>MCGT01000024.1:0-397650 GCA_002104935.1 Hesseltinella vesiculosa | reverse complement strand
TGCTCTTTCCCAATCATCTCTCAAGCTCATCGAAATGTTGCCCAAGTTAATGTTTATATGAGAGCAACATCAATGTTTCTTCTAACTCTGAAGTCTGAAAAAAAAATGGTTTTGATGTGTTGCCGCACACGAAATGGCTTGAGCCCGCACACGAAATAGCTTGAGCCCGCTCACGAAATGGCTTGAGCCCGCACACGAAATGGCTTGAGCCCGCACACGAAATGGCTTGTGCCTAATAAACAAAAAAGCATGTTCATTTTTATTTTATAATCGAGTTCAACCTGCTCTTTCCCAATCATCTCTCAAGCTCATCGAAATGTTGCCCAAGTTTATGTTTATATGAGAGCAACATCAATA
Source organism: Hesseltinella vesiculosa (assembly GCA_002104935.1). Taxonomy (NCBI): domain Eukaryota; kingdom Fungi; phylum Mucoromycota; class Mucoromycetes; order Mucorales; family Cunninghamellaceae; genus Hesseltinella; species Hesseltinella vesiculosa. Next base: position 397,293 of record MCGT01000024.1, on the reverse strand, counting down.
TTTCTTCTAACTCTGAAGTCTGAAAAAAAAATGGTTTTGATGTGTTGCCCGCACACGAAATGGCTTGAGCCCGCACACGAAATGGCTTGAGCCCGCACACGAAATGGCTTGAGCCCGCACACGAAATGGCTTGAGCCCGCACACGAAATAGCTTGAGCCCGCTCACGAAATGGCTTGAGCCCGCGCACGAAATAGCTTGAGCCCGCACACGAAATAGCTTGAGCCCGCTCACGAAATGGCTTGAGCCCGCACACGAAATAGCTTGAGCCCGCACACGAAATGGCTTGAGCCCGCACACGAAATGGCTTGAGCCCGCGCACGATATGGCTTGAGCCCGCACACGAAATAGCTTGAGCCCGCACACAAAATGGCTTGAGCCCGCACACGAAATGGCTTGAGCCCGCACACGAAATGGCTTGAGCACGCACACGAAATGGCTTGAGCCCGCTCACGAAATGGCTTGAGCCTGCTCACGAAATGGCTTGTGCCTAATAAACAAAAAAGCATGTTCATTTTTATTTTATAATCGAGTTCAACCTGCTCTTTCCCAATCATCTCTCAAGCTCATCGAAATGTTGCCCAAGTTAATGTTTATATGAGAGCAACATCAATGTTTCTTCTAACTCTGAAGTCTGAAAAAAAAATGGTTTTGATGTGTTGGCCGCACACGAAATGGCTTGAGCCCGCACACGAAATAGCTTGAGCCCGCTCACGAAATGGCTTGAGCCCGCACACGAAATAGCTTGAGCCCGCACACGAAATGGCTTGAGCCCGCGCACGAAATGGCTTGAGCCCGCACACGAAATGGCTTAAGCCCGCGCACGAAATAGCTTGAGCCCGCACACGAAATAGCTTGAGCCCGCACACGAAATGGCTTGAGCCCGCACACGAAATGGCTTGAGCCCGCACACGAAATGGCTTGAGCCCGCACACGAAATAGCTTGAGCCCGCACACGAAATGGCTTGAGCCCGCGCACGAAATAGCTTGAGCCCGCGCACGAAATAGCTTGAGCCCGCACACGAAATGGCTTGAGCCCGCGCACGAAATAGCTTGAGCCCGCTCACGAAATGGCTTGTGCCTAATAAACAAAAAAGCATGTTCATTTTTATTTTATAATCGAGTTCAACCTGCTCTTTCCCAATCATCTCTCAAGCTCATCGAAATGTTGCCCAAGTTTATGTTTATATGAGAGCAACATCAATATTTCTTCTAACTCTGAAGTCTGAAAAAAAAATGGTTTTGATGTGTTGCCCGCACACGAAATGGCTTGAGCCCGCACACGAAATAGCTTGAGCCCGCACACAAAATGGCTTGAGCCCGCACACGAAATGGCTTGAGCCCGCACACGAAATGGCTTGAGCACGCACACGAAATGGCTTGAGCCCGCGCACGATATGGCCTGAGCCCGCACACGAAATAGCTTGAGCCCGCACACGAAATGGCTTGAGCCCGTGCACGAAATAGCTTGAGCCCGCACACGAAATGGCTTGAGCACGCACACGAAATAGCTTGAGCCCGCACACAAAATGGCTTGAGCCCGCACACGAAATGGCTTGAGCCCGCACACGAAATGGCTTGAGCACGCACACGAAATGGCTTGAGCCCGCTCACGAAATGGCTTGAGCCTGCTCACGAAATGGCTTGTGCCTAATAAACAAAAAAGCATGTTCATTTTTATTTTATAATCGAGTTCAACCTGCTCTTTCCCAATCATCTCTCAAGCTCATCGAAATGTTGCCCAAGTTTATGTTTATATGAGAGCAACATCAATATTTCTTCTAACTCTGAAGTCTGAAAAAAAAATGGTTTTGATGTGTTGCCCGCACACGAAATGGCTTGAGCCCGCACACGAAATGGCTTGAGCCCGCACACGAAATGGCTTGAGCCCGCACACGAAATGGCTTGAGCCCGCACACGAAATAGCTTGAGCCCGCTCACGAAATGGCTTGAGCCCGCGCACGAAATAGCTTGAGCCCGCACACGAAATAGCTTGAGCCCGCTCACGAAATGGCTTGAGCCCGCACACGAAATAGCTTGAGCCCGCACACGAAATGGCTTGAGCCCGCACACGAAATGGCTTGAGCCCGCGCACGATATGGCTTGAGCCCGCACACGAAATAGCTTGAGCCCGCACACAAAATGGCTTGAGCCCGCACACGAAATGGCTTGAGCCCGCACACGAAATGGCTTGAGCACGCACACGAAATGGCTTGAGCCCGCTCACGAAATGGCTTGAGCCTGCTCACGAAATGGCTTGTGCCTAATAAACAAAAAAGCATGTTCATTTTTATTTTATAATCGAGTTCAACCTGCTCTTTCCCAATCATCTCTCAAGCTCATCGAAATGTTGCCCAAGTTAATGTTTATATGAGAGCAACATCAATGTTTCTTCTAACTCTGAAGTCTGAAAAAAAAATGGTTTTGATGTGTTGGCCGCACACGAAATGGCTTGAGCCCGCACACGAAATAGCTTGAGCCCGCTCACGAAATGGCTTGAGCCCGCACACGAAATAGCTTGAGCCCGCACACGAAATGGCTTGAGCCCGCGCACGAAATGGCTTGAGCCCGCACACGAAATGGCTTAAGCCCGCGCACGAAATAGCTTGAGCCCGCACACGAAATAGCTTGAGCCCGCACACGAAATGGCTTGAGCCCGCACACGAAATGGCTTGAGCCCGCACACGAAATGGCTTGAGCCCGCACACGAAATAGCTTGAGCCCGCACACGAAATGGCTTGAGCCCGCGCACGAAATAGCTTGAGCCCGCGCACGAAATAGCTTGAGCCCGCACACGAAATGGCTTGAGCCCGCGCACGAAATAGCTTGAGCCCGCTCACGAAATGGCTTGTGCCTAATAAACAAAAAAGCATGTTCATTTTTATTTTATAATCGAGTTCAACCTGCTCTTTCCCAATCATCTCTCAAGCTCATCGAAATGTTGCCCAAGTTTATGTTTATATGAGAGCAACATCAATATTTCTTCTAACTCTGAAGTCTGAAAAAAAAATGGTTTTGATGTGTTGCCCGCACACGAAATGGCTTGAGCCCGCACACGAAATAGCTTGAGCCCGCACACGAAATGGCTTGAGCCCGCACACGAAATGGCTTGAGCCCGCGCACGAAATAGCTTGAGCCCGCTCACGAAATGGCTTGAGCACGCACACGAAATAGCTTGAGCCCGCACACAAAATGGCTTGAGCCCGCACACGAAATGGCTTGAGCCCGCACACGAAATGGCTTGAGCCCGCACACGAAATGGCTTGAGCCCGCACACGAAATGGCTTGAGCCCGCACACGAAATGGCTTGAGCCCGCACACGAAATGGCTTGAGCCCGCACACGAAATGGCCTGAGCCCGCGCACGAAATAGCTTGAGCCCGCTCACGAAATGGCTTGAGCCCGCTCACGAAATGGCTTGTGCCTAATAAACAAAAAAGCATGTTCATTTTTATTTTATAATCGAGTTCAACCTGCTCTTTCCCAATCATCTCTCAAGCTCATCGAAATGTTGCCCAAGTTAATGTTCATATGAGAGCAACATCAATGTTTCTTCTAACTCTGAAGTCTGAAAAAAAAATGGTTTTGATGTGTTGGCCGCACACGAAATAGCTTGAGCCCGCACACGAAATAGCTTGAGCCCGCTCACGAAATGGCTTGAGCCCGCACACGAAATAGCTTGAGCCCGCACACGAAATGGCTTGAGCCCGCGCACGAAATAGCTTGAGCCCGCACACGAAATGGCTTGTGCCTAATAAACAAAAAAGCATGTTCATTTTTATTTTATAATCGAGTTCAACCTGCTCTTTCCCAATCATCTCTCAAGCTCATCGAAATGTTGCCCAAGTTAATGTCTATATGAGAGCAACATCAATGTTTCTTCTAACTCTGAAGTCAGAAAAAAAATGGTTTTGATGTGTTGCCCGCACACGAAATGGCTTGAGCCCGCACACGAAATGGCTTGAGCCCGCGCACGAAATAGCTTGAGCACGCACACGAAATGGCTTGAGCCCGCGCACGATATGGCTTGAGCCCGCACACGAAATAGCTTGAGCCCGCACACGAAATGGCTTGAGCCCGCGCACGAAATAGCTTGAGCCCGCACACGAAATGGCTTGAGCACGCACACGAAATAGCTTGAGCCCGCACACAAAATGGCTTGAGCCCGCACACGAAATGGCTTGAGCCCGCACACGAAATGGCTTGAGCACGCACACGAAATGGCTTGAGCCCGCGCACGATATGGCCTGAGCCCGCACACGAAATAGCTTGAGCCCGCACACGAAATGGCTTGAGCCCGTGCACGAAATAGCTTGAGCCCGCACACGAAATGGCTTGAGCACGCACACGAAATAGCTTGAGCCCGCACACAAAATGGCTTGAGCCCGCACACGAAATGGCTTGAGCCCGCACACGAAATGGCTTGAGCACGCACACGAAATGGCTTGAGCCCGCTCACGAAATGGCTTGAGCCTGCTCACGAAATGGCTTGTGCCTAATAAACAAAAAAGCATGTTCATTTTTATTTTATAATCGAGTTCAACCTGCTCTTTCCCAATCATCTCTCAAGCTCATCGAAATGTTGCCCAAGTTAATGTTTATATGAGAGCAACATCAATGTTTCTTCTAACTCTGAAGTCAGAAAAAAAAATGGTTTTGATGTGTTGCCCGCACACGAAATGGCTTGTGCCCGCACACGAAATAACTTGTGCCCGCACACGAAATGGCTTGAGCCCGCGCACGAAATAGCTAGAGTCCGCGCACGAAATGGCTTGTGCCCGCGCACGAAATAGATTGTTACATGCCAACTCACAGACTTGACCATTTCTACGATCCCGCAATAGTAGCATTCCAGAACGGCAGACCTCAACAGCTAAAATAAAAGCCAACACACATTGAGTCACACTTATTTTTATCGTTCTTTTTACTCGCCAAGTCTATCACAAATATCTCATTGATAAAATCCTGCTTATCAGTTTTTATTTTTCGCTACTTTTTTCTTCTCCAGATGACACCGAACACGCTTTTTTTGAAGAGCTTCAAGAATCAAACGCAAGCGACCAGAGCAATAAACGATCTTGTTAGAGTTGTCAGTTTGTTGGTTCATCATCACGAGCCATGTACCTTGGGTTGTCCCTCCTTTTTTTTTTGTCGTAAAAGCAAGTCTCTTTTTTGGGGTCGCCGCCATCTCTTCCCCTTTCCTACGTTGATTGTCAAAGGTTAAGCACCGGATTCGGTAGGTTGCTTGTTTAACATCTTTTCACTTAGTCTTAAAATACTCATTCTTATTTTTACCATGAACAAAGGTGCCATATTTACGTTTAGCAGTCAGAATTACGACAATCTTTACTTTTCGCTGAGGATTACATTGTCGTCCCTGCCACCATTGCTGATGCCAATGGAAACAAAGCTAGCGTACTTTTGTCGCCCAAGAGCTTGATTCAGTTGTAATCATTGGTAACATCTGGCTAGCCTCTCTCCTCATGCTCCTACCACCAAACGCCCTCGTACCATTGTATACCCTACAAAGACCGACATCAGCAGCATTGCTGAAAACGGTAGACTTCCTGCGTTTATAAAATCTTGCAAGTACCAGTAACTGAATGACCATATGGTCGCAGTTCCCAACCAAAACTGGACCACCACTGCAAACCAGCCCTTTGTCGTGGCATTGGCCATCACTAGTGCAATCCTGATTGACGAAGAAAAGATGTTAATTACCACTCTTGAAATCTACAGCCATAACACCGAACTCGACAACCATGCTGAAAAGGCGACAGCTAGCCGCATCCAATCAAGTCTCCCTGAATTAAACACTCGGTTCAAGGACCTCTTCGTCGGAACTGTCAACCAAGCCGAGGGGTTCTTTCAGTGTAGCTAAGCTGATGATTGGATCGCTCGCCTTCGATATACTCATCACCGGAAGCATTAGAATCGACGGTCGCTTGTATGCAGAATGCGGCCCTACCGGTAACACGAACAACTTTCAATTGGATGGTGCCCGCAATTCGTGCAGGATGTTTGTCGACGACAATTCTTGGACCTCTGCCTGTAAAATTGCTGAAAATAAGATGATAAACTTGGACAGCATCCACACCCACTCTCGCCTCATACAAATCCGTCAGCTAAAAACCAATTTCGACGAAATTTTTACCTGCAATGCCTTCTGCCACAGTTGCCCTTTGTTAGAGTCCGCCGTTTCCTTTCTTTTTTTTTTTCTTTACGCAACTCTCTTTTTTTGCTCTCCCTCTTTCACACCGAAAAGGATTCGATAGGCTCTTTCATTTACCACATTTATACATATTTCTAACAATTGATTATCCCAAATAAAAGGTGTCTAGTATTGAATTACAAGAAGAAAGTCAGAACACGGGTTATCATGGCTGGCCAAATTGCGGAACTGGACAAGATCACTGTGGATGGCCTTTTCAAGAAATTGGAAAAGTCAAAGATTATTGTCAACTCGCCTCTGAACAAAATCATGGAGCAACTAGCCAACGAAGTGTCTAAAAGAATCGCAGCATCAAACAAAAAGGCTGTGGTTTCGGCTATCACTGAACATCTCTTATCAATTTATCATACTGACCCTACCCCCAATCCCTATGATTCACATTTATATTTTACCCCCTCCTACCCACTGAAATTACCACTATACCGTATAAAGGCATCTTTTTCCTGCCATACTGACAAAATGTAAATCGCATGAAACCGCCAGAAAAAAAAAAAGTAGCTCTGGGCCGTGCAAAAATTAGCTGTGGTCCGCCTGTAGAATCGTCAAACGGGTACCCGATTTAAGCCGTAATGACCGATGATTGTCCCAGATTATACAGATCAGTCATAGACATAGTCATTTCTCATGATTCTTCACTGTTTTGCAAGATTTGGGATGAATTTAATTAGAACAGCTTTGCACTGCGATTTTTCATCAGGACCGCCTGAGGGGTCGGCCGGTCCCCTGGAGAAAATGACCGATTTTTCCATTTTTTTTAGCTGGAGAACTGGAGGTCTCAAAACAAACCTGATCAAAGTTGGCTGGGCGACTTTCACCAATTCACGTGATTTTTTCAGCACTACAATCATTCATGCATTTGAGTATCCTTACGAAACATCAAACCGATCTGACGACTCAAAAGTGCTGTGTAGCATTTGACATTTTTTTTCAAAACGAAGCGAGAATTTGTGTGGCCAATTCAACTTCCGCACGGCGCTTTTGATTACTGGCCAGTGCACACCAGGGCAGCTGGTCATCAGCGAAGACTGCCCTCAATATAAAATGCAATCCCAAAAGTACAAGGCCCATGCTACCAAGTACAACTTGTTCCAATGCTGTCAGTTTCTTCTTTCGGTACCGTGTCTGTTTCAAAGCCGCTTCGCTTGCAAAAAGCAGCCTCAAAGCACCAGTCATTTGAAATAGCGCCGCCTTTTTCTTTTCTGGGGTTGACTCTTTGACCTGCACGCACAAGACAGTGTTTCGCACGCTCGGAAATAATTTGGTTGCGCTGCTAGACAAGATAAAAGTAATCACGGCTCAAAAATAAGCGTTTCTCGCGTCAAACGATCGAGGAAATCCAGTGGCTGTGACCTGTTCAAATTAAAACGATGCTGTCCATGAACAGTGCATATCACTAGCCAAATAAGTTATAGTACCGTACCGTAACCTCGAAAAAAAAATTGGAAAGTGTTCAAATTCCGCAACATTTTTTTTTTTTTTAAATGGTCCTCTTGAGTTGAATGGCCATATTCATCATTAAAACAGGAGTAAATGGGACCAAACTTAGTGTGAGAGGAGCCTAGTATATGAACTTTCTTCCATTTGAAAATGAGCTCTGGAAATATTATAGGGAGCAGACAGGGTATATGACAAAAATGGTGTCAAAATTAGTGAACCTCACCATCGCGTGCTTCCTCCTTTATTATCTATCACTGCTTTCAATCTCTCTGGCATAGATTCGATCAACTTGTTCCAATCATCCTCAGGGTTAAGATCATCCCAAGCTTTTTTAACCATCGGTCTGAACTTATCAAGCGTAGTTCCTGGTTTAAACTTGGCTGATACGCGGTTCTTCATTTTTTTCCAGAGGTTTTCAATTGGGTTCAGATCAGGCGACTGCGCTGGCCAGTCCAACTTCTCAATGCCATGGTCCTTTCTCCATTTCTTCGACAAAAGACTCCGGTGAGTGGAGGCACCATCCTCCATCAGAATAAAGCCAGGGTTCTCCTGCTGATACTTCGAAATAGGGCCCTCATAGGCGAGCTCCACAAAATCCTCAGACTTCGACTTGGTCTCGCGTTCATTCCTTCCGGTCTTGCGGAATATCGCCAAGTCAGTTCGCTTTCCATGGGCTATACCTCCCCACACCATTATCGACGATCGATTGCTTCTGAAAGTCTTCAAAAGACAGTTTTCTTGGTAGCCTTCGTCCTTCAAACGCCATACGCGTACCTGCCTCGATTCTTCACCAATTTCAAAAGTCGCTTCATCGGTCCATAGCACGCTCTTCCAGTCTTCAATTGACCAGTTTCTGTGCGCTTTTGCAAATGCTAGTCTTGCTGCTTTATGTCTGTCGGTCAGGTATGGTTTTTTCTTTGCAACACGCGAATGGTATCCCATTCCATGAAGCTCCTTGCGAATCGTGCAGATGTGAACATCATTGAGTAGATTCACCTTGATGTCAGTAAGTGGAGCTCGCCTATTTTTTTTTACATACGACGAAAGGGCCCTTCGGTCACGGTCGGTGAGTTTTGGTTTTCTTCCTGAGCCCTTTTTACGTTCGAATGTGCCTCGATCTTCGTATTCGTTCATTATCTGGTAAATTCTAGAAGTTGAAAGCTGAAATTCAGATACGATTTCCTTGTTACTGCATCCGAGTTTTTTCATTCTGTAAACTTGGGCTTTAACTTCAGTTGATAGTGCCATGTTTGAGTGAAAAAAAAAGTGAAAAAGACACGTCTGATGACGTAAAAACCCCGTTTTATTTCCACGACACCTCTCACTGATTGGGGCGGAATTTGAACACTTTCCAATTTTTTTTTCGAGGTTACGGTACGGTACAGACACAAGAGTGTCTCATTGAAACAGGCGCAAAAAAAAAAAAAAACTCATGTCCTTCCATTTTTGGCTTTGTTCGTCCGCGAAAAAAAAAAAAAAAAAAAACACTGAACGGCGCCCCTTGTTTGTTTCTTTTTTTGTTTTTTATTCTACACTCAAATTCTCGTCCCATGCCTCGTACTGTTCCTTTGATTGCCGGTCTTGTTGTTGTTTCAGCAGTTACTTACAAGTTCAGAGATGACCTCTTGAAAGACACTGGTGATCTCCAAAGTCGATTACAATCCGCTCGCTCCAAACTTGACCATATTACTTCGTCAACATCTACCCATCAACTGGCCAACCACCCTATGGAATCTGTTCTACCCGATATTAGCCCTGTTCAAGATTCAAAGAAATACATCAATGACCGCTTGATGCCTTCCGGTAAGTTGCACCATCAAACGTAACTGTGAAAAATCGCCATACTCACAAAAAGCCCCTGAAACCCTTTTCTTCTTGCTCTTTTTTTTTTCCAGTAAAGCACTCATGGAACGACCATGTCACTGGCTTCGCCCACACTCTGATCAAGACAGATTACTGTGGCATGGCCAAACAAACATGGGACAAGGTCAAGGACAGCACCCAGTAGCCTCACGTCGTTCGCAACTTCTTTTTCCTCCACTCTCTTTCTCTCCTTCCCCCTTCATAGATGATAGACCAACTGCATACTTAATGCGCCTGGTTATGTAAAAAAATGCCAAATCACATAAATGCGCAATCGAAAGATTGCGCAGCACTAATTCTTGTGTAAAACTCAATTGCAGCAGCGGATCAATGACGTCGGAATAGGGTTGGTGGCTGCAGTGAACCAGCACGACTGGGCACCAGAGAGAGGGATGACATGAGCCACAGGCGCATGGCCAGGACCATGAGTGAGGTGTTTAATGTTGGAACCATGGGCGAACGTGTAATTGTGCTAGTCAGATTGCCCTGCTTTATTTCTGCGTGGCACTGATAGACCGGGTGGGCTGCATCATCAAGTGTCCGCCCGTTGCTTGCAAAACGAAGTGCCTGTCTTCGGAGATTGAACATTGGCTCGATTTTGGCAAGAAGAAGCAAATGCTAAGAGCTCTTTCAAGTCATTGAATCGAAGTAAATATTATCATGGGTGCAAAAATCTATGAGTACCCATCCAATTTGGTGTCCGTTACATTCTGACCCTTCCGATTCCCCAGTAAACCCCCACCCCCAAGAAATCAGCCATTTTGATCAGGGCCTATTGAAAATCGACTCACTCCCAATCTCAGATATGAAGGTTAGCTGGCTCACTCGTCGAGCTGAACTGCAGGCACTGCAACAAACTCTGCCCAAGCCCGTCCTGGCCTTCTTCACGTCACAGTGCGTATGCTTCTAGTGCTTTCATGACAAACGGTACTTGCCATAAGTAGTGTACTCATCTACTCATTGCCTCCTTAACGCATGAATGATAGAAGGCCCACCACCTGCGACTTCCTTTTGTGGGGAGCGGCGGACTAAACACGTGACAGTTTGGCGGCATTTCGACTTTTTGCCTGCAGACTTTCGTCCATTTTTCCTGCTTCTTTATCTTTTTATTTTCTTTTTTTAAATTATACCCATTGCTCCTTTTGTATAAATTCCTCCATCCTCCACTACTTTTCCCCGTCTCCTTCTCTCGTAAATAGCCCAATTCCCGTTCCCCTGTAGATAGTTTACCTCCATTTTTAATTCCCATGACCTTAACAACGAATGGCCCTGGCACGACACCAACAGCTGACTTTGGTGTAAAAAGTATCTCGGATGACGATGACACTGTCGCTCCGGCCTTCATGTCCTTGACCAACATGTCCTCTTTCATCCATCAACCGCCACCCATAAAGCGACATCGATCCAGCCTGACAAGCTCCTCGTCTGCCACAAACATGAGTCATCTTGAAGACCTGGATGTCGACGACAATCAGACCGATGATATGTCAACTTGGACCTTGGAGACACACCAAACTGGTCAACCGTCTCGGTCTCTGCCTGCTGACCAAACCGCCTCTCCTTTCGATCTTATCGTGCCACGGATGACCATCCCCATGGATCGCCAGCAAGCTTCAAAGCCATTACCGCAGCAGTACCTGGGCTATTTTCGCATCATGATCTGTGGCGACTCTGGTATTGGGAAAACGGCTCTGATTCAAGCCATGCGCATTCTCCCTGACATCATTGGCCATCAACTCTATAGCGACCGGCTCCACGACCCTACCTCGCTCAACTTCGACACAGATGGCCACAACGTGGTGATGGATACCGCCACTTCGATCTCCTGTAGCGACAACAACGGCCCATCACATAGCATCAAGGAATACTACGCAAGCACCATCAACAAACCTAGCCATCTGCAAGATCTGGAGGACAGCCCGGTTGTCAAGAATCTCTGCTTAATTGATACCCCTGGTTATGGCGATTGGGTAGATGTAAGCATCACTAAGCAAAAAAAAATGGAGCTATTGATGACCAGAGCATTTTCGTCCAGGCAAAGACAGTGATCCGATCAACGGCACAATACCTGGAACGGCAATTTCATCTGACGAACCAGCTACTGTCACCCACACAACCTAACACCAAGACGTTGAAGCGATTGCTGCACAACGACGTAGGCGGCCATACCCATGTCGATGCTTGCTTGTATTTGATCCTTGACCGCCTAAAACGTGTGGATTTGGAGTACCTCCGGGCCATCCATGAGCTCGTCAATGTGATCCCCGTCATTGTCAAGTCAGATCTGCTGTCCCGTGAACAAGAAAGCCAAATTAAACGCCAAGTGCTACAGGACCTGAATGACCACGACATTCACATTTTCACCGGTGGCCCATCGCTTGAGGACCTGATCCGCCTTGTCCAGCTAGACAACCAGCATCCAGCGCCGGCAACACCCACCAACTCGTCCTTTCAGAGCCCTTATACCCAATCCTCCTCGACGTCTGTGCCATCGTCCGCGTCCTCGTCTTCGCCCTCCAACCACGAAGCCTTGCTCCCTCCTCTCTCTGTCAGCACCAAGCACATGATGTCGCCGAAAAAAATGAATCCTGGAGGCACTGGACCACAGCCGCCTTCTTCCGGCACAAATCACACCATCCTTCCGTGCTACACGGCTTCGTCCTACACCAAACTTGTCCAGCTTCGCCAATTTCTCTTCGAGACCCACCTTGCTCAACTACGACATGACACTACGATCAAGTTTATGAACTGGCGCCGAGAACAGAACAAGGTCCATCCTCGCTGGATTGAATCTTCGGCTTTGATGCACCAATCACCCTCGGAGATTTCGGCAGCTCCTCGCAATAGTGACCTTGCCAGTGGAATGTCCTCGTCCGGCTCGTCCGCAGGTTCATCCTCTGCATTTTCTGATAATACGTCATCATTTACCAATCAAACCACGCCCACCCCATTATCATCGCACATGACATCATTCCCTACTTCCATGGCCAACTTACCCCCTTCCTTGTCGACAACCATCATGCTGGACTTGGAAACCATGACACACCAAGGCACCACTCGTGAATTAGCAGAACGGATAAACGAGCTGCGCGTCCGGCAAGAGCGAAACATTCATCTTCGGCTGGCCCACTATGTCCATGAACAACGCCAACGACTGGATCAACAGATGCAAGACCGTCTCCTACAAATGCGCCAATCATACCACCAGCTCGAGCAACAAGAAAAGTCCAAGTTTTTACTTGCTGAATGGACCCATTTGCTTGCGCAAAACGGCCTTTTGATCGACCTCCCGCAACCGGATCTGACCATGCTCTCCTCCAAGCCCAAGGCTCGAGCTCCCCACCCATTCCCCCTTCTGTCCCATTTCACCGACTTGAGCTTGCCAGTCCAAGCTTCTCCTTGGGTGTTTCTGACCATTGCCATCCTAGCCATGTTTACGTTTTGGTGCTACTGAAAAAAAAAAAAATAAACTGCGAACGCCTATCCATTTTGCATGATTTTTGAAAAAGGAGCGCAAGGTGACCCAGCTGATTCATTGGCTGACTTTTTTCATTCCCACTCCTTTTTTTTTTTGAGACAGGTGTCTGCTTGTTTGTACCATCAAAAACGAAAAATAAATCCCAAAAGAAACAATGTCATGTGCCATGATGATTAGGGATTATGGCTCTGCAAAATAAACCGTATAAAAAAAGGGGGGTGAGAACGCTTTTCTGTGAAAGGAGACCCATGGTTTGGACCCAATTCGCCTGTTTTCCTTTTGAAGCATACATGGGCCCTTTTATTCAAAAACTTTTTTTTTGCCTTTACCAAACCACATGGAGGAAGGTTGAGGCTAGTCACCAGAAATAAAAATGAATAGGGAGTCACCTCCTCTCTCTCCTTTTTTTATTGTTGTTTCGCTTTTTTTTTTTTTGCATTTTCTTCTTTCTGTTGTCTTCTTTTTTCTTTCCACTGTTCCTCCTCTGAAAGAACTATATATCACTGTCTATCCTTAAAAAAAAACTAGATACTAGTTTTTTTTGTTAGATAAAACACGACAGTTTTTGTTATTTTATTTTTTGACTTGCACGTCTCCCCTTTTTTTTTTTTTTTTTCTAAAAAAAAAAGGACCAAACCGACGATTCGAGATTTGGTGACTATGACAAGCGGCTTGACATTTTAAGATACTCGATCTTGTCCTTGGTTAGTTTGTGCTTTTTATAACAAACGAGAAAAATGGATACCTGGCTGTCGATAATGCAACTCTCCTTATCAAAGCTATCCCAACAAAACGAATCATGCGATGAGGAGGTCACGCTGCGGAAAAAGGTCCTGATACGAAATCTGATCAACACTTACTCCATGGTTGCTGAGGCGCAAGAAAAAGAAAAGGAGCAATGTTGGCTGGATGCTTGCTTCGATCAACTCGAAATGGACGAACCTCCACCCGAACCCTTCGGTCCTTCTCCAACCTCTCTGCCTTCCGTTCCGCTCCAACCCGCGCCACCTGTCCCTCTTCCTTTGAATACCCCCACCACCATCGTTCTTGCTTTGCCAACCTCCACTGCCGAAAATGACAAATTTTTGGCCATGATGGATTGGACTTGGACGTCGGATTACACCACCTACCCCTGAATGAAATCCCTTGTATATTCCCCCCCCCCATTTTTCTTACCAAATCTACTATTCTCTTCATATCGCATTTATCCTTCTTTCATCCTTTGCACAGTTACAATCAATGCTCTTTTTTTTTTTTTACGCACTCGCACCCTTGTAATCCACCCCATGAAAAAATAAAAAAATAAAAAACGGAGAACCAATCAAAGAAGATCTCGATGATGTCAAATCCATGGGGGGAGTAGCGTCTATTTTCCAAAGTGCATGATCACAAACAAACAAAGAGAAGGGCTTGATGGGAGTAAATATCATACTTTATTCAATTTTTGACTTTATACTTCATTGAGGTTGTTCCTGGAGTGAAGGAAAAAAAAAAAAAAAAAAAAAACGAGGGGTCAATAACATCTCCGCTTTGGCTTTCCTTACCTCTTGGACAAAACCAAATGCATCTTCCTTGGAAATAGCATGAATTCGAGAGACTTTGTTCTGGAAGGTGACACCGTAAAACTTGTCGGCAAGCGACAGCAATTCAGGGCGGAAGGTGGTGGTAATAAACTGGGCATCATTGGATAATGCATGGATCATGTCGGCCACTGCCGCACGATGTTGCGTGTCAAGGTTGGCATCGATTTCATCAAACAAATAGAATGGAGCAGGGTCACATTGTTGAATGGCAAAGATAAGCGCTAACGCCACGAGTGATTTCTGGCCCCCTGACAATTGTTGCATCATTTGCACTTGGTCTGTTTGTTGATGGAACGAGGCCTAATAAAAATCGCTGTCAGACTAGCCGCTCGCTCTCTTTCTAAACCCCAAGACGTCTTTTTTTACCTTGATAGCCACACCACTGTATCGTTTAACACTGGGGGTTGGCCGTTCATCCACCTCCATTCCATCTTCTTCCGCCTGTGGAAATAAAGCAAAAAGTCGTCAACCAAGATGAAGGGCAAAGGCTGATTCTGGATCTTACCGACGCCGTCTTCTTGATGACCAGTTCAGCATGACCTTCGGGAATCAATTTGCTGAACACACTTGTGAAGTTGGCCGATACCTGAGCAAAGGTTCGCTCAATGGCATCGTTTTTGCGTCGATCCAGGTTCCCCAGAAGCTGTGCGATTTCCTGCAATCACAATGCATAACAAATTCTGATGATTAAATCCACGCATAAAGTTGGTTTTTTTTTTTTCTTTGGCTTACATCAGACGTTTTATCGAGATCGCTGCGTCGTGTTGAGAGTTGCTCTTGCAGCTTCATGAAGCGGTCATACTGATCGAAAGCCTTCTTGTTGATGCAGGTGTATTTCTGCAAGGCTTCATTGGCTCGATGCAAGCGGCGCAGCAGCTGAAAAAGGAGTAAAATGAACAAACCTTGCATTGATTGTGACCAAAACTTACTTTATCCACGCTGAGGTTTATAAACTTCTCGAAAGCGTCATTAGGTAGCACACCAAGATCACGGATGTTGGCACTGCATTCATCTTTCTTCTGCAAATACAGGGAACGGCGGTACAGATAACGTTCGATATGTTTTTCCATCTTGCCAATTTTGGCCTCCAGTGTCTCTTGCAAGGACTGCATAAATAAAAATAAATAAAAATGAGGTATGTTCACGCGTAAAAAGAGCATCGTCCCATTACCTTTAATTCTTCAACTTCAGCCGTCATCCGCTGGTGTTTGTCATTGCTGGTATCAATTGTTTGATCCATTTCTACAAAGGGTCACATGAAAAAAAAAAAAGATCAGCTGCATTCTCAAGTGACATTTTGTACCTGTCAACAGCTTGGAGGCACGGCCCAAGCGGCGCACAATCGACTTCAATTCACGTGTTTGCTGGTTGAATTCTTCCACAGAGGTATCGGATGTCAATCGATATTGCTTGTTGAGCCATTCGTTGCGCTTGGGTAGTAGCTCTTGCTCCAGCAGGGTTTTGATTTCGCGCATCTGCTGCTCCACCTATGGCATTGCATAAGATTAAAAACGAGAGGCTCAGTCTCGGTTGAGAATTAAAAATCGAATGAGATCCTCTTACCTCTGACTTGGATTCACTAAGCTGACTTAGTTCAGCGCGCAGGGTGGAAATGGTGGCTTGATATTGGCGGACAGCAGTCTGTTCTTGCTCCGAGAGGGATTGCGTCAATTCAGATTGAAGTTCGGCTTGGTAATTGGAGAGCTGGCGTTCGACCTGAGCAAAAGACGATTGAGCTTGGGCAAGTGTTTTTTCATTATCTTGTAGCATGGTGCGGAATTGCGATTGGCGGTTAATCAGGGCATTCAATTCCACAGTGTCAATGTCACCCATGGTCTTCTTTTTTTGCTTGCCAAGCAGGACTATGTCGCTGAGAACCTGGTTCAGCTGCTGGTTTAGCTGCTCGACTTGAATTTGAATAGCTTTGCTGCGTTCTTGCCCTTCCCTGAAGCCTTGACCGTGGTTTTTGATCGCCTTGGCGGCTTCCAAGCGCGTACTTTGCAGCCGGACATAACCACCAGTAAAGGCACCACGACCATCCACACGATCACCGTCCAGAGTCACAACTGAGAACCCTTGGCCCTTGGCGTATTTGGCAGCAATGTCTAAATTGGGGCACACAAGCGTACGAGCGAAAATCTACACAACACAAAAAAACGAGCGTCAGCCTTCACGATATCCTAAGTTTTTTTTTTTTTTTTACCTGTTGGAAAGCGTTTTGGTATGTCTGGTCAAAATGCAGCTTTTGAATCAAAGGAATGGCATCGCTAGCAGAAGGGTATTCCATGATGGCTGATTTGACGCGGTTCAGTGGCACAAAGGTGACGCGGCCGCTCTTTTCAGCTGCCATGGCTTCCATCAACTTCGTGGCTGTTTCGTCGGTATCTACCACCACATGGAACAAGCTATCAGAAAAATAAACTTGCTGTGGTGAGCATCACACCAAGAAATAAACAAAAGGATATTACCTAGCACCTGCAGCCACTTCCACGGCAGTAAGGAATCGATCATCCACGTCCATTAGCTGGTAAAGAGGACCGTACACGCCCTGCCAGTCATGCTCTTTTACCAAGCGTTGCACCAGGGCAAGACCTGCCGCCGTGTTCTATACAGAGAAAAAAAAACCCCCCCAAAGTCAGTTCGTTGCCTTTCGTGGTTCTTTCCTGTACCTTATTCATGGAAGAGTTGAGTTGATGTTCAGCGCGACGTAGTTCATTCTTATGCTTGGTGATCTTCTCGGATAAACCCGCGTCCTCACGCCAGAGGGATCTGGAATGAAGGCATTCAGTGTCAGTGAATCCATCAACTTCACTGTTTTCTTTTCCGAGGATAGGAATCGACTTACTTGCGCTCTTCCATCAGGGTATCCCGGCGATTGGACAGTTCCACTTCGCGGGCCATAGCATCTGTTTTATCTTGTTGGAATTTTGCTTGTTTTTCACGGATCAGTTGAATGCGTTGAGCTGCACCTTGTACCCCTTGTTCAGCTTGGTGTTTTTCCTCTGTGCACGATTGGATCTATTCAAAAACGTCAGCTTCGAACGTTCCAGTATGCTTTTATCTTGTTTACCTGTTCTTCCAAATGCTTCCGCAAGGCATTGCTGTCATTGATTTGTTTTTGAAGCCATTGATCGCGTTCTTGTTTGCTGGTGACTCGGTTCAGGCGGGCTTCCTTTGCATACAAGCTTTCCAAATCAATCTTCACAGCATCCAGTCTATTCGCAAATGAAAAAAAAAAAAATGTTACTGTTTTGCCGCTCGGATGCTGTTGGTACCTTTGGTTGAGCTCTTTTTCAGACGACTGCATGGTGTCATTTCTAGGCGTCAGATCGGCCAACAAGTGTTCCTTGTGTTCAATCTCATTGTCAAGGTGATTCAAAGCAACTTTGATTTTTTCCTGTAAAAAAAAGGGGGGTTTGGTTACGGTGGATAGGGGGGGGGAGGTTCCTGGATGATGGGTACCTTGTACTGAATGGCTGAGACTTGCATATCTTCATAGTCCTTGATGTCCAACTCGAGTTGGGTACGACGCGACATGAGGTCATCCATTTCGTTTAACAACATTGACTTTTCTGATTCCACGGTGTCAATGGAGGTGAGGATATCCTCTTGTGTCGTTGCCAAGGCGGTTAGTGAGGATTCATTGTCAGTGAGCTCGGTACGGACAGATTCCAGGGCGTAGAGATCACGGTTGCGGAGCTCTTCCAGTTCTTCCAGCTTGGCATTTGTGTCGGTTTGTTCACGAGCATAGATGGTGTATTCCAGCGATCGACGGTCCGAGTCCAGGTCTTGGAATTGCGTCAATTGATCCTTCTCTTGTTCCAGTTGTTGCAACCGCTCTTCAATAAACGTCAGCACACTACGGATCTTGGTACGCTTGATTTCTATAAGAAGAGTGGAGAAATCAAGGCTCTGTTATTTTTTTTTTGGAGGTTGGGTGTGAATATTTACCGTTTTGTTGCATGAGCTGGATACTTTCCTCGCGCTTTTCTTCATAGAGGCTGGTCCCAGCAATTTGTTTCAACAACTCCAATCGGTCCTTGTCTTTGGCTGTCGTCAGGGCATTGATCTTAAAGGGAAAGAGTTGGTATTGATTCCAAGCCAAAAAAGAAAAAAAAAAACTTACCCGTCCTTGGGGAACAATGAAGTAAGGGTTGGCGCTCGACAAACCAGCACTTTCAAACAAGCTTTTCATGTCGGATTTCCTGTGAGAGAATCATTCGTTAGTGGTGTGCTTGTGGCAGCTCGTTTTTTTTCAGTAGTTTACGTGGAAATTTTGCCGTCCAAAGAATACTCGTCCAAGGAAAGACCAATGGTGCGTCGGATCTTGACTTCGTCATGCTCAACCTAGCAGGCAAAATAAAATTTAAAAAATGTACGTAAATCCTGTAAGCGACCTCGGTGGCATGCTGGTTTCCTATAACTAAAACTTACAGGTAAACGACGATCAGAGTTGTCAAGGATAAGTTCCACAAAACCAGAAATCGTAGCACCACCAACGCTTTCCTATTTGAAAAAGGTCAAATCGCTGATTCATTGACTGGGAGAGGGAATCAATTTACATGAAGCAAAGATTGACGCTGCTCCTTGGTCAAGTTGTTATAAGTGTCGCCGAAAACAAATCGAATAGCTAGATGAGTGGAAAAAAAAAAAAAAAAAAGGTCGAACAAATATGTTCAGGTCTGATTGGAAAAGCACTCTCATTTTGCCATGACTTACCTGAGAAAAAGTTACTTTTGCCAGAACCATTGCGTCCCACTAGTTTAAACAAAGTGATTGGCGTCAATACAAACCAACTTGGTTGCAAGATCCTTCGATATGACTGTTTGCGTGTTTACCAATGACGTTGTGTTTAGGGCTGAGAGGATCAAATGCCGTTTGATCTTTATACGATTTGAATCCTTGGATAGCAATCTAAGCAATGGAATGATTAGAAGCTCTTCCGTGCTTTGAACGGTAAATGACAAACTTACTTGCTTGATGTACATTTGACAAGGACAAAAAAGAATTAAAAAAAAAAAAAAGAAAGAAACGTGGCAAAGTCGCGACACGAAAAAAAAAAAAAAAAAAAAAAAAAAAAGCTGGACTGCAGTGGGGACTGTCTGCCGGTTGTCCGAATTGGAATTCCGGCACAAAGGGGCGTTTATGATTTAGACAAGACGAGTATAGACATAAGAGTAGTAGGCAAATAAGGAAGGGAGAGGTATAGAAGAGCATAAATAGAGGCAAAAAAAAGGGCTCACCAAGTGGCATCAGTGGCCATGGGATGATGCACGAGCAGACTTGGGTATTCCTAAATGTGAACAAAAAAACCTGAGTCAAAAAAAAAAAAAAAAAAAAGCTGGTTCAAATTTCTGGGCTTACTGGTTTGGCATGATGAGCAGGGTCACGGTGTAGATAATGATGAGGGCTCTGGTCACTGTTTGGACTACTGCTTCCGCTGCTTTGGTTGGCATCGCCTGTCCCGTTGACACTGTAGGGTGTAAGGGAGGTGGGCGTATAACCATCTAGAATACGATAGGAGGTGGGAGTAGCAAGGGAAGATCGGTGGTGATGGTGAGACAAGGATTGCTCGTCTTCTTGCCCGTTGCCTTGGCCAATGGTGATGGTCAATTCGTCCTTGTCGTCAAAGAGTGGGGTGCGGCGATAAGCGGAGGCTTGTTCGATTTGCTCGGGATACTCGGGCTCATTATATTCGGAATGGGTATCGCTGGAGGCTTCATCTTCTGGTTTCTGGAGGATCGATTGATAGAGCATGGTTGCCCCTTTGGAATGAGGATTTTGTGCCCAATAAAGAATCGCCAGCTTATACAAATTGTAATTTGGAAACATATACAAGACATCTGTTCCCCAGTTGTCCAGCACTGTAAAAAAAATCGTGAGATCCATCTTTTTCGTTGTAGGGGAGTTGCGTCATACCTTGGAGAGATCCATACAGCATCCAATAGGTCAGCCAAGACTTGCATTCTTTAATTTGTTCAAGAGGAGGGCCTTGGGTATCCAATTGCTTGACAAGATGCCAGCAACGCCAGGCAGGATAGAGCACGCCAACAGCATTGATAGATAGATATTGATGACGAGTATAAAGTCGTTTTAGCAACCAGGCCAACGTGGCAGAGGCACCCAGGAATAAAGGCACAGGAGGCACACCACGTCGCAATAAAAAACTTAATATAGCCGAGCGGCCATACAACGATTCCAGCGCCACCAGGCGTTGGATGGTCGCTTTGCCAATCGGTAATGTGAACAGGCGAAGATTGATAGGCGATCGCCGATTAAGTGTCACTAGCCATTGTTGTATTAAAAGGGAGGTGGCATGCAGGCGAGGATCTTGAAGTTGTCGTAATCGCTCTTCCACAGACGAAAAGGACGAGATGGATTCGGATCGTTTCGACATTGTGCTTTCTCTTTCTTTTTTCTTTTTTTTCGACGATGGTAATAAAAAGAGAGAGAAGAAAGGCTGAAGGGATGTCGAATCTTCAAGGAAAGAAAGTGGGGAAGGAGAGGAAAAAGGTCAGCGGGGGTTTTAATTTTTTTTTTTTTATTGAATTTTGCACACCAAGGATCACATGCTGATGAGCCCAAGGGAAGCTGGAGAACGATTGGCCACGGATGCAAGCCATTGCTCACGTACCCATTGTTCCCAAAGCACACGCGTTACTAGCCAAGTTGCATATTGACACATCAGCGCTGTGGCTGCAATGGCTGCAGCATACGCCAGAGAGAAGGAGAGGCCGATTTTTGTAAAAAGGGTCAAAGCTTGGAGGGGCGGCAGGGACAGCCGCAGTCGTTGGGCGTAGTTGTGGGTTAATGGCTCACTCAACACTTGCAGGTTGTGATAGGAGAGGGCGGGTGGCATACCGAGGTTGATCGTGCCTCCTTCAAAGCAGAGCATCATTTGGGATGCGGGTATCAGCATGAATTGTCGCACGTGGATCTTGAAATCAAGGTAATGACAAAACTGGACATAGTCTTGCTCAGAAATGTACAATGCATAGTCCAGGTCCATCAGGAAATGCTGCACCAGGGCATTGATTTCTTGGCAGCTGTAGAGGTACTGCGTGCACTCGCTCCATCCTTGGCTAGACCATGTGCAATCCACCCTATCAGCGACATTGGTAATGTAAGCCTACCCTGCCTGCATTGTCTCTTTTGTCTCCTCTTGACTTGCCAGTATTTCTCGGCAACAATGATACTTGCAAGGAAGAGTTCTCGGACAGTCCAGGACTTGGCGGCCGAAGAATGGTGCTGGTGTCGGTGGAACCAGTGATCTATATACCAAAGGCATACAATCAGCGAGTGATAGGAGATTTGAGCGCGCGACAGAGTTTTGCGAATAAAATTGACGTTGGATTGGAAGGACTCGACTGCTTTTTTCGATCCCGAGGTGTGGATAGAAACAAGATAGTCATGCCCGCTTAGCAAAGTGGTAATGAAAGCGGCCGTCATGTCTAAATAGCAAAAGGATGGCAAGAAGAATGAGTACCTCTTTTAATTGTCACTAAAATGGAGGCCTTACCTATAAATTCAAGGGGGATTTTCACATGTTCTTGCATGGATATGACCAAGGGATGGATGGCCAGTTTTCCATAGTAAAACTATTGAATGACATAAAAAATGAGCTAGGGTTCATATGCAGTAGGTAGGTCCAAGTGCTTACATTGGAGGTGTCATCGATATGCTTAAGTTTGTCTTTAGTAGACTGTTCTTTCCTAATAGATAGTCGTCTGTTACGTTGTTTAGACATGCTCAAAAAAAAAAAAGAAAAAAAGAAAAAAAGACAAAGACTAGCAAAAAAAAAAAAAAGAGCTTATTTTTTCCGCACAAGTTCAAACTGCGTCAAAAGCGGGGAACACCCCTTGAAAACGGCTTTCTTTTTTTCTTTTTCTTTTTTTTTTTCAGTGCCCTGTCACATGCATCGTTCCGTTCAATTAGCTAGATCTATTGCTCGCTCAAGCACGATCCTCTCGCCATTATCTCAAGCACAACCTTTAAAGTCAGCTGCTGTTGGGACCTGGTGTGTTCATCAGCAACGTTTTGCAGTAATATTTATTTTTTAGATCTCGATTGAAGCCAACTGATCTTTTTTTTTTATCTCTTCGACGACAGGGCCACAACAAATGGAGTAAAGTCAAGCATATCAAAGGTGCCAAGGATGCCAAAAAGAGCAAACTGTATTCCAAGATTGCTCTGGAAATCACCTCTGCTGTCCGAGGTAAGCAACATCGAGAACTTCTTGAGCCCTAGCTGACTTATTTTCTTTTGGCTTGTGAAGCTGGAGGCATTGATGCTACTAACAATGCACGTCTAGCATCAGTATTGAACAGAGCCAAGGCTAACAATATGACCAAAGATAGCATCGAAACAGCCATCAAAAAGGTACACAAGATACGCACTTTTCTTGACGCTGACTTTTTTTTCATTTCCATGGCTAGGCTACGGATAAGAACCGAGACGCCTTGGAAGACGTTCTTTATGAATGTGTTGGGCCAGGAGGTACAGCCTTGATCGTGTAAGCCCACCCATGCTGTGACAAGAATCCAAGGACCCTGTGTAACTTATTCTTCTCTCATTCAATTTTAGTGAGGCTGTCACAGACAAAAAATCGCGCACTGTCAAGGAAGTCAAGGAGGTGCTCAACCGAGTTGGGTAGGACAATCCATGCTACGGGAAAAAAAAAAAAAAAAAAGGCTCACCTTTGTTTCCTTTTGCAGCGGCTCAGTCTCAGCAGTGAATTACCTGTTTGAAAAAAAAGGCAAGATTGTGTTTGCTCCAGGTGAATCTGGCCATTCCTTGGACCAAATGATGGATGCTGCCATCGATGCGGGTGCTGAAGACATCGAGGAAGAAGAAGATATGATCGAGGTAAACCGAACGGAAAGAAGCATCAGGGGCCAGACCTCACCTTCTCTTTCCTTTTCAAGATCACTTGCGACTTCACCGATTTGAACAACATAAGTAAGTCGCTGACCAGTCTGCAATATGAAGTACGAGCCATGGAAGCCACCTATATTCCTCAAAGCACCGTGGAAGTGACCGATCCTGAAACGATCGAAATCGTGGCCAAGTGCTTGGACGACATGGAAAATTTAGATGACGTTGTAAAGATCCACACCAACGCTGTGCTTCCCGAGGAAGAAGACCCTGAACCATCCTCATAGACTCTTTTTCTCCACTTAAAACTGATACATGACAAGCACCGCGCCCCTTTCTGTGATTTATTTGATAGATAACAACAACAAGGTAGAGTGAGGAAGGGAGGGCGGTCTAAAAATACTGTCGCAACGCACCATCATGCATCAAGTCGTCATGACTGGCAATGATATGATACGTATGCAAGAGGAGTCGAGGGAATCGGGCGGTGAAGTAATACAGGTATTGGTCCGGGGGCTCACCAAAGGTTCGTTTGACATTTTCTGGTAGGTCCTGCCAATGATGTTTCTAGCCGTCGGGGGAAAAAAAAAAAAGTGGATGAGCACTTCGTCCAGAGAAGAGACGCTTACCTTGTTTCTGAGCGCACGTAACAGATCACGGACCCGCCGGCCATCATACTTGCGAAACTTGCCCAGGTCATTGGCAACCACACGATCGATCCGACGGTACCAGTCATACCCAATGATGGCTTTGGCCTCAGACTCCAGGGTCACCAGCAGGTCGGATGGAGGGTCGCGTGTTTCCACTTCGAACCGATCCGATGCATCTTGTAGAAAGGCTAACCGTTTTGCAGGTGTCCAGAAGAAAGGATGAGCCAAAACCCGGTCAGCAGTGGGTCTATGAAAAAGGGGTGAGTCACGCTTTTTTCTTTTTTTTTTTTCGTTCAAACAAACCTGGATTTCGGTGAGGCGTTGAGCATAGATTGAATCAGATCCTTGGCTTCCATACCATCTTCGCCCATGCTTTCCAGTTTGCTGAGGTCAGACGAGTTGGAGAGGATGTTGCTTTCACGCCCAAAACGATTACCAAAGGGGTGATCACCACTGGTGAGGACAAAGTAATAGATGCAGCCAGCCGAGAAAATGTCGATGGCCCGGGTGGCTTTGACGCGGCCGATTCGGTTGGGATCATCACCAGCACTGACCAGGGCTGACGAGCTACTTTCAGAGGCGGACGAGGTGCCTGTGGCTGCCAAAGCACCGGCAAGCAGTTCGGGTGCGCGCCAGCCAGAGGTGCCAGCCGGAGAAGCTGCCGTGTAGTGGAAGCTGCTCTGTTCACCATCCAACTTCTTGCATAGGCCAAAGTCAGATATCAGAATCCGTAGCGCCTTTGCAGTTTTTGTTTTGGATGGTGCCAATAAAATGTTTTGCGGCTTAAGGTCACGGTGCACAATTTTGAGCGAGTGCAAGTGCTGGATCCCCATGGTCATTTGCCGTAGGATGTCAGCAGGGTCCATCTGATCGACCAGTTTCATCTCGTTCATCGGTAGCGCTCGTTCGACACAGTCTTGCAGCGATCCCAAGCACAACTCCAAGGCAATGTACAAAAATCGGTCGGTTTCTTCCTTATAAAAGTAACGGATAACATTGGGATGGTCGTCGCTTTCTTGCAAGAGTTTGACTTCCTGGTAGGCCACGTCGTAAAAATCGATCAACAGTCGCTTCACAGCAACGGCTCGACCATCAAACTTGCCCTTGTACACCACGGTACCATGACTGCCATAACCCAGCACAGACTCGGACAGCTCCAAAATCGTCGAGGGTTTGGTCTGGAAACGTCGTAAATCTAGGCCACGTGTCTCCGGAGCACCGGCGTCAGCTTGTTGCAGTAGGCCATCTGAAGAAGTGGCGATCGTGGTGGTCAGGGAGGAGTCGGTTGTAAGGTTGGGCATGGAAGGCGAGGATGGAGCCAGACCGTTGGCAGGCTGGGTTGGTAACGCTGGGAGCGGCTTGGTGTCTTTTTCTTCGGCCGAGCTGATAGGAGGTGTGTCGTCGTTGTTGGTGGGGGTATCGAGATGCTCTTGATGGGATGCTAGGGATGCTGAGGATGTAGGGGTGGGAGAGGGTGAGGCGTGAGGTTTTTTTTTCGAGCGCTTGCCAGCACCGGAGGTAGAAGCACGGTGAGATGCAGAGGTATGTTGGATGTAGCGGTTCCAGCGAGGAAGGACGCGAGTGGTATAAAAGAGCCTGCAACGTTCTCGGTTGACATACCAAGTACCAAGGAGAATCAATAGGAACAGCTTCCAGAACCGGCCCGGACCATCGTAAAAGAACCCTTCACGGTGCAAATCCAGGTGTTTATAGGAGTCGGTCGGAGAGGGCTGATAGCTCTCGTGTTCGTCGGGTGGGTCAGTCGAAGGCGCATTGCTGTTGGTCATTGTCGTTGGCACTGGGGCCCTGTAGAGTAGGTGCAAGCCGCGGATGCAGTCGCCTTTGTAAGCAGAGGCACACCAATGATCGTCGTCGTCGTCTTCATTTTCAGTGGCGTCGATCGACCATCGGCCAATGTCGCCAGGGAAGCGTCCAGTGTATTTGAAGGACCACTCGGCAAGCTGGACGAGTGGGTAGTTTTTTGCTGACATCGCATAAAGCACGCCATCGTACGTACCTACATAGGCGGAAGGGCCATCGTAATAGAGCTGGCGAGACTGAAGTAACATGCCAAGTTCGCCACGGTCAAGATGTGTAGGTGCGTTTTGCTTGGACAAAATAATCGCAAAATCAGGGCTGGAATACACATCATACACTGCCACAGCTGGACATGGCAAATCCTTGTTCCACATGGGATTCCCTACATGAGAATCACGACCAAAAAAAAAAAAAAAAAAAATGAGCTGGCATTCATGGACAATGGCATGCCTCTTGCGTTTACCGGTGGTCCGATTGATTGCTGTGATTGCTGGAGTGGCGTCAGGCGCAATGTACGTATCCGAGGAGCCCATATCAATAGGTTGGTGCCAATTCATCGCATTGGGTTCATATTCACTATAAGAGAGCTGCCAGAACATATTGTTTTTGTAGTCATTGATGCGCACGTTGTATTCTACAAAGCAAAAAGACAATGAGTGATAAAAAAAACCTAGACGGCTTACCGTTCCGGCCAATGTAGATGGTGTGGGGTGGCAACTGGTGCTGGCGACCCATCAACAGCTCTTCCACCGAGTCTTGGATATTGAATTTGCGGAGGACGCGGCCATAGCGAGGGTCCAGCGCGAACACCACTGTCGTCTTGTTCCCAATATAAACAAGATCCTCATCAAATACTGGTCGATCAACAATATCCTTCATTGTAAACGGCAATTTCTGAAGGAGAGTAGAGGTGAGTAAGACCGATTTCAAAAAAAAAAAAAAAAAAAAGGCCGTTGTGGTATTTTTACCCGCAGATGTTCGCCATCGGTGTACTTGTACAAGATCCCTCCATCAGTAGGCTCGACGATATAGGCTATGCCATATTGCTGAGGGTTTGTCCAGTAACTAAGAGCTTTATCGGTTTCAGGCAGGTTCCGGAAGGGCACGTCTTCACTGGGATGGTGATCGTCATCAAGGTTGTCCATAAACTGGCTGTAGGTCTCCATACGTGTCTGGCCGACGGTGAGCAAAGAAGCAAAGTGTATGTTGGATTTCACTAGAGACGATTCTGTACGTGTCCCACTGGAGCCACCAATGGTCCAATAGGTCAGGCTGTCGTAGCGGCCAATGGCCCTGATGGATCCATCCAACGTAATGACAATCACCATATCCACCAGCAAGAACGGCTGATGTTGTTGTGAATCAGGTCGAGATGGTAACACCGTAGGAGAGGCTCGCGAGGCTGGAGGTCTTGGCGCAACTACCGGATAGGTCGACCGACGTTGAACATGGGCAAGTTGGTAACAATCGTCGCCAGCCGTACATTGCTGACCAGCTACGCCTGACATGGCAACAAAGCAAAGAAAAAGAAAGAGACTTGTCAAAATACACCAACCATTTGTTTTCTTCTTCATAGTTCAATGCATGTGCAATGTATCAATTGAAAATGGTTGTGTGAAAAAAAAAAAAAAAGAAACAAGAAAAAAAGGAGAGGGTTTTTTTTTCCTACACAGCGGGCTGAGTGATATGATCTGTGATTGGTTGGCTGGCCTCTTCCACCGCTCCTTTTTTTTTTTGGGCCACATTGCATGCTGTGCATGTGCTTTTTTTTTATTATTATTGTTATTATTTCATGACATGTGTTTTAACAAGGATTTGATAAGTATTGGGGTCAAGATGGACAGCTCCGCTTTTACTTGATCCAAGCATATCATCAAAGAACTGCTCTTGCTCGCCCTTGGTGATGTTGCCCGAGACTGCCACGGCTGCTTTGGCTTCTTCTCCACGATGGGTGCCCACAAAGCCCAAATTCAGGATGCGCACAGTTTCGCTAAAACCGCCACCCCACAGCAATGGTTCCAGGTACTTGAGCATGGTCAACCCAGCCTTGAACAACACAATGTCACCCTCTAACAAGAATATATCCCATATCCTTGATGACAACCCTAACGGCATGATCGAGGCAAACAAAGTCATAAACCAATCAGGCAGATAGTTGTCAGGCAGTAGAGTAAGATTTTTGAAATGCAGATATAGCTTTGGCATATGCTCGGCAAACAGGACATTAAACACCTTGAAATATCCTTTGACGCGCGTTTCATCATTCTGGTATAGAGCTGATAGTACGGCACTGCTGTCAATCATATTGATCAGTCCAATATACGAGTCCTCCATCCCCATGTTCAGTAGGAGCATCCCTGCTAGGAATGAAGACCCTCGAACCTATTGCGAAATAATTAAATTAAAAAAAAAAAAAAAAAAGTCAGCGATGAGCCTCTCTTCCTTCCTCTAGACATCACTTACATAGTTGAGATCCGATCGGTAGCCAATGTAGGCGTGCAGGACTTTGCGAAGGGAAAGAAAGAGAGGACCCTCGGGCTGAAATAAGCGAGGAATAAGATCAATCCAACGGCCATTAAAAGCATGCGTTTTTTTTTTCTTACCTGAAACACGCACAAGCTAGGAAGTGTGCGCAAGATATCTTCATCAACGGATTTGTGCAAGTAGGCGAGGGTTGTAGGGTCATGTATAAATGCAGACGGCTCGGAGTGCTCATTGGCTGCTGGGGAATAAAGGTCATCGTCATCATTGTCATTATCGTCCTCTATAGCCATGGATGGGCGATGGGCGATCTCAGGTTCAAGGTGATCCTCGCCATTGTCTAGAGCAACGTCTTGGAATTCAGAGCGAGGTGACAGAGGCAACCGGTCGGTGGAGCTGCGAGTCAGAGGAAGGCTTTCAGTGGACGATGCCATTGGTGATTTTTGTTGGTCGCTTTCTTCATCCGTTTCGTGTAACACGTGCAAGCTGCTGGTACGTTTCTTTTGCTGATAAAAGATATGCTCCTGGTTTTCGGTGATCCGGCGTCGCGTCGATGCCGGTGATTCCTGTGATGTTTCCTGTCGGTCATGGGACCCAGTCGCTGGCCCCAGTGGCACACGCCGTAAACAAGTGGCAAATCCATCTACTCAACATGACGGTCAAAAAAAAAAAAAACTCTTTCTGTTGTATACTTACCCTTGGAAAGTTGCAGATGGTTGCCAATAGCCAAGGACCAAACACATCGGCGACAGCGGGGGGGGACACCTTCAAGCCAAAGATCTCTGGTCTTTTTTTCCTTGATTCTACAGAAAAGAATATAAGGATACTTCTCTTTCTGGTCGAGTGCTCTGTCCTTGCTTTTTATCCCATTGGGGTATAATTGTGCGCTCCCAAAGAAGCGTTGCTTGTGAGATCTTCTTGTCAACTTGCTCCTTTTTCTTATCATGTTCCTTTTGCCTCTTTTCCTCTGTTAAAAACAAGGGGGGAGGCATTAGCACAATAAAAGGAAGACCGGTACTTGTTGCACATACCAAGCTTCTTGGCTTTCTTCATCAATGCCTCGTGTTGCTGGAGATGCTTCTTTTCTTCGCTGGGATCCTTGGGTGGCAAAGTTCTGGAAGTTAAAAAAGGGGGAAGCATTCATTCTGTCAGTCCTACCGAATTTTTTTTTAACCTCTCTTACCTGGGTCGCGTTTTAGATACCACCGATTCAAGCGGTGATGGCTTTTGCGAGCGTCGTGGCCGATTGAATAGATTCAAGCTACAAGAAAACTGTGTTAGTTTTACCACGTTCGTAGCCTTCTTTTTTTTTACCTGGAGCGACGTTGGATGCCAGTGAGGTTAGCACCACCAGCAGTGACAACGATGTTCTGCTCAAAAATATTTCGCTGAGCACCACGCTCGGGTGTAGATGGATAGGACGTAGGCATGCTTTGACTGGGAGTTGGAGAGGCATCATCCAAAACATCCGAGATCGAATAAAATGGCCCACTAACATCTTCTGAGGTGATAGAGAGATCATATGAGCTGTCCTTGCTGAACGCGGACGACTGCATGGGCGGGGGTGATGAGACATTCAACGGATTCCTGCGAGTAATATATGGGATACGCGACTTGGGAGAAGGCTTTGGCACATAACTGTTGTCTCGAGGCAAGTCTAAAGATACTTCTTCAAAAAACTGGTCGTAATGTGAAGTTTGGCGTGATTCAAGAGGAGAGGTGACACTAGGTGGCGGTGGGCTGGTGGCAATGACAGGCTTGTCCTTTGCGTCGGCTTGATCATCGTAGCTGGACAAGTCTTCCAAAAGATGATCCGCCGTCAGATGCGTCATTGGTACCACTGCTGTTTTCGGATTGATGGGAGGAGAGTAGCTAGAAGACCGACCATCTTGTACATCTGGCCCCGAGGATGACGACACTGGCAAGGTAGTCAACGTGCTGGCATATTCATCCGCTGATGAGTTTCTTTCATGTGGCTGTTCGTTCAGCTGGATCTCGGCAAATTCTTGGTGTAGCTCCTGTTCATTGTGAAATTGTGCATTGCTGTTTTCTACTTCTTGAAGCATATATATCGATGGATGATGTTGTACGCAGGTGAACGGGGTAGGGAAAACCTGAGGCGGGAAGAAAAGAAAAAAAAAAAGGAGACTCCTGCCTTTTTTTGTGTCACCTTTTTTTTTCTCAGCCCTGTGGCAATAATGTGCCAGAGGTCCCCTTTTTTCATTTTATGGAGGGATGACAAGAGCCAGTCGGCAGTGATGTGTCGTATAATTGATTTACTCTCTCCACTGGTCCTCCCTTGATGAAGAACAAAGAGGTAGCTGCCCATGATTTGTCATTCCCAAAAAAGGCAAGACGCAGCATTGCATGGCATAAAAAAAAACATTGTTGTTCCTTGCAATACTCAAGAACCATCATGCTCTTGATCCATCAATCTTAATAACTGTGATATCATGTCGCTGGTTAAGTATAACCGGTACGCATTGTTTTAATGAAAAACGAAGTGGTAAACTGATAAGCAATGCCCAACGCTTTCCCTTTTTGCTCAGTGACTATTACGGCAATGATCCAATGAAACCAGCGTTGCATCGAAAGAAGATTTCTCATCGCTTGACTATTGCAAAAAAGAATACATACGTTAGCAACTAGTACGTACTAAACTGCGTTAATTTTATTAAATAAATATTTATATTTTTTTTAAAAAAATAAATAGGCTGCAAAAATAAAGCATCCGGGGAGGAAAAAAAACATCCAAGAACAAAGCAAAAAGAAACTGCCCACTATAGGTTTCGAACCTATGACCTTGGCGTTATTAGCACCACGCTCTAACCAACTGAGCTAAGCGGGCTGGATGATTGATGAAATCACCCTGTCATCCAGGAATTTTCCACCGGTAAAACGGCCGCCGAAACGCCGCGTGCGCTTGTCACATGTGACGGTTGTGTTCCCCTAACCTTTTGGAATCGTTGGAACCGCCAAGCGAATTGTGACCAAGGATGACGGATTGATTTTTATGCTAAACCCTATACCTTAAACCCTTTACCCTATACCCTATACCCTAAACCTAAAGTTGTGGTCGAGCGTCAGAGAATGAATTTGATTGAGATACATCTCTTCTAGTTTTTTGGCTAAGGGTGATTTTTTTACCGTCGATGTTTACCAGACGGTAAAAGATGACAACCTTGCCGTCGCTGTTTCAATCCCAAAAAAGGAAATCGCTCAAAGATTTTAGCAAAAACACAAGAGCTGCAAAGGTCTCCGGCAGAGATATTGTATGGTTGATATGCAGTGTGCATTTGACGGTAATGTAACCGTCTCAGAACAGGAAAAAAAGCAAAAAAATTTCCAGGCCAAACCGACATTATCGCGTTGATTTAGACTTCAACAAGCTTTGGTAGCTCAGCTGGGAGAGCGTCAGACTGAAGATCTGAAGGTCATGGGTTCAAGCCCCATTCGAAGCATTTCTTTTTGCTTTATTTTTTTCGGAGCGTTTTTTTTTTTTTTTTTGCTTTCTTATTGGGCCGCCAAATGCTTGAGCAACGTCGTTCGTTCTAGGTTGGTTGTTTTTGCTCTCTGAACGAGGTGGGTGTGCATTGATATATTAAATCACTAGCAACTTTTTTTTGTTTATTTATTTTTTTGTATGTACCGGTATGTTGTGAGGCAAAGCTTACGGTAATACAAAATAGCGTAGCCTTCAAAAAAGCGGATTACGCTCTCGGAGCCCCCAAAAAAATCGGCCGTGTCGGAAATTGAAACACTGACAGCTATTTTTTTTTTTTTTTTTACCTTTTTTACCCGGAGTATTGGGGGTGTCAAAACGTGGTCTTCACAAAGTTGGCTAAGCAATCACCTCTAATTGGTTTGATTATTTCAGAATCCGTGGTTTTCGTAAGTCCCTACTCACTTACAAAATCTCATTATGATCCAATAACACGAAAATAAACTAGAGCGCCTTCTTTTTTTGGTAATTGAAAAGGGGGACGACCCCCTTGAAAAATCTGGCATCCACCGATTCGCCTCAAATTCGGCACACAGACTACAATTAATGGTAAGTAGTCCTGGTAAAAATCACTGGCCTTCTTGATGACGCGAGCAAGTTCTACTGCCAGTCAGGTAGGATACCAAAAAAAAAAAAGTATCACTCATTCATCACAACCTCTCTCTTTCTCCTGATCTGATTTTCAGAATTACAGTAAAAACTAGGTTTTTTTTTCAGTCGCGCTATGAACATTGCACCGGGGACAGGGCTTGAAATCGCCCAATAAAATGCATTTTATGTTTTTGTAGCTCTTATCTAGCGTCACCCAAGCCTGTATGCAAAATAGATGAGGGGAGGGCCTTCCTTTTCTGCTGTCGTCATTTGGTGGCTATCAGGTATTTTTATAAGATGTGAAAAAAATATTTTCGACTGGTGATCCAATCGGACAACGCGAGCAAGCAAAATCAAGCTATGTGCGATATCATTTTAAGTGCATGTTTGCCGGCCTGGTCGTTCTTCCCTGTGCTGCCTTAGAGAGTTACAATTTTAGCAAAGTACTCACCATTTTGTATTAGCATGGAATATTTGGGATGAATTTATTTACAGCAATTTTGCACTGTGATTTTTGATCAGATGGCCTGGGGGTTCCCTGACGAAAATGGCCGATTTTTTCATTTTTTTAGCTGGTGGGTCGGAGATGTCAAAATGAAAGTGATCAAGAATTGGCTGAGCGATCTTCGTCAATCGACGTGAATTTTTCAGGATCATCATCATTCATTGATTTGTGTACTTTTGCACAATTTTACACCGATCTGATCACCCAAAAGGGCTGCGCAGTGTTTGCTTTTTTTTTTTTTCCCCCGGAAGGAAGAGAATCGCCACAATTCAATCTCCGCGTAGCTGCTTTTTTTTATTTTCTTCTGCGTCTTGTGTCTCCAATGAGCACCTAATCTACTGCTTTTTGTCTTTGCCATCCAACCACCAACCACTTTTAACGATCTGTGAAAAGGTACATAAACAGCCTCACTCCCGAGTCATATCTCATTACTTTCACTAACCTGAAACGACACCAGCGCCAAACGCAAAGATGCAGCCCAACCTTGGCTGAAGGCTGGTGTCAATTTTATGCATAACTGTGTCTTCCTTGGAGACCAGTGTGAGAAATGAAGAAGCGAAAAAAAAAATGCGGGGCTGGCTTTTAAATTGCTGACCGTTTAGTTGAGACAAGAGACATTGGATGCCAAAAGATCACCAGCCTGGAAAATGTAAACGGCACAACACAAAGTTTAGTAACTTTTATGCTGTAGATAGTCAATTAATTGTGATGCCATTTAGATCTGATTGCCTACCTGGAAGGATCTGAAACAAACGGTCTTGTCGTTCTTGACTTCCATGGCTTGTCAACCGATTCTCTTGATGTTTTCAAGTTTGTCAAGTAAGCTCTCCCTATCTCAAAAAAAAAAAAAAAAGAGGAGCTTATCTCTATCTTTTTGGTTGAATAGATCCCATCCGAGCATCAAGGTAGTGGTTGTGGATTCACTTCCTTTTGACGACAACGTCAAAAAGTTTGGGCGAGAAGAAGTTTTGCAAAACCGGGGGATATTGGAAGTTTTTAATGGTTGACCAACAACTAACCCAAGATAAAAAAATAACTAAATCAAAGGTCTGGTCTTGGATTAAGTGGATCTTGTTCATTACAAATATCAATATCTTGCATGTCGTCGATCCTATTCACGAACCTTGCGCTGTTGGTCTCGTTGTATTCTTCACAAAATAACATACAAAGCGCATGTTCCCTGGTAATCAATTCGGGTAAGATCACTTGGAGCTCCTCGTTAATTTCTTACATCGCCCGTTGTTGGCTTTACACGCCCCGAGTTCCAGAGCACTTGCTGGAGTGCTAAAATGATTATGATTGATTTAGTTGGTTGCATGTTATGATACAATGAAATACAAATAAAAAAAAAACAAAGCTACACTGTGTCATCGCTTCTTGTGCTGACATTTATGCAGTCAGCAGGTGTGCATAGGTTGTACAAGTTTTGTGGGTCGGGGTTACAGTAAACGGCAGAAGCGATGTTGATTCTCTCAAATTCAGTCTTCGCAATCTCGGTCCATTCAATTCGATCCTTTGGTGAAAAGGCATATTTACCTAGGATAGAGCAATAGTAGGCTTTCAAGAAACGAATTTCGTGGATAAATTTCATTTCAATTGTTCCGTGGCGAAGCACCTAAAAAAAAACAGCTTAACGTGTTTGACTTTTTTTTTTTTTCTCTTACCATGTATCCTTCGACAATGCGCCCGGTGGCAATGTATGGGAATGCTCGTGCAAGATAGAGACTTGGTTCGGTGAATTCCCAAATTTTGACACGTTGGAATACGTTGTTGAGCTTGGCCATGTCGCTGGTGAATTGGTCAGAAGTGCCTCGACCATTGATGCTGACGATGGTGTTGTCCTTGTCTTCCAAAAGTTCATACAGCGCCATGGTTGCAAAGATGAGTCCATATGTTGGGTAGATACTGGCTATAGGGAGAAAAAAAAATTGGGTGAGAGACCTGGATCTTTTTTTTTTTTTTTTTTTTTTTCGTGGGCATACCAGAGAGAGAGATAGTGCCGAGGGAGGATAAAAAGATGTCGAAATATGTTCGTGCCTGGTCATACCGGCGAAGACGAGTGTAATAGCAAAAGAGTAATCCTGAAATGGCAACGACCTTGTAATTGAAGTTATCTTGGAGGTCGGACTGGAAGTGCTTGACAATGTCGGTGCACATATCTAGGCGATTGGTGATAAGGGCATTGCTGACATGGTAGACGCGCACCCAGGCAATGGCGTCGTCGTCCTTATTTGATCGGGCAGCGCGGTACATTGTTTTGAGGAGCTGGCGGTCTTGGGCCTGGCTGTCCAAAGTACCTTCAAAGATCCATGTGGTGATGAGGATGCCAACGGCTCGATAAAACGCCTGGAAGTCTGTGACAACACCAAACGTGGTGGCGCCCTTGATGGCTTGGTAGGTGACAACCCGAGTATCCTTGAATTTTCCGGCAGCAAAGCAGAGCAAGGCGCAGACGGTCAGAGTGTCAGCGTCGTAGTTATTGGAAATGCAGGTCAAGGCACGCGACAGGTAATAGATACTGTGTTTTCTTTTTTCATGGAGCCAGCAGACAAGAGCATAGCGCGCTAGAAAGAGTGTGTAGGTTGGTCCAATGTTGCCAAGAGATTCACAGGTGTTAACGCCAACGAGGGAAGTGTAGGTGAAAAGAGTCATGTTGCCAGTGTACATATAGATGTTGGAAAGTTGACGCATGATGTCGATAATTCGGGTGCAGATCTCGGGCTTGTATTTTCTCTCTGTTAGGTGTGAGAGTAACTTGGGCCAAAACCGGTGCTTGTATTGTTTGAACGTGTTGACCCAGATCCGAGCAGTGACGAGGGAGTCGCTGCCTCTGGGGATATCTTGGTCGAGATAATCAAGGGCAATGGTAAGGTATTTTTCGCCTTGCTCTGGGTCGGTACGCATTGTGTAGCAAACGCCCAGTCGATAATAGATATCACTGTAGTGGAGTCTGCTGAATCCGCTGGCCAGGTCATCATTTTCGTCAAGGATCGTCAATATTTTTTTTAGTTGCTCGGTGGCTTCCAACAGTAGGTATGATCGCATGTTGAGATTGGCTAGTTCCTCAAGATAGTACACCTGCTTGCAACGATTGTCGGTTTGTAGATAATGGCGGGTGACTTTACCGAGGATCTGGGCTTGATTGTCTGATGTGAGGTTCCGTTCATAGTAATTGGCCAGTTGGCGGTGTAGGTTGATGCGTCGCTCAAACGAGACCGTCTCGTAGATCGCTTTGGGGATAGTGTCATGCAAAAACGAGTACTCAGCAGCGTCATCGCTGGAGGTTGGTGAGGTATCGTTCAGATTGTGGAGGTTGCTGAGACTGCTGAGACTGGAGGGGATGATGACAGTCAGGCCATGCGATTGCTCTTGCTCATTGGATGGCGTGGCAGTGCCGCTCCCGTCGACCGAATATTGCAAAAATTTATACACGTCGTAGCGTCGGATCAGCTTTTGAACAAGCTGAAGGTCAGAGTGTTGGAAAATCGAGTTGGATGGTTGAATGGCTGCGCCGACTTCGTAAATGGTAAAGTACTGGTCCAAGCAGCTGGCCACCTAAAAAAGAAAAAAAAAAAAGGTCAATTATTTTTTTGTTGCGAATGTCATTCGTGTCTTTTAGGAAATTACTGTCAGGAATTCCTGGTAGTTGGCGTTGAGTCGATCATATTGCATCATGACAATACGGCGATAATCCACCTCGCCCAAAAAGTTTTCAAGTTCTAGTTGGTTGCCAGTTGGTCTCAGTTCGCCATCTTCAACCGTGACCTGTTGAAAATCCTTCATCACTACCGCCAAATTCCTAAATCAATAAGAGAGAGAAAAAAAAAGTGAGCACTTGACAATGATATTAGGTGAGCGGCTTACGTGACATAGAGTGGGTTGCCTTTGGTCCGTTCCTAAGAGGGTCAAGTTTGGAGGAGGAGGAAAGAGGGAAAGGGGAATAAGTCTTGGCCACTTTCAAGGGATCGGTGTCATCTTTACCTGGACAACCTTGATGATGGATGGGTCGACATGCGTCACGCCGGGTCCAAATGATCGGATGATGATATCAGCAATATCCAGAGAATCTAGGCCGTTGAGAGCAATCTCTGCGTGTGAGCCGACACGGTAAAAATCATCGATGAATGACAAATCATAGTCGGCAGGAAGTCGTGAGGCAAACACCATCAGCACGCGTGGGCACTCCTCGTGAACCAAAAAAAGTAAGCGAATCGATGCTTGGTCAGCCCCTACGGATCAGTCAATTAGAAATGAGCTCATTGTG
This sequence comes from Hesseltinella vesiculosa, assembly GCA_002104935.1. Taxonomy (NCBI): domain Eukaryota; kingdom Fungi; phylum Mucoromycota; class Mucoromycetes; order Mucorales; family Cunninghamellaceae; genus Hesseltinella; species Hesseltinella vesiculosa. The sequence continues at coordinate 360,018 of MCGT01000024.1, read as the reverse complement.
TATAGATTCCATTATTTGAGTCTACTTACATTGCATATCATCACAAACAAAGATGAGGTTGACATAATGGGAAACATGGTCCACCATGCGCAAGATCAAACCGTTGAGCAAAATATCTCGGCCGCGGCTGTCGAGGTTCCGAGTGTACTTGTTTTCTTCAAGGTCGTTGAGGCCAATGTTCAGATCACGAAAGAGCGGTAGCAGGGCTTCCCTTTCGTTGAATTTGACCAGGCACCGACGTACCTGCTGTAGCAGCTTGAGGTTGACGTCCTTTGAATGAAAGAGGGGAGTATTGGATGGCGTTGAAGAGACTGAGTGGTGTATTGACGCTGGTCCTTTTTCTTGCAAAGACTCGTGCGATTCTTGACTGGGGTGGGACGGACAGTCATCCATGGGCGGTGTGGGTGGACGATCAGCAGCCCGATCCATCGGCAATTCGAGTTTGTTATCCCTTTCCAAGTCTTGACTCATGAGCAAGGTTGAGAGGCGTTGATGACTGGCAAGCATGGTTGCGGCAAATGATTGGTCAGACACGTCATCTGTGCTAGTCTCAGCTTCCGATAATGGGTTGATGGGCGGGATGAGATCAGAGTCCATGATTTCCAACAAAGTTAGCACAAGGTTTTTGGTCATATAGTATTTGGTGCTCTTTTCCACTAATAAAATTAAAAGTAAGATGAGGCGATTTTTTTTTTTTTTGGGGGTCAGGATACCTTCTGTGGAGACAGTCCAACTAAGCAAACCAGGAAAAAAAAATTAGTCAATGTGTGATTCAGGGAGTGGCTACTGTCCGTACCAAACTTTGTTTCGGGCTGGGGAGGGGCATCTGGATTGCAGTGTGTGGCAAAAAAGACTCTTTCCAGACCCACTAGAGCCCATGACGACGATCAAGTGGCTATTCGGCTGGCGATCCCAATCCCGGACAAACTGCAGAGCGTCGTCCATTTCAACCTTGTAGCCAAAGAATTCTTGGCTGGTGGTTGATCCTGTGAGCGAGATCTGTTTAGCCTTGGAAGTGCCGAAGTTTTTCAGGCCATAGATGGGCATAGGTGCCTTCTTCCCTTTGACAGAGTGATTGCCAAAGCCTTGGAATTCACAGCGCCAGCCGATCTGTTTTTTCGTGTTGAGGTCACAGACAATATTGTGGTTTGCAAAGGGGAACTTGAGCATACGCACAGCAACCACGATGGCATCTCCAGAAATGGCAGCATCTCGTCGGTAAGGGCTATCTTGGGGCATCACAGCGTTGAAAATGCTGCCAGACGACAGTGAGATGGAGAAGTTCATGTCAGGGAATTTTTGCCGATAGGAGTCACGTAGTTGCACTGCAGCTTTTGCAGCAAACACAGGTTCATTTTCGTGTGACATGGGCGGTAATCCATACACGCACAGGACAGTGGCACCTGGAATTAAAAACAAATGAGATCTATGCAAGCCATCCATGTCCATTTTTTTCCCCCCTTCTTCTTACCCTTGTCGTCAATGGCGAATTGTTGCAGGATGCCTTCGTTGATGACACTGACATCAATAACGTCCGCAAGGGCATTTTGTGCGAGTTGAAGGCCATCTGGAGTCTGCACGTCGATCTTGCCTAGGCTGACAAACATGATAGTGACGTCCCGAACTTGTGCAGGGAAAGTGCCCTTGCCCTGCTGTAAACGATAGAGCGAGCTTCGATTCAGGTACTTGAAGTATTGGAGGCTGGTTTCGTCATTCAAGGTAAGCTGCGAGGTGTCACGGATCCTGGGAATCAAGGGTTCGATCTTGAGCTGGGAAGCCTGATTCAGGAGAAGCGGACGTTCCATCAAATAGGCATCTTGGGAATGAGCAAGAGGCGTCGATTTCTTGGACTTGCCGTTCTTTTTCTCCATCCAATCAAAGCCTTTGATGACATAGTTGCCGTCACGGATGTCGTAGGGGATGTTGGCCGTTTGTTGCTGTTGATGGATGCATTCAAAGGCAGCCGGTGTCAGACAGATTTCTCCCGCGCGGGATGAGTTGAGTGCAGCTGCGAGCGAGTCCACCGCTTCGCCACCAATAGCATATTCTAATCGGCCGTGGTAGCGCAGAAAGTAGTTTTCGTCCACGTTGTTGGCGTTGGTATTTCCGGGAGTTTCGGGATGAGGGGTAGGGTTGGTGGGACTGGTGTCGGCGGTGGTGGATTGAGGGTAAATGAGAGGGATGTTGGCCAGTTCTTCAGAAGGATCCATATCGCCGATGATGATATTTGTCACATTACCGCAGGAGAGCGCGATGTGCAACTCCAGGTCGATGGAAGTGATATTTTTGGTTGCGACAAAGCTGTCGTCTGTGCGGCCAGACGACGAGATGCTGCTTCCGCGGCGCTTGTCAGTGACAGCGAACTTGTTCCACAGTGATTCAGATGACGGACGGCGCTTGAATGGGTTCAGGGTATCCAAAAAATTCTGGCCCATGGAGGACTTCCGTGACTCTGGAGGCAAGTCTGCGCTGTCATCTGGTGCAATAATAACGGGTTGAAGAGACGGGTGCCGGAGGGAGAGAGGGGAGGAGGGCAAGGCTGGTTGCTTCTCATCGGTCTTATCGAGAGTGATGGGTAGGATGTTTGCAGGAGGTGGGATGGTACGTTTGGCATTGGAAGGCGAGCTGACGGAGGACAATGGAACAGGTGGAGGGGCGGGTTGCATCATTTCACGCGGGTGATTGTCATCACCATGTTCATCGTACAGACTACTGGCTAAGACAGAAGTGGCGGAGTCTTTCTTGTTACTGGGGTCATGTCGGCGTTCGATACTGCCGTCGGGAGCACGGTGACGAGCAATTTCTTCGGCTGTGAGGTATACTCTAAAGTGAGACTGGCGCGCTAGTAATTGGAGGCCACATTCCATGGCTTGCCGCAAGAGCACATGTTTGCGACGATCAGACATTTCGACTCGGTCGTCATCTGAGATAGCGGTGTCCGCAGAGCTGCGTCGATTTCCATCCGGCATATCTTGAAAACACACCAGCACAGCATCACCAAGGAACTATGGAATAAAAGGTGAGGCCAAGTTATGAGTCAGAGAGCAGTCAAAGCTTATCTACCTTGACAACATCTCCACCATAAAATTCAATGATTTTGATGCACTATGAAAACAGCATGGGCATGAGCTGCATTCGTTTTTTTTCTTCCCAGAGGTGCTTACTTCACCCATATAATCACCAATTTCTGAAGCAATAGCCTCGGGAGAAGAATCGCCACGTTCATTTGCGAATGTCGTCAACTATGTCCAGTCAAAAGAAAAAAAAGTAAATGCCGGTTCTGTCGTTACACTGTATTGTGGTGGTTCTGTACTTTGCTGAAACCTTTCAACCAGCCCCCAAAAAAGAAACGTTAGTTCATTGCAATTCGCACATTGTCTTTTCTTTTTTTTTGACCAACTCTTGAATATGCCATTATTTTAACCTACCAACAACATCGGCCATCAACACCACGCCAAACTGTGTTTTGCTATAGGGTATACTGATCCGATCGTCTTTTGCATGGAGTGATCGGACATACTATGAATCCCGGGATGAATTATGGATTCGTTTTCATCGTTGTTTGTTTATTACCTTTGTAATGAACGGAGCAATGTTAAACATGGTGAATACTGCTCATGCTATAGTAAAAGATGAATTCAACAACAACAAGGGAAAAAAGGAGGGCGGGTGGAAAAAAAAAAAAGGCAGGCCAATGGAAAAAAAATCTCCGCTTGCATGAACACCATGGCAAAATCGAAAAGAAGAAAACAGCGCAACCAACCAAAAAGCCAACTGTATTTACGCTTCTAAGCGCACTAATATGATCCGTTTTCAGAATAGAATTCGTCGCTTCTTTCTACAACGGAAGCTTACCATACCACCTCGGATTTATATACGGTATAAACATGGCAAGGCATAGGGAGAGGCATGCGCATGCCATTGGAATAATGATATGGATAGACGCAATTTTTTTTTTCGCCCTGGAGCATTTTTTTTTCCTGAGGATGACGAAGATTAAAATGACAGAGGGCCTTACGATTGGTGACAGCGAGGCGTTTTCCATCCATTAGTTCAGCATCGTGGGAAAGCTTAATCATGGCGGGGTCGTTTGGCTCTTGCTTGCGAAGGGATTGGACAATCAAGCGCTTTGATTTGGACGGTAGATGGTGAAGACACTGAAGTAACCAATTTTTTTGCCGTGATTGGTGTTGACTTCCCGTGGCTTACTTGGCCGTGCTTGCCTCTTTTTGCTGGGCATGTCAGGCTTCCTTTTATCTAAGAAAGAGAGTATAATGTACAGTAGAGATACAAAAGGTGCTACCTTTATCTTTGATGGTATGTTGATTCATTTTTATAAATAGAAAGGAATAGTAAAAAAGGGTCAAGGGTGTGATTGGCGGTCATTCTCACCGGCATTGCCAATGGTTTGATCTCCGCAACACGCGATTCTTTTTTTTCTATCTTTTTCTTTTGCACATTTCCTATCTTTCCCTGATGCCATCGCATTGCCTGATCTGTTGGATCAAACTTGGATGACCACCGAACAGACCCATACTGTTTGGTCACAAGCAAAACTCTCTCGTCAACGTAAGTGATCCATCACTTCCATCATGTCTTTTTCTTTATCCATTTTCGTAGGACGGGAAACTTGGCCCACTCCACAACGACGTGCCCAGGAACAAAACGATCGCGCCGAGGGGAGACGGCAGCGCCAAGAAGATGAGCGAAACCCTGATGCTGTGGGACCGTGTGCCACATGCGGCCAAATGGGACACTGTTCGTCAGCTAGCCGTCTCTGCCCTTTCCTTGCCTGAACAAGAAGCATTATATCAACGAAAGGATGCCAGGTGGTGAGCGCTACACCTTAAAAAAAAAGCTTTGAAGATGCCGTCCAGCAGCCGTTCAAGCTCGCTTTGAAGCGCAACATAGAGTCGACTAGCGCCTGCAACAAGAACATCCTTTTCCGCAAGGTGAGTAAAAAAAAAAAAAAGCAGGTCAACAGCAACGAGGTGACTCACTTCTTTTTTCTTCATGCAGCTCTGCTCTGTTTGCCATGGCCCAACGAAAAATCCGGTCATCAATAGCAGCAAGATTTATGGACTTCTGCGGTGCCCTTCTTGTGCAGCCATCTTCGACCGGGATGTCATGGCACCTGCAACATGGTCTCCATTGGTCAACACTTTTTCCAACACAAGCAACGCCCCTTGGCCTTTTGCCCATGCCGACGCCCCCCAACTCCCACCACTAAGCTTTTATTTTTTTTTTTTTTTACTACCCAAAGCAACCCTGGCAAGAACGTGTTTAATGCTTTTATCCGGTAAATGGTGCTTTTAGCCAATACTTACATAAGTTCTGATTGGTAACGGCGTTTTATTTTTTTGCCATAGTGGAATGTTTCATTGATTGGAATGAAGCTTTTTTTTTATTTTTACTGCTGTGAAAGTGTGAACTGAAGATCTAGTACCTTCGACCGGAGCCACGGTTTCCGTATTGTTGGTAACTACCCCGAGACTGATGGCCACCACGGCCGCGGTTATTATAGTTGCTATATTGGCCCTGCTGTTGGTAGCCTTGGTGTTGATAGCCTTGCTGCTGATAGCCTTGGTAGCCTTGTTGAGAGCCTTGTTGCTGATAGCCGTACTGTTGATAACCTTGGTGTCCTTGCTGCGAACCATAGCCTTGATAGCCTCCGCCATATCCTTGCTGTTGGCCATAGCCTTGACGGTAGCCGCTAGAAAATGAAAGAGGACATGTCAGTCTTTTTTTTTTCTCCTATTTTCACTTTTACCCTTGGTCGTAGCCGCCTTGGTTGTAGCCGCCCTGTTGGTATTGGTTGTATTGGCCGTAGCTTTCATAACCAGTCGAGTACCTTGAGCCTTCATTGTTATAGTGGCCACCGCGACCTCGTCCGCCACGTCTAGGAAATTTGTTGTTACTGCAAGAAATAAACGATTAGATCTGTTTCATTAACACACGATGGAGCACGTGTCATCCCTTTTGTCTTCCCACTTACTAATCACGATATTCTTCCATGTGTTGGATTTGAGGAGTCCAGCCTTGATTGTGATGGTGTTGTCGGCGTCTTTCGATCTTTTCAAACGTGGCCATCTTCAGGTCATCATATGACAATACGGAAGGTCGTAATTTCACCTTTGGTAGAAGAGCCGACTTGAACTTGTAGCCGCTGGGTATTTCTGGCAGCAAATACACGACACTAAGAATACAAGGTTACCACGCCGCTCTATGTTCTTTTTCTCGGCATACCTCATGGAGCGATCGTTGGCAATGTCATCCAAGCCTTGTTCAGGTAATGGGGTTCGGAAGGTGCTGCCAGGGATACAGTCCTCATCCTTGTCCACACTGCCGGTCAAACCATCGGTGAGTCGACCGTCCAACTTCAAATGATCTTTGGTGTCTCGTTTGGCATAGACAGTGCTGATGCTATCGTAGGCCTTGTGCACGTCAGAGATAAACAAGTATTCGGAGCCCAGGGAGTTACGTATCCTTTCTTCTTCAGATAATTGATCATATACAGTTTCCATGGCAGTCAACAGTCGGTCTGTGGTAATAAAAGGAAGCTTGACAACACCTAGTGGGGGCCATTAAACAAGTGAATGAGTGTGTATTCATAGCTGGCACTTTTTTTTTTTTTTTTTTCCTTGCCTACCTTGCCATTCCCACTTCTTGCCATCCATATCGACATCGAATTCAGTAGGGTAAAAGTCTATAATAGGCGAGTCATCTTCAGTCATCAAGGCATGGAAGGGCTTTGGAATGTGATCACGACTGGATAAAAAAAAAAGGTAAGACTTTCATTTCTTCGTTCTGGCCCAGTACTCTTTTACCTGGCGGCAGGGAGCACACCCATCAATTGTTCAAATGGATTCAAAGGTGCGTTAAGCTCAAACTTGATATCAAACTTATCAATGTCCCTGAAATCCGAAGCCATAGGAGCGTAGTAATAGGGGTAATACCACGACCAAGACACACATCCCTACAAAAAAAAAATAGATAAGCTTTGGCTCTGAACCAACTGTTGGCCAACTTACCGTGTAGTAGTAAGCAAAGACCCAGCAGAGACCTTCGCAGTATGATTTAACAACGCTAAAAAAAAATGTGAGCATGTACTCTTTATCTTGCGTTGTTGGATGCACATACTCGTTGATTTCATCCTGATCTTCGATGCGGAGACCAAACTTGGTTTCGTAGTAGCGTTCCTTCCAGCCGGTTTCCCACAAACGGACGGCATCGTCAGGTTCTCGGTCGCGTGCAGCATCTTCCTTGGCTTTTTTGTCGGCAGCCATCTTGTCCAAAATGGCTTTGCCTCGGGCGATCAGATCCGTTTGTTCGGCATTGTCGACGCCGGATTCATCATCGTCATCGGCGTTGCTTTCGTCAGGGGTTTCGTCATCGACCTTGCGTTTGGTGCCACGGGGAGCGTCGCTGTCGTCGTCTTCCATCAGCTCAGCCTTCAGAGAGGCAGCGACTGATTGATTATTACCAGCCATGCGCAAGGCAGCACGATTTCGTACCACATCGACATTGGAAATACCAGCATTGGGGTCATTGACGGGAGCGGCGGCAAAATCAGCAAAGGTGAATTCAGGGCCAGTGGCAGGGGCGGCTTGGGATTTGTTTTGATTCTTGCGTTGTTCGTTTTCCAACTTTCTCCTCTTGAAGTTGCGTTGGCGCCGTTCTTCCTCTGTAAAAAATGAAAAGTGTGAGTCCGTGCAAGGGGTCTGTCCTCTATTTTAGCATACTTTGTCTTCTTTCGACAAAAATCGAATCCTCCATCTTGCCAAGTTCGGTGGCGAGGATCTGTACACGCTTAAGGTCGACCTAGGATTAAAAAAAAAAAAAAAGTAAGTGCTGCGCACGGAGAGAGGGAGAGACTTACCTGTCCATTTTGAGTCATGTAGCCACCCATCATAGGCATACATTGTTTCCACAAGATGCTCAGGGTGCTGATGGCTCCGTCACGGATTTCCAGCGAAGGCAGATGAGGTAAGAAATCGTTGCCGACAAAGAAGCACATAAAGACCCAGTCGTCGACAGCGCGTTCAAAGTCAAAGGTCAGGCCAGGCACATCAAACTTCAAAGCTTGCTCGAGATACTCACGCAAAGCACCCACATGTAAAAAGACATATGGTTTGTTTTCGGCTAGCTTTTCCTCCTCCGACCTTTCAAACACAGAGAAGTCCACGTTGGCACCAGCTGCCGCAGACGCATTGGCGTTGGCTACGAACAGATAAAAAAAAGGGGTTACAAACGACCGAGGTTTGTCGATTTTTGTATTCACCTCGGCATTCAGTGGTGGAGTGGCCACCTTTGTGGCAAATATCGCACTTCTTCTCTTTGGCATTCTTGATCATTACATCTTCACGTAAAATTTTGAAATGAGGTTCATGGGTGGCGAGAGCAAGCATGATCAAATCAGCGTCCTATACGTGGAAAGTGCAAGAGGTCAGCGCATCGTCTTTTGTCATTTTACAGACTTACTAGACCATACATGACATGGGAAGTGTTGGCGTCATGTTCGGGGCGAGTGCGTTGAACACGAATGAATTCCATCACCTTGTGTTCACCTTCACCAGGAACAGTGGCGTCGGAAAGAATGACCTTGAGCTGTGAGTAGGAAAAAAAAACGTTAGCATGGCGCAGTCATGTTCAAAGGCAAGACTTACGTTCTTCCAAAGGGGGTCAGAGTTTTGCCTTTCGGCAATGTGATAGCGCAAACAGGTGGCAAGTCGGGCCATGAAAGGGGTGCCTGGAGTGATACAGTTGGAATCAAAGTGGGCCTTCTTTTCAGGGAACTGGTCTTCTTGACCAATAACTATTTCGTAGTAAAAAAAAAATAGGAGGTTATACGGTGCTTGTCTCCCATACACGGAATAGAAACACTTACTAGCCAAATCCTTTCGCACCTTTTCCGCAGCCTGGCGTTCAATTTCTGCAAGTTGAGAGGCTCGGAAACGGCGGGACCGTTGCTGATTCATTTTTGCACGAGGAGCCACGCCGTCTAAAAAAAAGGGCAGCACTCAGTAACCTGACATCTGACCATTTGTCTCTCGTTTTTACCAATGGCCATATATAAAACTTTGCGGGGGCGCACCATGTTCACAATACGATCAATGTAGGCAAAAATATCAAGGATCATTTCATCTTCGGTGCTTGGAGCAGGCTGGCATGACAATAAAAAGGTGGTCAGAGGACATGCACTGGTGCATACTTTTTCCTACTTACCTTATCTTCAGGGTGACAGCAGGGATGGATAATACCGTTCATGTCGAGATATAAGTTATCAAACTCCTCACCATTGGGATTGGGTTGCGTGGTGTCAACAGGAATATAGGTGCCATTGATTGTTTTGCCGTACTCTTCGACGACTGGGCTGCAGGTTTTTGGAAACTTATCTGCTAACCATCTACAGAAGAACAAGACATTTTAACATAAACAAGTGTTCATTAGGACCATGGACGACAGACAATCCTGCTCATGACTGGACGGCGATCTCCTTACCTAAAGAATGCTGGAACACCCATTGGACGAAAAAAAAAAAAAGAAAGTGAAAAAGAAAGGAAATTGCAGAAATTCGTACGCACTGAGTTTAAAGACTCCAGTGACTGGTTTCCCTCTTGGAAACAAGAAAAATAAAAAAAAGCACCTTTTCTTTTTTTTTTTTTTAAGAGCCACCATGTTTGGATTCGGTACGATTTTGAAAGGAGCACTTCGACCTCTGACACAACGACCTTTGCAACAAACCAACAGTCGCATCCTCAGCCAACTGAAGCCAATCGCTCAACCTTTATGGCAACAGCAAGCCTCCGGCATGGCAACTCTCAATCAAGTGATGCGCAAATGCCGTAAATCAAAAGTCAAGTTGAGCAAGGTGCCTGCCTTGGAAGGCAACTATCAACGAAAGGGTGTGTGCAACAAGGTCTATACAACCAAGCCCAAGAAGCCTAACTCAGCCCAACGAAAAGTCGCTCGTGTCAAATTGACAAATGGCCGTGTGGTGTCAGCTTATATCCCTGGTGAAGGTCACAACTTGCAGGAACATTCTGTCGTCCTTGTTCGTGGTGGTCGTGTTCCCGATCTTCCTGGTGTGCGATACCATTTGGTCCGTGGTGCCCTGGATCTTCAAGGCGTGGCCAGCCGAACCACCTCTCGCAGCAAATATGGCAGTAAGCCTCAAAAGCCCCTCCCCCCCTTTTTTTTTTTTACCATTTTGAGCTCACCTTCTTTTTCTTCTTAGCCAAAAAGCCTACCAAGAACGAATAGTCCCCGATATCCGCGCTCCCACCACTTCTTCAGCATCCTCCCTTCCCAAAGTACATAATTGTCGTCACATCCATTTGTAGAATAAAGCCTTAGAAAAGATCGCCTGTCATGTTTCTTTGACGCAATTCGAGACTTCGAGAAAAGCAAAGACAGCTCCCTCCTCTTTACGACACACACAACTGATATTCAACCATGACCTACCTTTCTTTTGCCAACGAATAACTTTGCTCCCAAAGTCAAAATCATCGAATGCTAGAAAAGAACAAGTCGTCCTTGCCAACCGCTGCGCTTGATTCGTTCATTACGCCCGCCCGGTTAAATGCGAAAAAAAAAGGAGAGTAGTAGCAAGTTCATCCTTTGTCACTGAGGTGCACCGGTGCTGTAATTGAAGGGGCGACTGCAACGAAGAGCAGCTAATCATATTATACCATCCGTGCGCTGCGTTATCGTCCCTAGAAAAGAAAAAAAAAGTGTGGTTTGACCAGCCAACAATTGATCAGCTAAATTCATCTCAAATTTGCATTGGGGACACCCTTAGTGTAAGTGCCTGGTTTTGCTAGTCATGTTGGATGTTTGTCCGTGTGTTTAGGCCGTCATGAGTAGCGCATGCCTTGTCAGCAGATTTCATCCCGTCACACATGGTGGTTGACTATGGCACCATATTTGATGACTCCTACTCATCTGAGATTATCGGCGACAAGGCAAAACTTAGATGATACTCTTTCCTACCTTCCCATGGCAACTAATTTGTACGTCAAGACACCGCTCAATCTAAATTAAACCTCAGTCGATGATGCCATTTCAGCAACTTCAGCGAAATTGGTGTTGCTTTGACGATGTTATACCGTTTGGCCTACTTGCTTTGTTTTTTTTTCTTTCTCTTTTTTGTTTATTCACTTAGCATGAGATTGAGTATTTTGGGAACAGCGGCTTATTTACTATTGCAGGCGTGGCAGGCTCAGGCGGCCGAGGACAAGCCAAACATCCTCTTTATCTTCACAGATGATCAGGATGCCCTCCTGAATTCGATTGACTATATGCCCAATGTGCAAAAGTACTTGGTGCAGCAAGGGACTGTGTTTCGCAACCATTATGTTACTACAGCCGTTTGGTAAGTGTGTTTCTTGCAAGAAATGAGCATCGCAGTCGACTGATCGCTTTTTTTGTCCTAGCTGTCCAAGTCGCGTGTCGTTGCTCCGCAGTCAATATGCCCATAACACAAAGTAATGCAGGTTTCAAGAAAAAGGACAAGGTTCTCATCCTGGTTTTTTTTTTTTTTCGTAGCATTACACATGTGTCTGCACCTCATGGTGGCTATGATAGATATAATCAGCTTGGGCTGGGTGAAGAAACTCTGCCGGTGTGGATGCAGCGGGTAAAAAAAAAAGAGATGCTGCGATTCAAATGAGCCTATATTCAAAGATATCATTATTACAAAGGCTGGGTATTACACCCACTACATAGGCAAGCTCATGAACGGATACACTGTCAACAACTATAACGCTCCCAAACCCCAAGGATTTGATTATCAAGGTAAAGGCTGAGAGGGGTGGAGATTAAAAATCCGACAATCTTGCTCATTTTTTTTTTTTCGTCATTTCAGATCAGCTTGTGGATCCATTCACATATGTTTACACTAAGACGGTATTCTCCACAAATGGGGAGAAGCCTGTGCATTACAAAAATACTTACCAAACTGACGTGGTTCACGCAAAGGCTGTCCAAGCCTTGAAGCGTCAGCAACACAGCGACAAGCCGTTTTTCCTCTGGGTAGCCCCCATGTCGCCCCATAGTAACTTTGCCTTTGATGGAACCAATGGCATTGTCAGTACTCCTCCTATCCCTGCTGCTCGTCACGCGCATTTATTCAAGGATGTTAAAAGTAAAGAACAGGGACAAAACAAAACAAAACAAAAAACGGAGAAATCATGTCACGGTCCTAACTCACCCTTCCCCCCCCCCCCCCCTGGACACTGTAGTTCCTCGCACGCCAAATTTTAACCCTGGTTTTCAAACAAAGACTGCCTCATTTTGGAAACAATTGAATCGGGCAAATGCGTCGGTGGTGAAAGAGTTTGATGAGACGTATCGCGACCGCTTACGGGCATTGCAAGCTGTAGATGAAATGGTCGGCAGCTTGTTTAAAGAGCTTGACCGCCAGGGTAAATTGGACAACACCATTGTCATTTATACGTCTGACAATGGGTACCATATCGGCCAGCATCGTGCCTACCCCGGAAAGTGTGGCAGCAACGAAGAAGACATCAAGTAAGAGTTTCCAAAAAAAAAAGCCGAAGCTCCGACGCTTACGAGGTTTTTTTTTTTTTTTTCAGAGTGCCTTTTATCGTACGAGGTCCTGGCATTGGAAAAGGGAAGGTCAGTGATGCCTTGGGTGGCCATCATGACATTGGTCCCACGCTGCTGGCATTGGCCAAAGCCAGTGACAAGATTCCCTCGTGGGTCGATGGAGGTGTGCTTCCTTTAACGAAGCATCTTGCCCGCCATCCCAAGCCTGCTTCCAAAGAATCCTTTGCTGTAGAATTTTGGATGGAGGCTCCTTTTGCCGAGTAAGATATCAGCCACCGCCCAGACACCTTCTTACATTTTTTTTCTCTTAAAAAATCAGGAGCATCGACGGGCCGACGTTTACTGGCAAGGATACAAATACGTATAAGACCATCCGTATCATTTCCCGAGGACACAACTGTAAAGGATAGAAAGAAAAAAAATATACATGCTTCTCATCTTCTGCCTTTCCCACTAGACAAGTACACGGTGTGGTGTACTGGTGAACATGAATTCTTTGACTTGGCTAATGACCCCTATGAGCTCTTCAACGTGTATAACAGCTTTAAGGAAACTAATCTAGTAAATCGCCTGAATGCTTTGCTTGTGGTGCTCAAGACCTGCCGAAGCAGTTCTTGCCGTGACCCCTGGGCAGCCCTCCATCCCGGTGACATATCTGTCCAATCATTGTCCGACGCATTGGATGCCAGGGTAGCTTTGGAATGAGAAAAAAAAAACGTCAGCGCTCACTGATTTTTTATTTTGAAACCCAGTTTGATGGCTATTACGAGCAATTTCGAGACGTCGCTTTCAAGGAGTGCCTGACTTACTATGACGAGGCTAATGAACTGCCAAGCTTTGGCCAGCACTTTCAAGCCAATGCCACCAGCAAGCCCTCCATGATGAACGACTATGTCTCCCCACCCTTGCTCCAGCGATCGCTTCAGAAAAAGAGCCAGGGCCAACAGGACGCCGGCGGCTCACTCTCTCAGGAATTTTCCAATGAACAAGTGAGCGCCTTTTTGAACCTGGTGCCTGAGCCCGAATCACCAGTGGGGCAACAGCTTCTTACACCTGAAGAGCTCGACCGTTTGGCCGAGCCAATTCCTCAAGAGCTAATTGACCAAGGCGTTGACTGGATTAATTTTGGATTCTACTCCAAATTTGGCAATTGAAGCTCCTTCGTTAGATCATCTTCGTTTTTGTATTTTTTATTAAATTAGAAAAAAGCTAGTCGCGTTTCTGTTTCGACGACGGCCATGGCTAGCCAAGCCTCGGTTTCCATGTATTTTTGTTCTGTATCTGAGGAGAGGAGGAACTACGCGTCTAGAAGGGGCTGGTCATGCTGTCGTTGCTGGGCTATGAATTCCATCATTTCTTCCACGGTTGGTAAAGGTGCTTGTAACGGCTCGATTTTTGAAGCATCGATGTTGGTCACGGCTTGGTGAAATGTTTTGTACTCCTCGAGGATATTAATCTGCCAGCAGGCGGAAAAAAAAAGGTCAGGTTTCCTCATGGCTCTTCTTTTTCATCCACTTGCGTCGATGGGCTGAAGAAGAATTTCTTCCATTTTGGTATCATTGATGTATTCGCGTAGTTTGGATTGAACGTAGGGCAGTCGCTCGGATATAGCCTCTTTGAATTGATTGATGACTTGAGCAACTTGTTCTGTGACGGGTGGAAAGGACAAGTTCGTGAGTGTCGGTCAAAACAAATGCGTTTTGAGATTGCGTGGCAGCGTACGTGAGGGGATCAATAATCGATCGTTTGAGGCATTGGCATCAGATGAGCGTTTAGTGGAGAGCTAACAAATGGATGCACAATGTCAAGGAAATAAGCTTGGTGGCCTTGTAATGAAAACGTTACCTTGAGCAAAAAGCTGTTGATGGGTTCAGCTACACTTCGTACAGAATCGGCTGTGAATTCTTCGCAGACCTTTTGAATTTCAAGATCAATATCACGTCGTGTGTCAATGCTTACTTGAATGACTTTGGCCATGATTGAAAAAAAAAGGGAAAAAAAGACAGAAAAAAAAGCGTTTGTTCACAAAAGGAGCGGTTTGGGGGTATGAAAAACGATATCTATTATGTTTCAGTGGACCAAAAATCAGGAATCAATAAAAAGTATCGGCTCATTGCTTCTCTAAAACGAATGCGGTATTGCCTTGGTGAAATGATGGTCGGTTCCTTGCCGCCTCCACCAAAAATGCCGGAATCCTTGACCCAGCTTTCCAGCTTTTTGTCCCAAGTGAATGTGCGAATGAAATCTAGCCGCCGACGAAGCGATCAGAGAATGCTCCTTTCTTCTTGTTTTCATACTTACCGACAATGCCAACGACTAGCTCTTGCTTTTCTTCGTCAATGGCTACAAGCAGCGAATAGTCCATCACGTCCAAGCGGGAGAGGAACAGTGTGTCGTTGTGCAAGGATTCGCGCAAGAGCTGCTTGGCATGCGCACGCAGAAACAGAGGCGATTGGAGGAGATCTTCAATAAAGCCAAAGAAAAAGAAAATGTCAGTCTTGTCCTCCACCCATTGTATCCTTTAGGCTTACATTCCACCATGTTCTCATCCAAAAGCACCTCGTTTTCTTTGCCTGTCACTTGTACATGGCGGTTCCTCATGGATCCTTTCAAATCAAAGATCTAAAAAGTAAAAAAAAAAAAAGAGGGAGTGGTTATAGGCTACGGCAAGTTGATGGGCTTGCTACCTTTTTCACGCATCGATCATAAAATAGATTTTCCATCACCAAGATGTCCATGCGCGTTGACTTCCCCGTCGTCATGTTCTTGTATCCAACACGGTATAAGCCGAAGATTTTGCACAGCACGGTTGGTAGCTAGGAAAAACGATATGAATCCAGACGATCCCAAGCTCGCACAAGAGTTTACCTCGTGGAAAAATGCTTCAGAGAGATACTGGAAGTACGAATGGGCAAATTTGACAAACGCATCCATTTCATACTTTGAGATTTGCTTCAGCAAGTACCGGCCATCTTTTTTTTCAAAAAAAAAAAAAAAGTGAGCTGTCATTTTTTTCATCATTGGAGCGGGTTCTTTACCGTCGGTTTTCAAAAAGGTGGAGCCTGACTTGCCACCAGAGGAATCCCATTTGGCACAGTGAGCAAGGGAAGCAATGAAATTCTCGTCGCAGCCGCAGTTTCGACGCAAAGCATCGAATTGCTCAGCGAAGAAGATCTTGCAAAAGAACTTGGTGGTGCCATCGGTGAAGTACAGCTTCATGTGGATCCCTGATTTTGAGCGAAGCGTGCGCTCAATAAACGAGTCATCTGGCGACTTTTCCTCGTCTTGTTTGCTGCTGTCAGACACTTGGCCGCTGGCGTCATCCAGGTGCTGCTGGTCACGAATATCCTGCAGCTTGTTCACATATTCATCCGAGGTCAATGCTGCAGCCACCACTGTGCTAGGCTCATCTTCGCTGACGACAATGATCGAGTTGGGGAACACGTGCTCCAAAGGCGAGCTTTGGCAAGGACAAAGGGATGAATAAACCAATAAAAAAAAGAGTGAGCTTGGTGACGTGCTTCATTCAACACCAATAAAATGAAACTTACAGCGGATACTCCAATGGCAAGAGGTTGCCAAGACCTCGTTCAGCCAGCATGTTCGCAAGTGCTTTGATGAACGAATTTCCTTGATTGCCAGGTACGGTCAGATCAACAGCTGAGGAGTCTACACAAGAAAGAATGGGCAGTCAGGTCCTTCCTTGCTACTTGCCATCTTACCGAGGCTAAAAGAGTTGGTGATGGGTGCAGACGTGGGTAATGGCATGGTGTTGTAGTGCTGGAGCTGGAAAGAATTGCCGTCCATGGGTGTGGATCCGGCAGCATGATGACCGAGTGTCGACAAGGTGGATGGGTCGGGCTTGCCTTGGTGCTCTTCGTCCATATCAAAGGTCAAATGAGGTAATCCATGGGAAAGGTGGCTGGACCGAAGGTGTGGTGACGATGAAAACGACGAGGAGAGCGACGATGACGTTGGAGGCAAGGTTGACGATCGACGCTGAGAGTGCTTGGTGTGGCTAGACGAAAAGCTGTCCTGCTGTGCACGGTAGAAGGCTTCGTCGAATTCATCGGTAAGAGTCAATGAGAAGGGCGAGCCATGGGAGAGCAAAGGCGTGAAAGCCGAGGGCAGTAGCGATGCTGAAGTCGAGGGCGAAGGTGCACCATGGAGCTCAAATGGATGGGCTGGGACTTGCTGCTGATGGTGTGTCTTGAGGTCGTGAGCAAGCAGGTCATCTAGGCGCAGGACGTCTTCGCCGTCTTGGTCATTCTGCTGGAATTCATCGTCGGATTCATCACGAACCATGTCTCGAATTGTGGTGTAAACTTCCAGAGAGGCCCGGCTAGCAAGGCGTTGGCGCACAGTGCGGGAGCGAAGCATGGTCTTGGAGTCAGAAAGCAAGTAATTGCGCAGGGCTGCCTTGGAGCTGGTGTTGATTTCGGTGGCCGAGCGCTGCAATGGCTGGTAGATGCGGCCGGTGCTGGCGGAGTGCTGCGGCTCGATGTGGCTGGTGTCATTCACTGACAAGGAGCTGTGGCCTTGGTATCGATAGCGGAAGCCTTTGAGCGACAGCGATCTTGTGTGGTCTTCCATGCCACTGTGGGCGTGCACATTCTTCTTTTCGGCCGTGGTTTTGCTCTTGTGAGGGCTGGGTGGAGGGTCTAGTTCGGTCAGCTTGGCTGTGGGTGTGGTGGACAAGGTTGTCATTCGGAAAGGTAGGCGGTGGTGTTTGCGAGTCAGATGCGACACGAGGCTACTGCTGCTGGACGATGAGGACGGTGACGTTGGTAAAAGAGCGGCAGGCGGTGCGTGTTCACTGGAGCTAGTGTCAGCATGACGATCTGCTGTTGCTGCAGAAGAAGTCATCTGTTTCCCCTGTACTCGAGGCTGGTCGATCTTGCTGCTTTTCACAGCCTGTTTCAAATCCCCAAGGCCGGTCTATGACAAAAACGAAAAGAGAGATCAGTGAGACAGCAATACTCAAAAAAAAAAACTGTCGCTGTTTTTTTAACTAGCATTTACCTTTGCGATCGAAGCCATGGTCATTGTACTGGAAAGCTGAGGGATACGAGAGGTCGTTGGCTGGGCGTCGCGTCGTTTGGGTCGCGTCATCAACGGCGAGCTCTTGGATCGAAGTAGTTGGTCTTCAGGAAGAACCAAATCACTGGGTCCAGCGACCAATTTGGCGTTCTGGTCCTTTACGGTGGCACCGGCAGGCTGGGCTGAACTGCCCAAAGATGAAGCTGTTGGATCCAAAGAAGCGCTAAAGATCGTGGCGTGATGTGTCTGCTGCATCAATTCTAAGGAGAGGCGACGGGCCACATCAGAACCAGGTCCAATAAGCTGCAGGTCATCGTCGGGCTCCGGTAAAGTGGATAGGACCGGTCCAGCTGTAGGCGATGAGCCAAGACGAGGGGCAGTCATCAGGAGCGATTGGCTGTCCATGCAACGGTCGTCGTCCACATCCATGATATCCATCAGTGGTAAATCCTCAGATTCGATGACTCTTGTAGCGCGCTTGTCCAAGTCAGCAGTGTCTTCCATGGGCAGCGTCGTGCCGTCGTCGTCATCCACTTCCAGCCCAGTGTTGAGGATTTTTTTCAGGTGTGACGAGGTCAGGCGCCTTAGTTCACGTTGAGGCTTGATATGCTGTCGTAGCAGCTCGATGTATTCGGCTTCCCAGTGCAGGACGTTCATTTGCAGTTCCACGCGCACGGCATTCAGTTGTAAGGAGTCGGTCGGATCCGTCGTGGCATAGGCTGACTGGAGGTACTGCAGCATGTTCTTTTTTTCACCCACAGCTGCGCGCGACATGGTTTGCAGCTGGTCTTTGCACAGGTCGATGTTCGTAGGCTGGATGACGTCAAAGCTGAATGCCTTGTTGCGGTCGACAATGGAGTCATAGAACCGGCTGATTTGGGACCGGATGGACTCGTGCCAGTCGTCTTTGATGGTGGTCAAGATCGACGTGTTGGTGTACACGTGCATTGGTGGGGCGTAGATCTCCAGGGGCTGGATCGGTTCATACTGAAAGCGTACAGCCAGGTCATGCATGGAAAAAAAAAACACATGGTCGCGCAGTAGGCCGTGAGCACATTCCAGGCAGCCATCCTCACGGGTGCGGTCATCGCTGGAAGCTTGGTGCGTGTTGTCAGTGGGGGCAGAGTCGGAAAGAGAGGATGCCACATCGATGTCACCATTGTCTTGCTGCAGCGGTGTTGATGGAGACACAAAAACAAGAGGATCAGCAGCGCGACCAGGGGCTGCATGAGGACGGTGGAAAGGTGATGGTTGGGGGTCTTGCTGGTAAAGCAGCAGTTCCAAAAACTTGCCAAAGGACAGTTTCCAGGCTCCATGAGACAATGGGGTCAGACGGGTATGGGCGGAGCAATGGCGGCAATAGCTCCAAGTGCTGAGGGTATCCGAGGGCGCAGCAGCAGTGGACTGTACGCCTTGAAGTCGTTCGACTTTGACCGTGACTCGGGCGTGGTCATGGCTGTAGGAGCGGTAGTGATAGAGTAAGGAGCGATCACACATTTCAGACCGGCAAGGCATGTCGATGGATGCAAGCATGTCTTCCACATATTGGCCGAGGGTTAGGTCTGATGGTGGGCGGTAGTAATCCAGCCGGCGCACTTGGGGGTCATCACAGGGCACAGCAGTCACAGTGCAGACCAGGTTGTACAGAACAACGCACTGTTGATAGAGCAGAGGTGACACCTGGCCAAGGTCTTCGCGAAAAGCCCCGTCCAGCGCACGCCATCGCTGGGTATGCTCTTCCAGCAGCTGTTCGTATTCGTTGGTTTTGGTGATAGGTACAAAGTGATTCATGTTGCGAAAGTACGTAGGCATGCTGGCTAACGTTGACGGCAGATTGGACAGGACCAGGTTCATGGCTGTGGGGTGCGCAGCAGAAGCTTCCTTGACAAACTGATGGATCAGCGTAAACAGCTTAGCTTGGGTGTCCTTGAGGCGTAGAAGCAGATATGGAGGTGGGAAGCGGACGCACCAGGAGGCACACACCATTGTATTTTCGTATTTTTGAATCATTGCATTCACAATCTGTAAGCAAGGGTCTTCTTCACCCATTCCTGACGGTTGGGAAGCCACCTGCAGGTCGTCAACGCAAGCATCTAACAAGGAAAAAAAAAAAAAATAAAAACGAGCAAGGTTAGGCCAACTTCCAATCACATGTCTTTTCCTGCCTTTTTTCTTACCAGAGCCGTCAAAGGGAGGCGCGTTACGCATAAGGGCAAAATCATGCAAATAGGACGATTCAAGCTTGAGGTGGTAGACGACAAAGACGAGAAAATCCAGAATACGCTTGACGGCATCCAGGCACGAGGGGTTGCCGCGGAGGATGATGGTGGCGCCAAGCTCAGGAGGACAGTCGTGGAAGAGCATAAAGGTTTTGCGGCGGTTGGGGATAGATTCATGCATCAGAGTGAGCAGTTCAAACTTTCCGCATTCGCCCAGGACGATTTTGTCTTTGTTAAGCTGCAAAAAGGACGAGACCATGGTGGCACCGGTGCAGCGGGACACAGCATCCAGCACACTGAGTTTGACGTTGAATACAACAACGAGGTTGGCCAGGCGAAGGAATTCGAGGGCCAAGCGAGGGACATTGCCTTGGACGAGGACCATTGTGGGCTCGAGGACTCGAATGCGGTTGATCAGCTTCTCAAGGTATTTCTGCTCTTGGTCGAGGACAGGCTGGATGGGCTGGAATTGCTGACGGGTTTCTTCGTCACCACGGGACCATTCCAAAGAAAACATGAGGATCAGGATCTTGGGCCGTTCGAGGTTCCGTGCCATGTCTTTGTGGGCGACGTTTTTGGAGCACACCACGCCGTTTACAGAAAAGCTGTCCGTGGGTCGGCCACCGGGGATGGCCTTGATCTTGACATAGTGTCGCACATCCATTTCATCGCCGCCAAGCACGTCTGGGCACACGCTGTCGGCCACCTTGAGCAAAAGAGACATGAGCGTTGATTGCCATTGGTCGATGTGGTCGGTGACGTCGGGCGAATCCTGCAGGAGCTGGTCAATCATGCGCTGTAAATAAGTCAGGGCCATTGGGTGGAACTGGGCAGCAGGCGGCGGTGGGGTATCATCAAGTCTTGCGGCTGGACGGATGGCGGCGGGAGGCACCATGGTCATGATGGCAGCATCGGGTAAAAACAGGGTGGCGTCCTCGACAGTGAGGCCAGGTGCGGCGCCGGTGTCGCTGTCACTGTTGAAAGTCGATACCGCCATTTCAGATGCCGTATCCAAAGACGAAGATGATGGGTGCTGTTGGTGTGCATGTAGCGGCGGGTGATGGTGATGGTGGTGTTGAGAAAGCAAGTGATGGTGCTGGTGGAAATGGTGCAGATGATGGTATTGCTGTTGTGGGGGGTGATGGGGCGAGGTCGGGTCCCATGAAAGAGGTGGGGCGTTGCGCAAGAAGCTTTGGGTTCGCACACGTACCGATCGAGAGCCTGTCATGGACAGCCGTCGTCGAACACTGTTGGACCGTTCACGTCGCTCGGCTCTCATGTTGACAAGTGCATGATCCTCATCGTCCGTAGGCAGCTGCTGGGTAACTGATTTTGCATGAGACGAGGACGAGCCAGAGGAAGGCGGCTTGGACGAGGAGGACAGGTTTTGCTGGCTGGAAAACAGGTCTGCTGTAGAGCCGGTGATGATCATCGATGTGGGCCGTTCGTTGAGATTGGCTTGGGATCCTCCCAAAAAGTGCAAGACGTGCCGCGGATTATGTCTGGAGTCGTCCTCTTCGTCGGAAAAACAGCCAAGGTCATCCGAAGGTACAATGGTGCCACCTCCGCCATCATAAAAAGAGGAGCTGAGCGTCAATGAGTTGCGGCGGAACGGCATGGGCGAGTGCAAGTTGGTGGAGGAAGAGGAGGCCTCCATCATGAGCGACGTCATGGTGTTGATGCGGGAGCGAGGGCGCAGCATGCCCGACTTGTTGACAGCGAGGAATTTCTTGAGACCCAGGTCTGTACGATCGTATGAGTTGACGGACGTGCTCGGACGAGGGGTGAGTGGGCGTGCAGGGATCTCCAATGCAACAGAGCTGTGGCCGCCATAATCGACATGTTCCTTGAGGGAGGTGGTTGGGATCTGCATATCAGGGACAATGGCGATGGGTGACTGATCGGGCGCAGTAGGTGATGATAATGCAAGGTCGAGATCCAGGGATGTGCGATTGCTGGACATCATCAGGGCATCATGGATCGACCGTGCTTCTTCTTGCCGTTCAAACTTGGAAAAGCAGAAGTTGCACACTCGAATGTCATTCTTCTGATTCACCCATTCCCCTTGGATCACATGAGCCACACATTTGCCACAAAAGATTTGGCCTAAAATAAAAGTGAGCTTTTAAATTCCAACTTCACCTTGCAAAAAATAAAAGAGGGGGGGGGAGACGTACCACAGACACGACAGTGATGTTTCCGTTTAAAAAAATTAAACTGCGAGCCACATTCAAAGCATTCATTGCAAGTTTCATCCGGCATCCAAAATTCCTTGCTGGGGTCTTCGCCACGTAGTCGAGAGAGGATACGAGTGAGGGAATTGGAATTGGAGACAGAGAAAGTGGTCATCACAGATTGAGTATCGCTATCGCATGAGGAAGTTTTCACGAGCGGCACGGGTTCAGGTACCAGCGTAAATTCGGATTGCTTGATGGAGGAGGCAGATGACCCGCTGTGACCGGTTGCTTTTTCATTGAAAGACTGTATAGAGGATGAGGACGAAGCGTGTTGGTATAGGCGTTGGTGCTGGCGTTGAAGGGGTGTACGCTGAGCAAGATCTTGTTGACCCGAGACAGCGGTTTTGAATTTGGAGATAAACTTGGATAGGACGCCTTCATCATTGTCTTCAACAGGCTCTTGACTGTACAGATTAAAAGATGTCAGTGTAGAGGGATCATCAAATGCAAAACGGGACACTGTGGACATTGGATTAACAAATAAGCATTCTGGGGGAAACAGATGTAAAAAAAGGAGGAAAAGTGTGGTGCCTTTTTTTTTTTTTTTTTTTTTTTTTGGGATCATTCCAAAGGCCGCGCGCATTGTGGCTGCTTCTAGTCAAATGATTGGTTCCTCATTCTAGCATAGAAATGTTGGTTTGCTCAGGCATCCTCACGATGCTTTTTCATTTTTTTTCAGCGCATTGGAAACCACGATTGATCTTGCAAAAAAAAAAAAGAAGGCAGTGTTTGTCGTTTTTTTAGTGATGCATGGCCAGACCCCACATTGTGACATTGCCATCATCTCGACAGCCAATGAAGCAAAGCTCTTTGGTCACTGTAGCATGGTGCCATCAAGCTAAGTGTAAGCATCCACTTTCAGAAGCAATATTGACACTCATCATTTGGTCACCTTTTGGGAAGGCGTGACTTTTGGGCTTTTACCCATGTCGGCCAAGAGCTAGTTGATACCTCTAGAGCATGAAACTTCGCCTCTTATCATTTTGTACTTGTATGCAAAATTTGGGATGAATCGATTGTCGCTCTTGATTTCAGCGAGAGGGGTCCCTTGGTCGAAATGACCGATTTTTCCGATTTTTTTAGCTGGGGCATCGGAGATGTCAAACGAAAACGGTGCTGGGTAGGCAGAGCGACCTTTGTCAAACAGCCTAATTTTTTCAGTAACACCGTCATTCATGAGTGTGTGTATCCATGCACAATGTCAGATCGATTGAATCAGTCAAACACGCTCTACAGCATTTACGTATTTTTCCCAAAAAACCACCAGCCAGTGTTCGTAGGCTTCTCAGTCGGGCTTGCATTTGATTGGCTGGATGAATGGTGCAACCGGCTGGCTGTCTTTGATTGTTTTTATTCTTTTTCCTGACCTTTCATCTTTTACGCATTCACAATGGCTACGTAAGTAGGAAGAGAAAATAAATCACACGCACCGGCTCAACAAGAAGCAATAGTGAAGCTCCCAAAACCACCCCTTACACTGTTGCAGAGCTTGCCAAATACGATGGCTCTGATCCTTCGTTGCCAATCTATGTTGCTATCAAGGGCGACATTTTCGATGTGACCAAGAACCAAGATTCTTACTCCAAAGGCAAAGGGTACAATGTGTTCACCGGCAAGGATGCTTCCCGCGTAAGTATCCATCCTGTTTTTTTTATTTTTATTTTTGGCCTTGCTCAGCTAAACAAACCGTTCTTTTTTCTTCCTCTCGCTTGGCAGGCCCTCGGTATGTCTTCGTTGAAGCCTGAAGACTGTGTGTCCGACTATAGCACGCTCACCGAAAAGGAACTCGAAACTCTTGATCAATGGCATGCCTTTTTCTCCAAGAGATACAATATCATTGGCAAGGTTGCCAACTAGGTTACCCCCCCCCCTTTTTACAGAATTCTGCTTTATTGTTCTGAATGAAGCAATTTGAACTTTTGCACGTCCTATTTTTAAACTGGAGAATCAGAGGGTCAAAACTTCATCCATGGACTTTGAATATATCTCATTATGTACTTTCGAACTTTTGAAAACATGACTATGCGCACAGTTTTTTTTCTGCCAGGACCGCTACTATGTAAATATTAGATTGAGCCGGATTTCATATTAGAGGACGTTCAAATCCACTTTGCACACAAGTACGATGTCAGAGCCATGGGAAATGAAGGAGCCTATGTGGAGCCAATCAGTGTTTTTTTTTTTTCGTTACAATGGCAACGAGCCTCGTTACTTAGTGCTCATGGAATCATTTTAATTCAACGCTACATTATGAACATCATAGTAAAAAGCATTTTATTGAATGTTCAACATGGATCGTACCCAACTAAAAGGAAGAGAAAAAAAAAAGTAAAAGAAAAGAAAAGGTGGAAAGGGAAATTCATGCAAAAAAGTCATCACCTCAAATTTGTACTGTACTGAACATACATTATAATTTTGGTACCACAACAAGAGCAAACATGAGTGAATTTACTTTCGGATGAGGGAATGTTATCAATAAATGCAAATTTGGTAAAGCGACCCAGTTTTAGTCCAATGTGAAATGTTTTTGTTCGCTTCGCACCAGCAGACAACACAATGGGTACACCACGCTCATTTTTTGCGAAGCCCTTGTCTTCTACGCTGGTCAGCTCGCTTGAATGTTTCTTGGGGAGTTGGAGGGTTATCCACGAGACGATGCTGATAATGGAACTTCTGTTTGACTATTTCATTGAGACAGTCAAAGGCAGCAAGCTTGTTTTCTTTGAAAACTGCAGCATGAGCTCCGTTTTGGACGGACTCCCAAACTTGGTTCTTGAAGGCAACGTTGGTGGGGTGATTCAGAGGTTTGTTAAGATCCCATTTCACTGCATTCCCCATTTCAATAGTGGCAATGGCTATATTGACGGCTTCCTACTCATTATAACTGTCAGTGCCTGATCTAACGGTAGTCAAGCGTCTTCTTTTTTTTTTTTTTTGGCCTTACCTTCACCCTCTTTCGTGAAATGACGCTTTCTTCTTGATCTCCAGTTCTTTTGGCTGGCGCGGCAGGCGCAGCAGGCTCAGTGCGAATCACGGTATGCAATTCGGATTTTGAGACAAACTCTTGCTTCAGGATCTCCAGGTGGGCATCAATCGTGTTTTGAAGTTCCCTTTTGAGGTCAAGCTTGAACTCGCGCAAGTTTTCTTCAATGGCATTTTTGATGTAGCTCTTCAATTCTGCATTCATAGTGTCTTGATCACTAGTTTTCCTAGGCTTGAGTTATTTGTAAATGTCGAGAGGTTGACAAGGTCAAAAAAAAAAGAAAGAAAAGAGGAACAACGCGCCTCAAAATATCAGTCACTAGCCTGAGTCTCGTCGGTGTCTCAAAATATCAGTCACTAGCCCAGCCATCGTGTCTTATAGGTTTAGACTTGCGTATACCAGCAGGCTTGTTGGTTGGCGGTGTGTGTCCAAAAAGGCGGTAAATACCGACAGACGGAGTGTCGAGGTTGATGGAACGATACTCGTCAGTGTTGGTTGGAGGGCTAGCCAACGAAGCTGTGCTGAATCGGTCATTGGTGCAAGTCGAGAGTAAAGCCAGCAAGGGGCACTGAGGCGGGGACCATGAGCACTTGCCAGAATCCAGAGGCATCGTCTAACGTCGAAAAAATCGTGGCGTCTCCCAGAGCATCGATGATGTCGTCAATATGCGGTAAGGGAAAAGAATCCTGTGACGGCGTTCAATTTCCTGTAGTCAACGCACATGCGTAGGCCACCCGTCATCTTTGTGTTTCAGTATCTCATCCTGCGTTCGCAGCATATTCAATAAGACTGTCACGAGATCCATCACTTTTAGCCAGTTGTGACGTTGGGAATCATCAATAGGACTTTCGACGGTTCGTAGTTCTTGGTAGATATAGCCACCTTGTGCGCCATCAAGTTGCGTTTTGGAAAGAGTGACTGGATTCCGTAAACTTCAGCTTTACCCATGGCAACAAAACTGGCGTCCAGATACTTTCGTATGTCGCTTGAATGTCATCTAACAGCAGCACCATAGTTCCAATGGCAAACTTGTGGACATTTGTAGATTTTTCAGCATAAAAATGGAGCTTGGATTTGCTTCAATGTGTCGTCCAGTGTGCGTGGCATGTTTTGTTGAGTCCAACCTTTCATTTTCATGGCGATCGACACCAATGCCATCAGCCAATCTAGCTGAACCATAGGTCCATCCTTTTTTTTATTTTTTATGTTTCATGAAGGACTTGATGTTTCTGTCGGCATACTTGTAAATGTCAGAAACCAACGAAGAAGTCTCCTTCTGGAAATCAACATGTCGATCTCGTCAAGCGAGGTGTAGCATTTCAGCACAGTAGCCCTTGACTTGTACATGTCAACAAGCGATTGTCTGTCGGTATTCGATTCTCCGTACACGTTTGAATGCACCTCCCACCATTCAAAGGTCAAAAGGTTGAAAAATTGGCCGACCCTGTCTGTCCAAATGTTCGTGCCAAGTTTCACATGAAACACTGTGGCCAAAAAAGGGGAGCCGGGCGTGTGGGTCTCCCTTTTTTTTCTCTCTCTCTTCCGTTATTTTTTAATTGTTACAATCCGTTAAAAACAATGGCAACCGTGTCTCGATCATCTGCATCACAGCATTGGGAACAGTTTGTTCGTGGGGTGGAATCGGCATTCAACTGGCCAAAGACATTTATCTTGTTCTACTCGTAAGTTTTGGCAGTCTCCTTCGTTTTGGCTCACGTTTTTCTTTTAGATCGTCGACCGTTCAAAAGGCTGTGCTCAATATCCTTCTGCTAAATGGCATTGTATTCCTTGGCACTGTTGTGTTTTTGGAATATCATTATAGCACTCATACAATGCTGGGCTGTCCTTATTCGGTAAGTAATGCTGAACGAGTGCCATGTTTTCCTGACGCACAAAAAACACAATAGATGTTGCTTGGTTTCCCAATGTATCTTGCTCTGTTGGGCATCAATGGCCGATTCTATGCAAAAGTTGCTGAAAAGTCGTATCAGGTCCAAAGCAAGAATCAGCAAGCTGGGGCTGCCGTGGCGCAAACGTTAGCTCAAACGATTTATATGACCATCTTTTATATCAGCTGTGGTGGATTTGCCGCGGTGCTGAGATCATTACCGACGTTTGGCACCATTCTCGCTCTACTCATGAACTGCTTCATCTTTTCATATTACTGCTTCGAGTAAGTGATGATGCCCATGTTTCAGTGGACCTTACCTTTTTCATGCCAGGTTCCGATGGGTGTTTATGCAATGGACTCTGGAGCAAAGACTGGCTTATGTTGAGCAGCACTGGGCCTTCTTTTTGGGCTTTGGCTTGCCCGGTACTGTTGCCACCTTTTTCTTGTCCACCTTGCGATCTGGGGCAATGTTTGCTCTCTTGTACCCTGGGGTAAGTGATGGCTTAGAGGGTGCTTGTCCTTTTGCTCATTTTATCTTCCCTCTGTAGTACATTGTTATGGCATTCATGGCCACGCCGAGCGCCTCCTCTTCTGGAACGCCTGGTTCCTCGACTGTGTCTTCTGGATCTGATATCATGCTTCCCAACAGAGTGCCTGTGTTTGCCGGTGTGCGTCAAATGTGCAAAGTGGTGATTGCGCTGGTCAAGAAGGTCGGTGGTGTGCGTGTGGAATCCATCATGGCAGACAAGAAACAGGACATTAAGAAGAATGACAAGGAGGAATAGAGGGTCTTCGTACTAGCAATATCATAAAAGCAGATGTGAAAAAAACAGGGGACAATGGATGTTTTATTTTGTTATGATGTCTAAGGTGGGGATGAGATGTTGGTTATTGTTTGCTGGTCTTCTTTTTCTTTCGAATGATTTTCACGTCGTCCACAGCTCTTGTTTTGGCGTGTGCAGGTAAGATGGTGGAGGCATCGCCTTCGCTTTCAAGCATGTGATCGACAAAATTAGAGGCGGCAGAGCCGGTGATGAAGCGGGCCGAAGCACCCATGGGCAGGATCTGTTTCTTGAGCAGCTGGCTGAGTTCCTGGCGCAGCTGGTAGGCTTTGCCGCGGTTGGCTTGCTTGCGCTGGTCGGCACGTTCTTTGTTGTTCTTGCCCAGCACCAGGTCTTCGTCGAATTCAATGTCCATTTCATCGGCCATTTTGCGCAGCCAGCTCTCTTCATGTGAGGCCTTGTCTTCGGTATGATCGATCTTGTCAAGGTCGGTGGCCAGGTTGACGCGTTTGCGCATGTCGCCTAGGATGCTGAGATCAATGGGGAAGTCGGGGTATTTTTCGCCGTGACGGAGGGTTTGGCATAGTTTGTGGTACACCTTGACTTCGTCAGGACTGCACAGGAGTAGCGAGACGCCTTCGCGGTTAGCACGGGCGGTACGACCACTGCGATGGACGTAGATTTCACCAGACCGAGGTAGCTGGTAATGGATCACATGCTCGACCAAAGGGATATCCAACCCACGGGCAGCCACGTCTGAAGCCACCAGGACGGCCTTGTCATTGGCTTTGAACCGATCCAAGTTTTTCAAACGCTGGCGTTGTTGCATTTGGGCATGGAGTCCAAGCACTTCCACATTCAGCAGTCGGAACACAGGCACCAGGCGACGGATGGCATCGATACTGTTCACAAAAAGAATGGTGCGGCCTGGATAACGTGTCACAAAGTAATACACGTACAGATCCTTTTCCGTCTTTAAGCAGTCGATCTTGGCTTCCATCAGTTTCGAAGCTACTTTCTTTTCGGTGGTGACATCGATTTTGATGGGATTGGGGTCTTGGAATTCAATCGAGTCAATAAGATCGGCTAGATCACAGAGAAAAGAAAACGAAGGTAAGCTTCATCCCTTCCTTTCGTTTTTTTTTTTTTTTTTTTTACCCATGCCGCCCTTGCCGGCGGTGGTCTTCTTTTTAGATTTGACATTGAATCGAATCTCCTTGTCCAAAGTGGCGGTATAAATAAGCGTTTGATACTTGGAAGCGACTAGGGAAAAATTGAGTAAAGAGGCTCGTTTGTGATGCCGGTTCGTACCTTGTTTGACCTTTTGAGGGGTATCGCCTTGAACATCCTCGGGCCATTCGGTGGTGACTCTAGTGAGAGAGGTTAGGTTAGCTTTGATTGTTGTTGCTATCGTTCACTTGCTCCCTTTTGTTGGACAGTTCCGTCAGCAGCTTCTTCAATTCCTCAAAATGGCCCTTTTCCAGCATGCGATCGGCTTCATCCAATACGAGGAAACGAATGTGCTTCAATTGGTCCATGTACTCTTGGTTCTGAAAGGAAATACATTGAGCATGGGCCACTGTGATTCACTCTGAAGATTTACTTACCGAAGAGATAATTTCCCAGTAACGGCCAGGCGTGGCAACAATGATATCGGGGCGTTGCTTCATAACACGCTGCTGTTTTTGAATGGACATGCCACCAACAATGGCAGTAACCTATCGGCGTGGAAAAAAAAAGTCAATGGCTGCACTGTGCTCCGGCCAATGGTCCTACCTTGACATCGGTAAACATCGCCATGTTTTGCAAATGGTCCTTGACCTGGATCGCCAATTCACGGGTAGGGGTCAAAACGAGACCCGTCAGTCCGGTTGGTCGTTCCTCTTGTTGCAAAATCCATTGAATCATTGGAATGCCAAAAGCCAGTGTTTTCCCAGAACCCTGTATATTCGGTGAAGACATTAGTGCATCGGCAGAGAGCTAAAAAAAGAAGTGAAAGGGGCTTACGGTCTCCGCGACACCAACCATGTCGCGACCTTCGAGCGCCTTGGTCAGGGTTTTGGCTTGAATAGGGGTAGGCTCGGTAAACTTGTAATATTGAAGGGCGTGGGTGATCGGCTCGGCCAGCTTGACAAAGCCCCAGGCAGACACATCCACGGCTGCAAGGCGAAAAATAAGAATGTGAGTTGTATGTTGGTTTGACATGGACCGCGTTTTTGGAGATCAGCCTACATTGATCGACATCTTCCACCTTGGGGCGCTTGGCATCCGTGCCTTGTTTGGCATTGTCCATGGCAATGTCGTCGTTTTGTTGCTCCTTTTGGCGATCACTGCGGTCCTTTTTGCTTTTGGCAGGCTTGTCGGTGAAGCTGGCCGCTGCTTGATGGGTTTCTGTGGCAGCCGCCTTTTCCTCATCAAACGTATCCAGATCATAGAAATCTTTCATGTCTTCCATGGCCAAGGGGGCCATGGGATTAGCACGTTTGCCCTTTTCGCGATTGTCCTTTTTCTTTCGCTGCCGGCGTTAAGCAAGAAACTTGTTAGTTTAGCTCATGCGCTCATGTGGCTTCATTTTTGAATTTACCTTGAAAATAGCAACCTTGCCAGTAGCATCATCTCCTTCATAGTCGATTTCTACGTCCGAGATCTCTTCCAAGCAGAGAAAGCCAGTCGATTCGTCGCCCATGAATTGTTGCGAGCCGATTTCGTTCCAGTCCCAAGAATCAATGCCACCCAACGTTTCATAGTCGTCAGGGTTGCTAGCTGTCTTGGTTTTCTTTTTAGGCTGATTCGTTTTTGATTTTGAACGTTTGCCGGGTGCCATGGTCTGTGAAAGAAGAGGTCGGTCTGAAGAAAAAGGAAAAAAAAAAAAAAAAAAAAAAAGTCGCAGCCTTTTTTTAAGCGGGGTGACAAAGTGGGCGGCTTGGATTTTTTTAGCCTTTCTTTTTTTTTTTTTTTTCCTTCGCTTTTCTTTCCCTCCTGATTTTGATCTTTTTAGTTTCGTTTTAACTTCTTCATCATGAGTGTTGTTGAGCGTATCAAGGTAAATTCAACTCTATTTTAGCAGGAGAGACAATGAACTAACGCATGACTTATTTTCAACAGGAAATCGAAGTAAGAATTCGCCCTTTCTTCTTTCCCCAGTGAAACGAGCTGGATGAACACCAGATCGCTCATCACATTATGTTTTTTTTATGTTTTCTTGTAGAATGAAATGGCCAGGACCCAGAAGAACAAGGCCACTTCATACCACGTGGGTCAATTGAAGGCTAAGCTGGCCAAGCTGAAGCGAGAACTGTTGACTCCCACTGGTGGTGGTGGCGGCGGCGGCGGCGGTAAGTCCATCTCTCTTTGCATGCTCACTCGCCTTGGTTCTAGTTAATTCATTGTTTGCTTTTTATAAGTTGGTTTTGATGTGGCCAAGACTGGTGTTGCCCGTGTGGGTTTTGTTGGTAAGTTTTTAAAAAAAGTGACAACCGACAGCCATTGACTCTTTTTTTTTTTGCAGGTTTCCCGTCTGTGGGCAAATCTACGCTCATGTCCAAGCTGACCGGTACTCATTCCGAAGTTGGTGCCTACGAGTTTACAACCTTGACCACTGTGCCCGGTGTGATTCAACACAAAGGTGCCAAAATTCAGGTAAGGCGGGCAGTTTTATTAGCCATCTTGCATGACATCTTACCTGCCATTTTTAGATTCTCGATCTTCCCGGTATTATCGAAGGTGCCAAGGATGGTAAAGGTCGTGGTCGTCAAGTCATTGCCGGTAAGAGCGACAAACCAAGCAAATGCCTAGCAACATCATCTGGGATCCCTCACCTTTGCTTGTAGTGGCACGCACTTGCTCGTTGATCTTTATTGTTTTGGATGTGCTGAAGCCCATGACCGACAAGCGTATCATTGAAAAGGAATTGGAAGGCTTTGGCATTCGATTGAACAAGGAACCTCCTGCCATTATCTTTAAGAAGAAGGAAAAGGGTGGCATCAACATGACCAACACTGTGCCCTTGACCAAGCTGACCCAAGAAGAAGTCAAGGCTGTGCTCAGTGAATATCGTATCCACAATGCTGACGTGTCTTTCAAGGAAGATTCTTCCATTGATGATTTGATCGATGTGATTGAAGTAAGTCTGTTTCTTGATATTCGCACGAATGACTGACACTTTTTCTTAGGGAAATCGGTAATGCAAAGACTTGTTTGGTGACACAGGAGAGTGTTGGTGATGCTCACCTGTTTTTTTTTATGCCAGCATTTATATCCCTTGTATCTACGTGTTGAACAAGATTGATCAAATTTCTATCGAAGAATTGGACCTTATTTACAAGATCCCCAATGCTGTGCCTATTTGTGCTAATCATGAATGGAACTTTGATGAGCTGCTGGAGACCATGTGGGAGGTAAAAAATGTCGATGATCGCACGGCGGACTTTTAACTGACAGGGGTTTTTTTTTCTGGTTCAGAAACTCAACTTGGTTCGTATCTACACAAAACCCAAGGGCAGATTACCAGATTACGACCAACCTGTTGTCATGACCTCCCAACGAGCCTCGATCGAAGATTTCTGTGACACTATTCACAAGGCTATTTTGGAACAATTCAAATGGTAAAAAAAAAAAAAAAAAAAAGCCGGTTCTGGCCCCCCCCCCCCAAACGGGCGCCAAGTCAAAAATATCTCACGTTCTGTTCACTCTAGTGCCTATGTGTGGGGTTCTTCTGTAAAGCATAATCCTCAAAAGGTTGGCAAGGAACACATTCTCCAGGATGAAGATGTCGTTCAAATTGTGAAAAAGTAAGTCACCGCCACTCGACTTCCAAGTAACTGACTTTTTTTTCTTTTCAAGGGTGTAAACTGTACAAAGCCATAGCTAGACTATTTATTGATGGGATTTGTTTCAAAGGAAAAAAAAATTAAAATAAAAACAAACACAAAAAAAAAAAAACAAACCAAATGACAAGTGATTTGCATGCAGAACAAAGGAAAAAAACGCGATTGGCATGAAGATGTCAATTCTTTTTTTCAGTGGCCACGAGGTTTGCTGCTTTTGTGGCACCTGGCCTTTGCTAGATTGGGTAAAATGGGTAAGTATTAAAGTTTCTCATTTCATAAGAGTTTTTTCGTTTGCAGAGCGTGGTTCATTTTGACGCTATTGTTCATGCTCGTTGTATTTTTATATAAAAAGTAAGGTGGTACCAGAAAGTGGACAGCCAAATTAAGTGATGATCGACTCAGTTGGAATCAAGGGAAAATATTCCTTTTTGCAGTGGCATTGTCATGTGCTTCTTGCTCTTTTACTTTATATCCACCAAGAACAAGTCAGGTGGATGCCTTTGTTTTTTTGCCTCGGAAGGGTCGAGATCCAACCTTTTCGATTGCTCAAACAAGAAGCAAAAAAAAAAAAAAAAAAAAAGATATACATTTTATTGCCTGTCTTTTTTTGGTTATGCTCGGCCTTAAATGAAATGGCTGATCCATTTTTAATTTGTGATGGGAAAGCGTGTTTCTGCAATGGAAAAAGAACTCTCTGACAAAAAAATTCTACTTTTTTTCTTTCCATGCTGATCTCGGCACAAAAAAGTAAAAGGTTTGCGGAGTTCAGGTCATTGCCAAATAAAGAACCCAGCGGTGGGGAGTAAGCCCAAGCACTCCAAAAGCGGCTTGTCCGCTCACCTTTATTCCCTTTCTCTTTCACTCCTTCACTTTTTTTATATATTTTACTTTTTTTTTTTTTTTTTTTACTTTAATATCGGTCCCGACTTTTCTTCGCTCCCATCATGTCTGCCATCAAAGAAACAACGCCGGTACCTATCCAAGACACAAAGAATGATATCAAGGTGCGTCATTAAAAGAGGAGAAAAAAGAGCCGTGTTCGCGGATGGGTGGAAAATGCAACCCATCGCGCTGAGAGTGTAGGAGTGGGCAGGATGGTGTCTATGTTTGTTACCATCTTGAAACTTACGTAAGGTTTATTATTGTCATCTTTTTATTGAACAATAGGAATCCAAACTGGATGACTCAAAGAAGCCTGCCAAGAAGGAAAAAGTCGTCAACCCAGATGACTTGATTGACATGATCACATTCGATCAGCTGCTAGACATGGATGACGAAGATGATCACGAATTCTCCTACAGTATTGTCCTGAACTACTTTGAGCAAGCCGAAGGAACATTCAAAGACATGGACCATGCTTTGTAAGGACCAGGCTACGGGAACAAAAAAAAAATGGTCAAGTTTCTGACCTCGGTTTCTTCTTCTGCTGTTCACCTTGGCCAACCATAGGGAAAAAAAGGATTTGCCTGAACTATCGCGACTGGGACACTTTTTGAAGGGTAGCTCAGCAGCTATCGGATTGAAAAAGGTCAAGGCTACTTGTGAAAAGATACAGAATATCGGCAATCGACAGGATGAAACGGGTACGTCGGAACTGACTGAAAGTGAAGCCTTGGACAAGATATCCCCTTTATTACCTCAAGTCAAGGAAGAATATGCTGAAGCCGAAGACTATCTCAAGAACTTTTATGATGTTCAGGATAGTAAATAGAACCCTCCTCTTTTTGTTATATGCGTGTGGGTTGAAATGACGGGTCCTTTTCCCACTCCAGCATTTTCTCTCTCTTTCTCTTCTTTTACCCTTGCCCCCCCCTTTTTTTTCCCCATCCATCTCATTTATTTTTTTTGTCATGACACCATGGATGATATGACAATCCTTTTTTTATGTATATCTCTCTCACTCTCTTTTTCACCTAATAGTCATTTTACCGTTCGCCACTTGCTAACCTCCCCCCGTCCTCCTCGTTGTATTTAGTCTTCACCGCGCGCGCTCTCTCTCTCTCCCCCTTTTTTTTTTTGTCTTCTGGCAATGTTCAATTTTGCACGAAATAAAGATACTTTTTTTTCATTGAACAGTTTGAAAGGATGGGGACCATTTTATTTGGACCATTCAATTTTTTTTTGGCTGGGTGTGCTGAATGACATCATTCGTGTCACCCGACGTTGATACCCCTTTCTTGGCCCCCCACACCTCACCTCAGCCTTGGGTTCCCTTTCCAAGTAATTGCGAGAATTCGGCTTTTGTCTTTTCCAATAGTGCGCTTAGACTCCCCCCACCTACCATCACGTTTTTTGATGTCAAGCTGTCAATTCCATTTTTCTTGACATCACGGTGCAGTGTTTGGAGGTGTGGAAGGACCCTGGCATTTTATTACCTTAGGCTTTTGGTAAAAATTTGATAGTGAAGAAGACAAAGACAAACATGATACAGACAAATAAAACGACGCCGAGATTCATGCAGGTGGTGCCCCAAGATTTGGAATAATGTGCATCCAGTCGCTTACGTTCTTGTTTCATATGGCTAAGATTGGATTCCACCAGGGTATTTGCATCCTCCAAGACCTTTACAAAAACCAGTCAGTATCCTCTTCTTCCCCTTCTTTTCTCGATCCCGCTCCTTGCCTTTTTATCTTTTTGCAATACGTCGCCAAAGTTTTGGGTATTCATTTTCAGTTGCTTGGCCATCTTGCTCAAATCCATGGTGATGTCATCATGTAATTGGCGATGGTGTTGCAGCACATTCTCGATATTGGCGGTTTCTTCTTCGCGCGACTTGTTTCTATCAAAGTGGGAAAAAAAAAAGAGTCAGTCCCCCCCTTGGTTTTTTTTTTGCCACCTGAGACGACTGTGGGTCTTACGGTTTGGTGGGACGTTGCCGAAGGGAAGGTTCAGAGGAGGGTAAGGAAGTGGATGGAGGAGGTGGCATGGTTGTCACCTTGACCTTTGTGGTCAGTACATCTTCTTCTAGATCGTCCCAGCCGTCCAAATCCAGACCTGACGCGTTTTGCTTTTTCGGTTCCTCATTGTCGTCGTCCTCTTCGTCTTGATGATCCCCACGCTTCAGAGCCGTCAGCCAATCAGGGTCGGTCTGCTCCAGCTGCTGCAATTGTGCCAGGTAAGCCTTTCGTTCCTTTTCTGTTTGCTGTACGCCGTGGTCGCGTGTCTAAGGGGTCAGGAAAAAGAAAAAGACGTGAGACAAACGTGCTTTAGACTTGATCGAGATGGCCACATTACCTTGATGGACTCTTGAAAATAGTGTCGTAATCGTTCAATGCGTTGGCCATAATCATTTGGGCCAGGGCTGGTGTTCATGCATGGGAAGGAGAGATTAGATACAGCACAGATCTAAAAAGAAGAGATAGATTGTACCTTTGACGCTGGCGTAGTTTTTGTGCTAAAAAGTCCAAGTATTGGATGTACTATGGCCCAGAGAAAACAGAGTCAATGTCAGCGATGTCTTCTCATCAAGTCACGCCAGCTTACTGTTAGAAGCTTGCTTCTTTCCAACAATGATGACAGATCAGCATTGTCATCTTGGACCTGATCTTCACAATATTGCAGCAATCGCTGTATATTGACTTCATCAGTTGTCCCAGCCATGTCGAACGTGAAAATGGAAAAAGAAAAAGAAAAAAAAAAGCGACGCTTTCTTTTTTTGTTGGTGCAGGTGGCAAACAGTCATTTTTTATTTTTTATTTTACCCCTTGGTAGTAAACAAGTACATCTAAACAATCTAGAGAGTAGAAAAAGTGAGGGAGGGAATAGTGTGTGTGCAGGAGGTGAGGGTTAGGCCATGGCGGCAAAGGCTTCGATGGCCCCGGCAAATCGATTGACACCTTCACGGGCTTGTTCACGAGTAATGATCAATGGAGGGACGATACGAACGGTGTTGCAGCCAGCAGTGACCAACAGCAATCCACGTTCACGGGCTAGTTTGACCAAGGGAGCGGGATCCTTTTTAAATTCTACACCAAGTAAGAAGCCCTTGCCACGGACATGCTTGATCATGTCGGGGTATTTGCTTTGCAGGGCCTCCAAGTCTTGTTTCAACAGCTGACCTTGTTCGTTCACTGTCTTGAGGAATCGGTCGTCGGTTAAACGAGCCACCACATGACGGGCCACAGCAGATGCAAGAGGGTTACCACCAAACGTGGTACCGTGATCACCTATTTTTAAAAAAGAAAAGAAAAGTGTGAGCGTGCCGGCTTGGGCAATAGGAAAGCACTTGCCTAATTTGATGATGTCAGCAACACGATCACTGGTCATAATGGCACCAATAGGAACACCGTTGGCCAAAGGTTTGGCCATGGTCAACACGTCGGGCTGACAGTCTTCGCCAAAATGCTGATGACCCCACATCTTGCCAGTACGACCCAGACCACACTGAGAAATAAGGTCAGGTTGGGGGGGGGTTTGACAATGTTTTTTTTTTTTTTGCTTACTTGGATTTCGTCATAGATCAGCAATGCATTGACTTCGTTACAGCGCTTGCGCAGGGCTTGGAGAAATGGTTCCGAGGCGGCATGCACACCACCTTCACCTTGGACGGGTTCAATGATCACACCACAAGTATCTTCATCAATTAGCTTCAGGGTAGCATCGATGTCATTATAAGGAGCGGTGACCACGCCTGGGATCAAGGGGGTGAAAGGAGCTTGGTACTTGGGGTTGTAGGTGGCAGACAAGGCACCCATGCTGCGGCCATGAAAGGCGTTGGTGAAGGCCACAAGCTTGATCTTGTCCTTGGAGAATTGCTTGCCCCACTTGCGGGCAAACTTGAGCGCGCCTTCATTGGCTTCGGTACCCGAGTTGGACAAAAACACCTTGCCGGCCCAGGCGTTGTCACCACTGTGCTTGTTGGTGGTCTCAATCAGTTGCTCGGCCAGCGCACCAGCGTGTTCGTTGTAGTACAAGTTACTGATATGCACCAGCTTGGAGGCCTGGTCCGACAGCACTTGTTGCACGCCGTCGTCCGAATGACCCAACCCAACCACAGCAATGCCAGCAGTGAAGTCCAAGTATTCACGGCCCGAGGTATCGTATAGATGACAGCCCTTGCCACTTTCAATAATGATATCAGGACGAGCATAGGTCGACACGGTGTATTTGTTAAACTGAGTGATAGCCTGTTGTGTCGCAGGAGTGGCAGCATCATCAGGATGAGTGACCTATATAAAATAATAAAAGAGATATGCTTTTGTCTCTCTCCCTCACTCTGAGCCTTTTCTATTTTATGCAGCGTGAGTGATCTTACATTGGTGACGGGTTGAATCACAGTGCTGCTCCAACGGTATGACTAGAAGAAACGATCAAGGCACTCTCGGGGTGAGACGCGATTCTAAACATAAAACCACCATGTTTACCTTGAGGGCAGGAGAAGAAACGAGGGTGCGCAAGCCTACGCTTTTACGAAGAGCAGAAGACAGCATGACAATGGTTCAAGAGTGGATAAAAAAAAAAGTGAAAGAGAGGAAAAAAAGCGCTGCTTCTTGTTGCCTTTCAAATAATGACTCACCGCCCGTCCAATGCAAACAAGCTAAAAAAAAATCCCACGGGACAAGTGAATGGATGCGTCACAAATTCATAGGTGTCTTTATTCAAAAAAACGGGTATCCTTTTACAAGTTCATTTGGCGTCGATGGATCTTTTCCTCTAGAAAGAGTGACACAGAGAAACCGAGGAAGAGCGTGAGTCGTCCTTCTTTTTATGTGTGCTTCAAAATGGATGGTTACCGAGGTATCGTGAATATTGGTCCAATTCCTTGGCAACAGTTTCCATTTCTTCAGCCTGACGGTGGATATCGTCAATCTGGTCAATGAACGTGGCAAAATCCGCATCTAGTTCGGTGGGAAATGAGGGGGTGAGAGGGAGCCCTTCAGTAGTCGTCATGTTTCTCACAGGTGTGTTGAACGCGAGAGATTTCTTGCACAAGACGTTGACTCATCCTTGACATTTCGCTGTACTTGTCTTTTGTCGATTTGTTCATGGCCTGTAGTAGCTGGCAATCATCGGTGGTCACTAGATGAAAATAAAACGTCGATTGACACACTTGCGCTTTTCTCGAGGCGTCTTTTTATCACCTTGTAGCTCTGCCTTTGTATAGTTGGCCACTTTACGAAAGGCATCATTGGTCAATTTAAGAATATGTTCCTTTTCTAATTGCCGATGGGCCCGTTCAGGTGTCATTGCTTCGTCGTTGGCCATGGTTGGGGGAAAAAAAAAGGAAAGCAAATCCAGGCTGCCGGGTTTTAGATGAAAAATGACTCACCGCCGCTCACTGTGTCAAAAAAGAAAACGTCTTTTTTTTTTTTTCTCTTTCCTCTCCACTGTAAAATGCCATTCTCCTTGGAAAAAGTGATACGACCCAACATTCTAGAGCTCCAACCTTACCGCTGTGCTCGTGATGATTATGACAGTGGGATCCTTTTGGATGCCAACGAAAATGCCTATGGCCCAGCCCTTGTCAATCAACGTGAAGGCGACCTCCACCGATACCCTGATCCTTACCATGTCAAAGTCAAGCAAGCCTTGATTCAACTGCGCCAATTGCCCTCGGTCAACCATGTCTTTTTGGGTGTTGGATCGGATGAAGTCATTGACCTGTTGATGCGTGTTGCATGCGTGCCTGCCAGCGACAAGATCTTGATCACCCCTCCTACCTATGGCATGTACAGCGTATGCGCCCATATCAACGATGTACAAGTTGTCAAAACCCCCTTGATTGTAGAAGGCGGTGCTTTCCAATTGGACACAGAAAAGGTACGCGACCACCAGCCCCAGAAAGCACCTTTGCCTAACCCCTTTTTTTTTTTTTTTTTTTTTTTTTTTTTTTTTTTGCAGGTGTTGCAAGATTTGAAGGCGAACCGCCAAGTGAAGATCGTGTTCTTGTGCTCTCCTGGTAACCCCACTGGCACTTGTTTGTCGCACGAAAGTATTCGTACAGTCCTGGAAAGCGACTATGAGGGCCTGGTCGTCGTGGACGAGGCTTATGTTGATTTTGTCGATCATGAACAAGGCAGCGTGGCTTCTTGGGTGTCAAAGTACCCTAATTTGGTCGTCATGCAAACTCTAAGCAAAAGCTTTGGTCTAGCTGGCATTAGGTAAGCGTCAAAAAAAAAAAAAAAAAAAAGCAAGGCTAACACCCCTCACTCTTTTTTTTCAAACAGATTGGGTATTGCTATTGGTAGCCCGGAAGTCATTCAAATCTTGAATAACACCAAGGCCCCTTACAACATTGGCACGCCCAGCGCTCAGATTGCGCAGGAAGCCCTGTCGCCTCAAGGTGTGGCACAGATGATGGAATACCGCGGTCGATTGATCCGTGAACGTGGCAGAGTGATTGACCAGCTTCAACAGATCCCTGGAATGGGCCGTGTCTTGGGTACCAACGACGCCAACTTTGTGCTAGTGCAAGTCCTAGGCAAGGATACCAACACACCTTGCAACCAAAGAGCGGAGGCTGTCTACAAGCACATGGCTGAGTCGAAAGATGTGGTGGTCCGCTTCAGAGGCAAAGAACTCGGCTGCACTGGCTGTGTGCGTATCACTATTGGTACCGAAGATGAAAACAACCAAATGCTCCTTCGCTTGAAGGAATCTCTGACTGCCTTTTAGAATAAAATTCAAAGATAATGGCATGGTCACATGCAGTGCATGTTTTCGGGGTGAAAAGAGCACTTTGGAAGGAGGACCAATCTCTCAAAATGGGTGAAAAGGTGAATTCTCTTTTTCTATTTTTTTCATTTTCATTCTCGTGCTACCAATCGAGATTGGATCAAGAGTTTTCATTCTAGCTTTGAGAAGATCTCGATTTCAAGTTAGAATACCTCTCCGGACATTTTTTTTCAACTCAACTCTTGCAAAGGGAATCTGGGGTAAAGCTTGAGAAAAAAAAAAGAAAGTTGGCGAGAACTTTAATTTGAAGGCAAAGTAAAATAAAAAGGGCTCGGTGGTACCGCCACTTTTTTTCATTTTTTTCCATCAATATTCTCGGCACATCGTTCATTATGACAACCGAAGAAAACAAGGCTACCAATGAAGGTGAGGATGGCTGCATAAAAACTGTGTGCCTGAATTTCTTTGATGTGCCGCTCTCTTACCTTTTTTTTTTTTTTAGGTGTTATTGAAGACCAGGTGTCTGTTGTTTCTGCTTTAGAAGACCAGGAGCATCCTGAACTGATCGCTCGAGAAAAGGCGTTGGTGCGAAAGTTTGATAAGCGAATTATGCCCATGCTGACCATTTTGTACATCTGTCAACGCCTGGATCTGTCTAATATCGGCAACGCAAAAGTAAAAAAAAACCAAAAAATCTGCTTCATCTTATTCACACTCGCGTGTTCGCTCTCTCTTTTTTTTCTTAGGTGGCTGGTCTACAAGATGATCTTGGTTTGTCAAATAGCACATACAGTTGGGTGATTAGTATGTAAGTGCCAACCTCATCATGTTTGATAGGCTTTTCAAAAGCAAGAAGAAAAAAAAAAGCTGGAGGTTTTCAGCGATATCGAATTTAATGGCATCGTTGCTCACTTTCTTCTTTGTAGTTATGTGCTGGGCGTCATTGCTGTGCAAATTCCCAGTAACATGCTCTTGGAACGGTCCCGGCCGAGCTTGTTCAGTAAGGAGACGGGTGAAAATCTCACATTTTTTTTATTCACCCGTTTTTTCTGTGGGGATGATAGTTTCATTTTTCGTGACTGTTTGGTCAGTGGTCAGTATCTTCACCTCATTTACTCATGATTTCAAGACTTTGGCTGTGGCTCGATTCTTTTTGGGGGTAAGTGATAATCAAATGAAACGATATCCTTGATGACGGCGGCAACATGGCTATTCATTTTACTCATGCCTCCTTTTTTTTTTTTAAACCAGATCACCGAGGTATAATAAAGTTCAAAGGAAGCGTATAAAAGAAGCCAAATCTCACTGATTTACCATTTTTGCTACTGCTCAAAAATATAGGCTCCGTTTTTCCCTTGTTCAACGTAAGTCACCAGCGCTGCATTTTAAAAAAAATCCCCGCGTTTTTTCCCATGCCTGAACATTTTTAACCCCACGGCTTTCCCTTTTTTAGATTTCTGCTGTCATTATTCTACAAGCCTCGAGAAATTGCTGTCCGTAACGCCATTTTCTACTGTGGTAATTGGTTAAGTGGTGCTCTTGGTGGTGCCTTTGCTGGTGCCATCATCACTGGCATGGAAGGTGTCGCTGGCATGCGTGGATGGCGATGGTAAGGAGAAAAAAAAATGGGAAAGTCTGTGGCTTCATGCCTTTTTTTTTATCAGGCTGTTCATCATCGAAGGCATCATCACCTTCGTGATTGGTATTGGGTCTTATTGGGTGCTTCCCGATTATCCTCAAAACACAAAATGGTAAATGGCACGAGGAGGAAAACAAATCCTATATCTCATTTTTTTTAAGGCTTACTGAGGATGAACGGGATTTGGCTGTGCGCCGCATCGGTTTAGCACCTCCCAAGGAAAAGTTTGACTTTAATGGGCTGTGGAGTGCCCTCACAGAATACAAAGTTTGGTAAGCCACCGTCTTATACACTGGCAAGCTACTCACTTTAACTTTACCTACAGGGTCTTTATCGTCATCTTCATGGCCATTCAAACAGCTGGTCAGCTCAACTTTTTCTTACCAACGTAAGCGCGCGAGCAAAACAAAAAATCAGTGATTGATGTGTCATATTTCCGTAGGATCATTCAAAACCTCGGCTACACTGGTGCCATGATTCAATACATGACCATCCCTGTGTAAGCACCAGCGTCAGATGGTCTCGAGGGAAATTGACTTTTTTTTTTTTTCAGGTACGTGTGGGCAGCGATTCTGTCATTGATTGTAGCCTTACTTTCTGACCGATACCAAATCCGGTCAGTTGGCATTGCATTCTGCATGCTGATGGCTCTGTGTGGCTATGCAGTCCAGATATCACAAACAAGCCATGGTGTGCTTTACATGTCCCTGTTTTTGTGTGGTGGTGGTGTCTGGGCCTCGTTGGGCGTGTCACTTGCTTGGCTTGGTGACTGCTTGGTGCTTGCTGGCCGTCAAAAACGAGCTGTCTCCTTTGCTATGCTTAACTGTATTTCCCAATTGGCTAACTTTTACGGCCCTCAACTCTACACTGACCCTCCACGTTATATCAAGGCCAACATCGTGATCTTGACGTGAGTGCCCCCCCCCCAAGAAAAAAAAACATCAGACCACTTTTTTTTGTTTGCTCATTTTTTTTATACTCCCCCAGCTATGTAAGCATTGGTATTTGTTTATGCTTTGGCCTGTCCTTCTTGTTGAGATGGGAAAACAAGAAGCTGGATGCCAAATATGGACCTGCCAAAGTCAGCCGCAATACGGTGATTCCAGGCGGTCTTTTTGCCGAGGACGTGATACCTGAAACGGGTGTTTCCAAACACAACCGCTATTTGCTTTGAACACGGTTAGACCACTCTCACCATTGACATTATTTTTTTTTTGCAGATGTAACAGTAATAAAGTGTTCCTTGTTAATCGATGTTGGGCTTCTTTTTTTTTTTTTTTTTTTCAAATGACAACAAACAAATATGACAAAAATATATATTTGGATCCATTTCGACCTCATTGGACGATGCTAAACAAGTTTATTGTTATTGTTTGGTTTATAAGCCCTTGTTTGTCACAGTCATTGGCGGAACAGGCCAAAAAAAAATATGTTGGGTAGGACAAGGCAAAACAAAGAGGCAAGTCAAAAAGGGCCAAAAAAAAAAAAAAAAGCCAAGGTGGGCTTGAATAATCGTTTCATTTCCTTTGACGACTATAAACCAGAAAACCAACACCAAACAGGTCGACACAGCATAAACCAGAAAACCAACCCACAGCAGAAGGACCACACACACGCGGCCCCCATGGAGGAGGCAGAGTCGGTTTAAAGACCCCGCCCCCGTAACGAAGTTGAAGACCTTTGACCCCAAGTGCTATTGGACCTACCAAAAAAAATATCTTTCAGTACATCGTGACAAGCAATAAAAAAATACTTACACACAGCCACTTGCTTTTTTCAAGAGAAAGGGTGAAGAAAGAAAGAAAGAGATATCAAAAAATTGAGATGGCCCCCTTTTAAAAAGCAGGTATGCTTGTGAGCCGAAAAAAGACTCGATTTCATTGGCTCATCAAGGTTGAGCCAGCCAACTCTTTGTTTGTTCCTTTCCCCCACTCTTGAACGTCCGCCTTTTTTTTTCTCTCTCTCTGGTTGTCCTTCATTCGTTTCTTGATTCATGGCCGAAGATTTTTGCTTTGCTTTATTAAGAACCTCGTCATTACAAATCTTAAAGGCTGCCGGATTTGAAGGTGTTGAATCTGGATCGGCCAACGCGCTAACGGATGTCTTTGGTAAATATATTCAACTACTTGCATCCACATCTTCTGAATATGCTCGTCTTGCTGGCCGCTCCCATGCCAATGCCCTTGATGTTGTCGATGGCCTGAATGAACTATCCATTGATCTCAAGTCTCTAGAGGATTGGCTGCAAGTTGATGGCAAATTCTTCACGCCACCTTGGTCCGATCAAGCAGATCCAAGCAAAGCTTTACAGAGTATACCTTTTTTATTTCATCCCTCAATCATCTCTCACACTGATATTCACTTTTTTTTCCAGATATTTTGCCTGTTCAGAAAGAAATCGAAAAGCCATTTGTCTACGAATATGTCGGACTCAATGGCTCAATACCCACTACGTCTTTTTCTCCTATGCAGACGCAATCCGATGACGCCATGGCCATTGCCAAACCGCCCATGAACAGCTCTTTACCGGATTACGTGCCTTCCTTCTTACCAAATTTCCCATTACTCAACAAGGACGACGAATTGGAAAACGCTGGGGTGCTCGAGAATGATGCAGCTGTCGCCCACCTCCTTCCGCCTCCCAGCCCAACGCCCACCTTCTCAACGTTAGAAAAAAGAAAAAACCCATCAGCAACCCCTTCACCCACATCACCCCTTACGAGGAATCCACTTTTACCACAGATGCTGACGCTTCCTCGCTGGCCCTGTCCGCCCTGCCTGCCCCCGTCAACAATGCCTCGTCTGCACCTTCGCCTCCCTCTGCCGTGCATCACTCTGTCGCTGCCCAGCGCGATATCAACTTGAAGCGAGTGATGGATACATACGACAGGGACCGCGGCGATGGCAAGCGAGCAAGACCTCCAGTT
This sequence comes from Hesseltinella vesiculosa, assembly GCA_002104935.1. Classification (NCBI taxonomy): domain Eukaryota; kingdom Fungi; phylum Mucoromycota; class Mucoromycetes; order Mucorales; family Cunninghamellaceae; genus Hesseltinella; species Hesseltinella vesiculosa. Next base: position 315,287 of record MCGT01000024.1, on the reverse strand, counting down.
GGCTCCGTCATGTCGCACGTGTTTCAACAAGATACGGAAGAACACGCAGCCGCTGGTAACCGCCTGTTTGGTCATTCCGCCGGCATGCTGGGCGATATCGTACGCCAAGTGGCTCCGCCCTTGGCCCTTTCGACCTTGTCCACGCCCAACCTGCTCGTCGACATCATCTCGACTGACCCTCCAGCCCCCATTTCGGCTCAGGACCCACACTCCTCCACCCTGATCACCTTACCCGTCGGTCCTTCCTCCACCACATCCACTCCTGCTCCCTCCAGCGCCACCAGCATCTCCCTGACCTTGCCCGCCCGACCTCCCACCCACCGTGACGAACTCGAGGTCATCGACGACTTCTTGGACACCCCAGCCGCTGCCGAACGCATCGAGAGCCAACAGATTTCCCAGCCCATCTCCCTCATGTCTCTGTCGAGTCAGCAGAACCAACAACTCTCCTCAAAGCCTGCCAAACCAAAGCTGCCCAAGGGCCCCAAAAAGACACCAAAGCTGCCCAAGGAACCCAAGAAAAAAAAGGCAAAGGCTGCCCTCGATGCCCAGCCCAAGCTCACCATCAAAATGCCTACGTTGCAAAAACAAGCAGACGATACCACGCCTTCCTCCTCCTCCTTCCCACATACTGCTCACCATGATGATATCGACATCTCTTCCGTCTCCCCGCCCTCTTCTGCCTCCACTCCCAAGATCCGCTTCACGCTCAAGATCCCCAAGCAAACACCACCACCAGCCGTCAAAGCCGAACCGCTGTCCCCCACAGCCTTGCATACCGGCAATGTCGATAACTACCACTCCCTCTTATCCACCCAGCCGCCCCCTTCCTCCCTGTCCACGTTGTCCCACGATCCCTTTGAACTGAACCTATCCACTGCCCCATCCTCTGCTGCGTCCACATCAACACCTACTTTTGCTCCTCCCCCCTCATTGACCTCAGCGTCTCTGCCATCCCAAACGCCCCCCGCCTCCACCACTGCCTATGCACCTCCATCCTTTGACATCCCTGCTGGCTCTGCCGAAGAAATCCGCTGTATCTGTGACAACCCAACCATCGACTATGGTGCCTTTATGATTGCTTGTGATACCTGTGGCGTGTGGTTCCATGGACTTTGTGTTGGCATCTCTGAATTAGACCAGGTTGAAGAGTGGCACTGCATGCGCTGCCACCCCCGCTAGTGACCTTTTATATTAATTTTCTTCGTAGAACCCAACCTGTATGATATGGCTACACCTCGCCTTGTTTAATTCTCTTTACCCACATTAAAACATGCTCATATTCTTTTTCTTTTTCTTTCTGAAACATTTCACGGCCATCGCTTTGTTGAGCTGAGTGAGTTTAGAGAAATGGCAGTGAAAAAAAAAATTGTTACGAATTGGTAACGCTGGGCGGAAGTTGAATTTGCCCATCAGTTTCTTCGTTTTCATTTTGAAAAAAAAAAAAAGGTGCTACACATCACTTTTCAGTGATTAGATTGACCTGGAATTTTGTAAGGGTATGCAAATGCATGAATGGTGATGGTGATGAAAAAAACAGATCGATAGGTGAAGGTCACCCAGCCAACTTTTGGGTAGTTTCGTTTTGACACCTCCGATTCTCCAGCTTAAAAACATGAAAAATCAGTCATTTTCCTCAGGGAACCCCCTGGCCCACTGATCAAAAACCACAGCGCAAAACTGATCTAAATGATTTCAGCTCAAATTTTGCAAACCTTTATGAAATGTTGATAAATGACCTTGATTAACATTGCAAGTCTCTGAGACATCAGATGAAAGAGCTGATGGGCTAGCAAACATGCAATAAAAATGGTTTCGCGCGCACTTGATTTTGCTTTCTCGCAGCGCACTTGAAATTGATTAGCAGTCGCTCATTGGTTCACCTGCAAAAAATAAGTAATCCACAGTTCAATGAAATCCCTAGCATCTGTCAAAAGGTGGCAGAAATGCGGTATACGTCAAGATTGTCTAGCAAACATAAAAGGAAGAGTCATCCGGGGCAGAGTGGCCATTCCCAAAAAAATCATTGCAAGCCCTGTGTAAAGTCCGTGTCTGGGAATTCTCTGAAGCGCGTCGTTTATCATCGAAAATCAATTTATCTAAAATTTGCATACTAGCGCAGAGATGAGAGGGGAGGGTGATAGCACAGACCTCTCAGGAAGTAGGTGGCGTTCTAGAGCCATTCAAGAACAGGTACGTAACACAGAGGCACCTGCCTCGACGGCACAGCACTCTATAAAAACCAAAGCGCAGTGGCTTAACGCCTAGTTTTGGATCAAACCACAAACCACAAACATCAATATGAATTCAATATGATGAGAGACACAAGGAAGTGGTGGGAATGATCTTGCCATGTTAGTTCAGGGGTAAAAAAAAAAAAAAAGTGGGGTGGAAAACTCCCCGGGTAGATTTTGTGTGGGGGAACATTTGAACCTTCGACATCTCACTAGCTTTGCCCACATGGATTCATGAATTGTCAACATCTATTTCACTAGGAAATTAAAGCTCATGCTCATGAGGGCTGGGGTTCTGAAAAAAAAAAAAGTCGCAAAAGACAGCTGAGAAAGGCAGCGTGATGCGGACAAAAACAAACAATTTCGGGCAATGTCATAGCAAACCATCAAGAAAAGGGGAACAATGGGGGAAGACTGGATTTTCATATGAAGATACGATTGTGCAGGTCCAAACAAACAGTGTGACAGGGGCAATGCGTGTGAAGCCCCTTCCTATCCAAATGGCTGGCACCGGAAACGTCTGGAAATGTTTCCATTGGGGTAAAAAAACGATGACCTTCGTTAAGGTTTGTCGGGAAAATGATAAAGCCACCCTGTGTTCATGCAAAAGTGCGCCACGGGGTTGGCATCCAGCATTTTGTTTTTACTCAAAAGCTACAGCCTTTCTTCTTTCGGTTGTTTTTAATTTTCCAACCAGCCAAGAAAAAGCTATCATTATAATTTAGCAAGAAAAAAAAACATGTCTGCCATTGCCATATCTATTTCAAAGATGAATTTGAAGCCCGGCGAAGCTGTTGTTCTATCTTCTGCAGCCATCCTGGGCGTTCTTTCTTGGTTTTATCCCGACCGCGCTCTCTTCACAGAAAAGCGGGACATCCCAAATGGCAAGTCCTACCCTATCGTTGGAGCCCTGCCTTTCATAGTGGCGCATAAAAACAAGATTCACGATCTCTTTCGTACCGGCTTCTCCATGACCAACACGCTAAACATGTAACCTCACCACACCGTCCCATTTTTTCCCTACGCTCTTGCTGACGTTCGATTTTTTTCTCGCCATTGGCAACATTGAAATCCTTGGCATTTTAGTTGTAACTCTGTGATTGGGCTGCCAACCATCATCATCACCATCGACCCTCGAAACATCGAGCATGTGTTGAAGTGTAAGCTGAGAGACTCTCACCCCAGTGAGAGAACGCCATTCATTTTTCTTTTTTTTTTGGGGGGGGGGTGACTAGATAACTTTGAAAACTATGTCAAAGGGCCCATGTTGTTTGATGCTACCGAGGAAGTGCTAGGTCACGGTATCTTTACCTCCAACGGCGAGGCCTGGAAAGTAGGTGGCATACATATTAAAATTTCGTGTTATGCTCATCATTTCCCTAGTACCAACGCAAGGCGGCCAGTTTAATCTTCAATGTCAGGAACTTTCGCGATCATTTTACTGCGTAAGTGAAAAGAAGTAGTAAATTATCTCATGCTGGAATTTTTATGCACCTTCCATTCTTTTTTTTTTTTTTTAAAAAAAAAAAGCTTGTTTATTGAGCATATTGACATTGCGGGCAAGTACCATTTTGACCAGGCAGCAGAGCGAGGATCCATTGTTGATTTTCAAGACGTCATGTTCCGGTTCACCTTGGATTCTTTTGTCAAGTAAAATTAGACTAATGAAGAGCGTGGGGGGAATGGGATTGACTCAGCCTCTATTTTTTTTAGGCTTGGGTTTGGCGTGTCTGTGGGAGCATTGCAGACGAAGGGCAAGGTAGCATTTGCCGAAGCGTTTGACTATTCGCAGCGCAATTCATATGAGCGGTTCATCAACCCTGCCTTCAAAGTGACCGAGACCCTGGCCACGCTGATGATGCCTTGGCGACGCTCGCCATCCTATTACTTTAAGGTGATGGACGACTTTGCTTACAAGATCATTCGTCAGCGTCGTCAAGAGCTGTCTGAGGGGAAAGAATTCAAAGACTTACTTTCTCGATTTATGACCACCAAGAATGAAAGCAATGAAAGCCTCAATGATGAAGAACTCCGGGATGTGGTGATGAATTTTATCATTGCAGTAAGAATAGCAAAGAAACGCAACGGCATCAACTGATCATGACCACTTTTTTTTTTACCTAGGGTCGCGACACGACAGGTAAATCACGCAAGCAAATCAAGAAGAATGCTAAAATCGACCTTTGGGCGTCAAGCTCAAACATTGAGCTGGTGCTTTTATTGTTTAATGCAGCATCCCCGCGTCGAGCAGAAGCTACTGACGGAGATCAACGCGTTGATGACTGACGAGGCCGAAGCCGACCCTGCAGTATTGCACGACGTCATCAAGAATATGAAATATGCTCATGCTGTGTACTTGTCTTTCAAAAAAAAAGGAAGAGGGGGCAAGGGTCTCATTTCTTCTCTTTCCCTGATAGTCTTTATGAAACGCTGCGGCTGCATGGTCCTGTGCCTGCCAATCAAAAGATGGCCCTTGAAGATGACGTTTGGCCGGATGGTACACTTGTCAAGAAAAATGATTATGTGATGTGGAGCGGTTGGGCCCAAGCTCGTGAGCCTCGGGTGTGGGGTGTGGATTGCCACGATTTCCGACCTGAGCGCTGGTTGAATCAAGAGGGGGATTTGATTCGAGAGAGCCAAGGCAAGTTCATCGCCTTCCATGCTGGTCCTCGTGTCTGTCTCGGTCAGAACCTTGCTACTTTGGAAGCTCTTGTTGCCATTGTTTACTTTTTGCGGCGTTATCGTTTCACCCTGGTGCCTGGCTACAAGGTAGAGTATTTTGCCTCCTTAACCATGCCGATCAAAGACGGTCTTCGTGTCCAAGTAGAACGCCGCTCATCTCCATCCTGATAATATTTTGTTTTATTACGGTCTTGAATAATTAAATCGTAAATGCCAACGGTACGAGCATGCTTATGATTTCATTCCTTGGGTCCTATTTGTTAGAAAAAAGTAAGTGAGCGATGGCATGTTTTTTTTTTTTTTTTTGGAATGACAAAGTACATCTGATCAAGTTCTTTTTGGAAGGCAGCCTTGATGTCATGTCTTTTCAGCTTTTGAGCAGCAGTAACTAGACCGCTTTCGGTGGTCCACAGATCTTTGCAAATCCACACATCGGCAATGATCTCGGCGCCTTTGAGACCACAAGCAAGGGCATGCTGTTGCAAGAGATCGAGGACCAGTTTTCGTGTGTCGGCCGAGGCGCAGAGGGCTGTGAAATCATTCGTAGGCCAGTCATTTTCCTTTGCAAGAGCCACAAGTTGGTTTTCCACTGGTACTAACAAGGCAACAGGCCGAGGGTATAACGGGTCGGCATAGACACACATGTTTTCCACGAACATAGCGGATTTGTATTTCTAAAGATGACACGGAAAAGATTGGTCAGTCACTCCCCCGAGGTGACGCTTGCCCGTGCAGTTGGATTCATTTGCTGCTTACCGACTCCAGCTTTTCCAAGGCAATGTATTCGCCATTGCTGAGCTTGACAAGGTTCTTTTTGCGGTCGATGATGGAAAGGGTACCAGTTTCATTCCATTCGCCAATGTCACCGGTCATGAGCCAGCCGTCTTCGGTAAACGCTTGCTTTGTGACATCATCTTGCAAGTAATAGCCCGAGGTCACTGAGGGGCCGCGGATATAAATTTCACCTTGAGGCTTGGGCTTGTTGGTAGCAAAGTAACCGGCTTCAGGCACATCCACAAGCTTGATTTCCGTACATGGCACTGGCGCACCCATGTCACCGAGAGCAAAATATTCTGGCGATAAAATCGTGCACATTCTATGTATTAAAAAAAGAGGGGTTAAGTGACGCACGCTCTTTTTAAACCGTATCCTTGCAAAACATACCCCACACCTAGAGATTTTGTAAGCATCATCAGAAAAAAAAAAGAGGGGGTCAATTTTCAATTTGTGATCGCAGCCCAAGCCCTCCTTTTCCTCTTTCCTCCTCAACGCTAGATCACTCACTTTCAGTCCTATTAAAAAAAGGGGAGGCGGTATTAGTTTATGAAAATTTAACTTTTGGCACCACTGAAAAAAAAATCCTTACATCCCATATCCACCAACGATGGGGCAAAGTGCTACAGACAAGAAGCGTTGTGTTTCAGTGGCAAGGGGGGCACCACCAGATAAACCATAGCGAAGACGGCCACCTAGCTGGAGCTTTACTTGCTTGAACACAACACGATCAATCAGCCAGGTAGGCAAGCCATAACTGGCCAGGTAGTCCTTGAGCTCAATAGCGGCATTGAAAATGGAAGGAATGCGAGGCCCTCGGGCAATGACCTTTTTCATGATTGTTTTGCGGATGGTTTCCCATACTTGAGGCACTCCTGTTAAAATGGAAGGTGCGAATTCAAAGATATCGCCGCGACATCCTCGAACAGAATCGTCCGTCAAGGTGCGAATGGACCCATAGCCAAGCGTCAAGCCGAGGAAGATGCAGAGCGACTGGACCAAGAACTCCAGGACATGTGCCAGAGGAAGATATGCGAGGACGGTGTCATCAGGATAAGCCAATGGTTCCAACATGCTAGCACTGCCAGCCACTGCAGAGGGTGGGGAGGAGGTAAAAAGTAAAATGAGCCTATTTTTGAGGATCGTCACTCTTGTACTTACCGCCGGCCACAATGTTTCCATGCGTCAACATGACGCCTTTGGGGGTACCAGTACTTCCGCTAGTGTACATGATGCAGGCTAAATCTTCAGCAGAAGGATGGACAGGTTCGTGAGGATGATCTAGGCCGAGCTGCAGTAATTGGTCATAAGACAAAAGTTCTTTGATCTGAGGCAAAGAGCGAAGGGCATCCAGTTCGGCTTGTTTGGCATCACCACGGTAAACGACCTTATCCACACGAGCACAGTTGGGAAGGATACGAAGCAAGGTTTTCAGGTGATCACCGTTGACAAAACAAGTAGTGGTCTGAGTTTCATTGATGGAGTGTTGCAATCCATCTTCGCCCAATGTATCGTAAGCTGTGGCAATGGTGATGCTTTGCGTAAAAGCACCTAGGAAAAAAGAAAATGAACATCTCTTTTTTTTTTTTTTTTTTTTTTTGGTACCATGAGCAATAAACATCCATTCGTAACTAAATAAGAAAATGAGTTGTCAGAATTTGTGCGACCAGCGGATCTCCATTTTTTTTTTGAATTAACCTCGTGGAAGCAAAAAGCAAGAGTCGATCACCTTTCGTTAAGCCCAAGTGCACAAGCCCAGCACCCAAGCCATTGGAAGCTTCTTTAGCCTGCGTATATGAGATGTAGTGGTATCCAGACAGCTTTTGGAAGGTCCAGAGTTTCTTTTCCTTGACGGTTTCACCTAGGACGACCTTGGTAATCTCCTTTTCTTCGACAAAAGTGTCTTCGACCTTGCGATAACCGAAACCATTCTTGTCACCATAGGTCTTGACGGCGTATTCAAGAATGTCGACGAGTGTATGCACCCCAGAGGCTGGCGACTTGATCAAAGTCGAAGGTGAAAGAATGTTGCGGCGGATGCCTGTTTCACCTGGTTGAGGATCGCTGACTTGGATGGAGTGAAGGGTTTGAACCATCGTTTTTTAAAAGTGATGTGACAATCAGACGACAAGGAAGAATAGAATAATAAAAGACAAAAAGAAAGAAGAAAAAAAGGAGAATCCTTTATCGATCGCAAACTCGAATTGATCAAAAAAAAGAAAAGGGGAGAAACAGGGGCTCTTTTGGAAGATGCTCAAGATTTTGGGTTCTCCATTTTCGGGCATCAAAAAAAAAAGCTCCAATGGCAGACCAAGACAGGCTCTAAACAAGCTGGAAGCATCATTTCATGACATTCTATGGCATGCCCTCTTGTTTAATAAGTAGCTCCTGTTTGCAACAAGTGGTGATGACCTGTACTTGGACCATTGCACCACCCAAGCCAAAATTTGCCCAGAGATAAAGCGTTTTTTATTTTCGCCGGTTTTTTATTGTTTTTTTTTTTTCCCTGTTTTTTTTTTTTTTTGTCGACATGTCAGCATATACCTTGGAAACTGTTCTGCGGTATGCTTACTTTCATGGATTCACAAGCACTCAGGTATCAGAAAACATTGTTTCCTTGTTTTAAAGCTCATTGTCTTTCTTTTTTTTTAAAAAAAAAAAAGTGGGCACAGCCAACCAAGGAATGTATAGAAACAGCTGATTTGGACCTCACCCAAGATTTGTGCGGTAAAAACAAATGACATACCACTGATCAACACATACTAAGACTTCTTCACTCTTATTAGAACTCTTGCTCAAGCACTTGTTTGCAAACACACGCGTCCATAATATACTCTTGGAATCCTATGTCACGTTTGCTCTGACTGGCGACGCTCAACAATCAGCTATACAAGACAACAACGGCATGCTGGGCAATAAGCAATTCCTGACAGCTCTTGTTCAGCTTGATGACCACTATGTCACCGGCACGGACCATACTCAGCAATGGGCGTACTTGCTTCGTCTCCTCCCTGGCCTTCTCGCCGACATGGACGCCGATCGCACCGACATTCCAATCTGGGCTCCCATCGTGTCGCGTTTACTGGTCATGCTCGCCCACATTGTCGCGGCTGGTTTGTACCCTCATCGCCAACGCAAAAAGAAACCTGAACCCACAGCTACGCAGTCGAACCAAAAACCAATGGGGATGGACTTGGATGATGACGATGACATGGACTCCTCGCAACTCTTACATTTCTCTCTCACGAACAACACCACCCAGAACCTCGCTCTCGACTCGCAAATGACCAACGCTTCTCAGTCCTTCTTGTTTGATCACGATGCTACCTTTGATATGGACAACTTGGCCGATGCCACCCAACCTGATGCTCTTCAAGACGATCTCTTCAAAGTCGAAACGACCGCCGCCGCTGCTGCGATGACTACCGCGACCGGTGCTGGCCTCCCATCCACACCTGCCCACCCCTCCACTGATGCTCTCGATGCCGACCAACCATCAGCCAACGATGTCCATGCTCCCACCAGCCAAGCCAGCTCATTCTATCCTGGCTCCTTGGCTGAGGATCCATCCATGGACAGCACCTCCCTGACTTGGTCAAATGCTGTAGCGGCCACCCTCCTTTTAATCGACTTGATCGAAAAGAAAGGTGCCAAGCGAATCATTGATAAATACCATCAGCTACAAGATAAGACCGAATCCACAGGTATCTTTTTTTTTTTTCTACAAGAATGCTGACTTTTTCATCTTTCCAACATAGAACCTTGGATGACCTGCCACGATATTTTATCTCCAGACCAGCAGCGTCCTGTGATGTCGTCCCACAATGTATCCATTCAAAAACTACATCTTTTGATAGAACGACTGACTGACCGCGACCTAGAACGACGATTGGCTGTGCATATGAAATACCACGAATTGGAAGACGAAGGTACAGCCCGCGCCATGCCGAGTGCTGGTCTGATGGCCATGCTCTATCATATTGTTCAACTCCGGCCCTCTTTGGACGACGACGATTTGGTAAATCGACTGATCAAATTGCAATCCATAAAGGTAAAAAAAAAAATGGCTAGGTCGACGGATCCTAACTTTTTTTTTCTTATAGGGGTCTTTTGATGAATCCTTTTATCTGGAGCTGTGGTTTGCTGCTTTGACTGGCTTGCGGGAAGCCTCTCTAAGCACCAGTTGCCAACAACAATCTTCTGGCCAACACGATACCGAGCACCAGGAACAGGAATCCTCTTGTAACACCACCGTTGCAACCAACCGACTCTTATGGAAGTGTCTTGTCCTTGTCAAAGTAAGTATTGATCTGCGAAAGAGAAAATGGACATAGACACTCATCTTTTACATCGGCGCATTTTCCAAGCTGCCTACGCTCATCAGCAAACTGCAAGAACGAAAACAAAAAGAAGACTTGGCTCATATCCAATTCAAACGAGACCGTGCAAACCCCACCCAGAACCCTGACGGTGTAAGTGGCACTCCTTAGGAAGTGGCGCAGAAAAAAAAAACGGAAGCTCAAAAAATGCATTTTTTTATCGGTAGTTGAATGCTATGGAATCGTCCTTGATGGAATTACGAACGTTTACAGGACTACTGCACGCGTGTAGTCCGCCAGCGTGCTGTGCGGAATTCTATGTGCCATCTTCCAAATCATCCGACCTAGTGGATCGATTTACATTCGGCCAAGGCAAGGTGGACGACGAGGACGACATGATGATGATGATCAACGAGGACAATTATACCATCCAGGACAGCAATACGCCGAACTTGAATTCACCCACGTTCATCAAGACCATTCGTTCCATCAGCGACGATGACATATTCACCAGCATTGTCCAATCCTGTCTTGCCGAAGGTCTAGTGCGCCAGTCGCGTGTCGAAACACTCATGGCCAATCACCAGCCTTACCGAAAGCAGCAGGACGAACCTAAAAAGGAGACCGACACGACCACTGAAGCCAAGGACGAGTTTGCCTCTCTGTTGGATACCGACATGCTTGATGTCGACGATACCGACCAACGAAGCAATACCAGCGAAAAATCATCCGCCCTTGCCATTGTTGATCAGGCAAGAAAAAAAAAGCGTGACATACACCTAGTAACTCACAGACTATATGATTTAGAACATTGAACAACGCATCTCATCTCTGCAAGAAAATGTCACCAAGGGCAGCATTTCAGAACTGATCCATGTTGCCTTTGTCTCTTTGACTCATTGGCGCAAAGTGGCCGACTTTTTACTAGAGGTAATTTACTATGATCATGTTGTTAGTAAGCTTACCCTTTGATCAGTTTTTGCAAGAAAAAGCGCGCATGGGCGACATCCGTAGCCTGTCGCACATCTGTAGCGCTCTGACAGAATGCCCTGCTGCTATTGACTTGATGCTGGAGCTGTATTGCCCCCAAACCATTCTCGGGCCTTTGGAGCCCATCTGCAATAATTGGACACCCACCCAAGACTACGTTGACCTGGGTGACAGTGACCAACAAGACGATGATATGGACGGCATGCAACCATGGTACTACAAATTTGGGCAGGTCTGGACCTTTGTCTTGGTAGTAGCGAGTAAATTTGAAGTAAGTTATGTCTTCTCCTGAAATTCCTAGTCAATATAAAGGCGGTTCTCACATTTTTTTTTTTAAAATTTTGCCCATGGCTATAGATTGCACCGAAAATCAATGCCATCTTCAAAGATAAGCAGGGACTGTGTTATCGTTTCTTTGTGTATGGACCCACCATCAGCAGCAACAAATACCCCGATGAACAAATTGAGCCTGTAGTCACCCAATGGCTAAAGGCAATGAGCGGTGATGGTATCTCTGATGATTTGCTTCGGTATTAGAAAAAAAAAAAAGACTGACCTAGGTTGCTGACCGCTATTTATCTTCTTTTGGATCTCAACCATTCCAGTACAACTCAACTGCAGCTTTTGATAAGAGCCGTGCCAACGATGGTGCATAGATTGATTGTGGTATACGACGCCGGTGGCATGGAGCTGGAAACCCTGACTGGCATCTTGTCCTATTTCAAGCGCCGTTTCCTCCAATTCACACTGATGCCCTGTGTGATCAAGGTGCTGTGTGATGAACTTTTCAGCCGGGCCGCAACTGCCATCACCTGCTTGACATGCCTTTACACGAACCCCAAGCTCCCGGATGTCTGCATTGCTCTGAGCGCAAATATGGTGCTCGGGTCCTTGCGTGCCTGGAAAGAGCAACAGCGACAATGGATGCAGCTACATCGACCTACTTCAGCAGACACGTTGCAACATTTACAGCAACTTCAGCAGCAAGTCATAGACCTCGATCATTTGCTAGTGAGCACTCTGGACCTGGACGATGATGACCACCTGTCTTTCCCCGAAACCATCAGCAGCGGTGTGACTCGGCGCAACCTGGTTGACAAGACTCACAAAATGCTCTTATACATCGTCAAGAGCGGCCGATCTATGTACATGAACGATGTGGACGGTGACGCAAAAATTCTCTGGGATCAGGATGACAACAAGAAACAAGTTGTCGCTCATTATCTCGATATGGTGATGTTCCAGACTGCTCTCAAAATGGGTGGCACCCATTGGTTCGTCAACATGATGGTGGACACTGTGCTGGAATCGGGAAAAAGCGGTGGCGCCGTTCGAGCTGGTAAGCGGGAACTTGCTTGTTGACCTTCATATTCTGATTCTCCTTTCTTGTGGATTGTAACATAGCTGAACTAGGGTCGGCACTGGTCACGATGCCATTGATGTACTATGTACAAGGTGGAAGCGCATGTTTGACCTTGTTGCGCTCCCTTTTGCAGGACGTCGTCCCGGCCACCATCAACCGCCACGCGCCGAAGAACATGTCCTTTTTCCAGGGGCAAACCCTTGGCGTATTTGTTGGTGACTGCCTGGCGCTAATGTATGAACGTCATGGGGATGCTGTGGATAAGCTAGCAACACAATTCTTTGATGCTCTGGTCATTGACCGTGTACGCGGTGGTCAAGTGTCTTCATTGCAACTGGTGCCCACATGTGATGCCGACGGGTCTCGTTTTGCCGTATGGAACGATCAAGTCGTCACCACGCCATTATGGAGAGGATTCGTCAAGGGTGTCATGAGCAACCCGTATATCAAGGAATTTTGGCCAGCCGCATACAGCAATTGACGTCAAATAAAATACGGGTTAGCCAGATCTGACTTAAAACAATTGCTCGAGTGTTCCTGTCGCACATTGACAGAGAAGCGCCTTATTGAATCGGGAAGCAAAAAACCAAGTGAACGCAAATAAACGAGGAGGTTCAGAAAATTCACAGATACGAAGTTACACTCAGCCTAGGATTGTCCAATAAAATCATTTTTCTGTTTTTGGCAAAAAAAAAAGGGGGGATTGGAAAGAAAAGCTGACTTTCATTTTTTAACACCTTTTCCTGATATTTCTTTCTCTTCGCTATTTCTTATAATGCCATCACACAACGTCACGCGCCTGGATAATGCCTCCATTGAACACTTTATTGCAAGCAACTGATCAAGTGCCCATCGCTCGCTGTAGTGATTGCAAATGTAAACGACCTCTAGTGCATTTTGAAGGACGCAGATGCTGGTACCTCACTTGCATTCACTGCCGAAACAGTGCCACCCGCCAACGATCTCCGTCTTCTGAAGCAATGATTAACTGGGATGAGCTAGATGAATTTTATGGCCAGTTCCGTCACAACCCTGCTCTGCCTATCAAAGTGCATCTTCCTGACAACCTTGTCGACTTGCCAGTTGACGACATTGTGCGTCATTTCATTGTGCATCTCTATGACACGTCTGGCTTCATGTTCTAATTGAAGCTTAACCATGACCCTTCAAGACGCTCAGCTATCGCCTTTTACGCTTCCTGTACAAGCAAAAACGAGTATTGGTATTGACAACAAGTTCCAGGTAAATGGGAAGGAAATTGAAAAAAAAGAATCCAGTACCCGTGAATTTTCTGAACCTCCTCGTTTACTTAGTGAACGCTTTTTTTTTAAACGTTTTTTCTTTAAACCACACTTTTTTCTTTACACCTGCCTTTGGATTACATGGATTACAAATACTCGACTAAAACAAACGCGGCTGAATTGGACTTTTTTAAAAAAAACCAAGGCTACGCTATGGAGTTTTGACGCCTTTTCCGCATTTGTCTCCGGTTCGAAACGACGCAAGAACACCATCAGCAGCCTTCGCAGTCAGTTTACTAAGGCATTGCACATAATTGCAAATGACAATTCAGTCCCAGTGGATGTAAAGGGCTTGGTAGAGTCCCTTCTCTCAAATGTATTAAGTAGTTTTTTTTTTATCTCGTTTTGTGCTCATAACTTTTTTTTTCTCTTCAGCAAGCAAATAAGGTGTCCAATACACAAGCAGGCACTGTCCTGCAAGCAGGAAATGACATTATCATCACAAGTGTTCCTGTTGTAACTGATCAAGGCAAGGTATTGTTTACGTGTTCCACTTAATGTCTTCTACTTCTTGTTGATTTGTTTTACTTTTGTGATATAGGCATGGCCGTCAGCCAAGACCAAGCCCAAACTGAATCAAGCTTGCTAGGAAAGCGGCCAAACAACGAAGGTGCGTTGCAGAAATTTTCTATTTTTACAAGGGCAATCTTATTCCTTTTTTTTTTTTTTTTTTTTTTTGGATCCATAGAAGATCAAAAACGCCAAACGCGAACTAAAGCTGAACCTTCCGTAAAGCATGACATCACCTTGGTTCTATCCCTAACCGGCGACTCATTTTTTTTCAAACCCAGGAACAACAGACTGATCAAGAAGCCAATGTTGATGATAGCTCTGTCGGCTCCCAGACCATGTCTCCTTCAGTCGTATCTGAAAACGCGGCGTTGCCCATCCGCAGGTGTGCGGTGTTCTCGACAACGGCTATGCCCTCGAAATCTTTGTTCTGGAGCTTGCAGCTCCAAAGATTTACACCATGTATTGTCTCTGTCATCTTGAATTGCTGCACAACATACAACAACTGACGTCAATTCCCCTTATTCTTGCACGCCTGGGTCAAGCAAAGGTACTGCTGAAAAAAAATTGCCGTTGCCAGCTCAGTTTAACGTTTTTTCTCTGATATGTGTAGGCCATTGCCCAAGTTACAGCTGACAAGGTGGAGGCCATGGACCGCAGGAAATACCACACGCTCCTTCGTAGCACCGCATCTCCCCCTTTGACTCATCTTTCCCTCCATTCTTACACTCTCTCCCGACAATAGGAAAATTATCAGATCGTTCTGAATTTTTTTGTACATTTCCGACTACGGGCTATTGAAAGAGATTTGTGAAAAACGGTTCGATGGACTTAGTCAAGAATGCGAGACCGAAAAAACAGTTTTTTTTAATTCTGAAAATCAGATTAGGAGAAAGAGAGAGGTTGTAAGAGAAGTTGTTTGCAATATAAAAGATGATGAACGGGATGAGAGGACCGATGATGTGAGACGTGCCAATAAATGAGTGATACCTTTTTTTTTTTTGTTGTGCCGATGCCAATGTGTTCGTAGGTAACTTGATCAAGTTTGCTTTTTTGTTCCCTGTAGGCGGACTTCTCATGCTGATTTGAACAACACCAGAAGCACAAGCACCAAGGATCGTGGAAAAAGGCAACTTTCTGAAAATGCGACATTATGCATTTGGTCATCCTGACAAAAAAAAAAAACGCTGCGCCAAATTTGTCATGGCTTGTGCGACACTCGGAAATCCAAAGTCCGCCACCTGTCTTCACTTAGAAGAGTGAAAACAAAAAAAAAAAAAAAAACTCTCCCTTTTCTCCAAAATTTCTTCATCTGGGAACCGAGACTTGTGTTGATGCATTGATTTGCTTCAATAGACAATAGCCTTCGTTTGCCGAAAGGCAAGTACGCCGTGGTCGATGATCATTTCTTATCAACTTGTAGGCCTACCATCCTTTTATCAGGGATGCGGTTTAGACAATAGCCCTCCGTTTAACTACGGTCCGTGGTTGATAGATCTGAAGTGTCCCAGAATGAAAGGGCAAGAGCCGTGACTAGTATCGTTGCATTGATTTGCTCTGATAGACAATAGCCTTCGTTTGCCGAAAGGCAAGTACGCCGTGGTTGGTGATCAATTCTCTCAAACTTGTAGGCCTACCATCCTTTTAACAGAGGATGCGGCTTAGACAATAGCCCTCCGTTTAACAGCGGTCCGTGGTTGTTAGATTGATTGTCTCTTGCCTGCTTTTCCAAATTGGCTACTTTATATTTTTATTTTTTATTTTTGTATTTACAGCCATCTTGACTTTTTTTTAGAAGGTGTGTTATCGTTGCGTCCGATCAGTGCGTTGCTCATCTTAGCCTCGAAAAAACATCTGTTGGACTAGCACCTGATCATTCTCTCACTGCGTAGAATCCAAGCTTCCAAGGCTCGGTCATTACCAAACATTTGCTCTTGCTTACTGCCTTTGATGCCTGCAGAAATAAAAAATCACCACCCCACCAGGCTCCCTACCCTCGGTGTGGCAAGACACAAACCGCCTCAAAGTCGGTCAACATTATGGCATGTTAGAAAGCCATTTAATAGCACTATTAAATATATAAAAATCAGAATACGATTAAATCAACAGTCCAAGCATTGGGACAGTCTCTTGGGGCACGATACTTCTCACTGGCTTTTTCTGAAAAAAAAGCTCCTCATTTCTAGGTTTAAAAGCATATTGAAAGGGCTTCAAGTTAGGTTACGTTACTTTATGCCAGCTTGGCAGGGCATTTTTTTAGTCAACATGTCGGCTTGGTAGACAAATTCAAACAAAAATTCGATAGCTTTGGACCGGCGTCGTTTGTGGGGGGCCACCGGCATGGGTCCCGGACATAGTCAGACGGCCCGGCCTGATTGCCGAAAGTCCGGCGCCGGGTAAAACGGAGTTGGAAATTTTGTAGTGGTCACGTGACTCTTATCATCATGTTACGGCCATACGACGTTGAAAAATCCAGATCCCGTTCGATCTCTGCAGATAAGCAGCGTACGGCTTGGTTAGTACTGCGGTGAGAGATCACGCGGGAATACCGAGTGCCGTAATTGATCTTTTTTGCATCTTTTCATGCCTTTTTTTT
The DNA here is from genome assembly GCA_002104935.1 of Hesseltinella vesiculosa. Taxonomy (NCBI): domain Eukaryota; kingdom Fungi; phylum Mucoromycota; class Mucoromycetes; order Mucorales; family Cunninghamellaceae; genus Hesseltinella; species Hesseltinella vesiculosa. The sequence continues at coordinate 298,518 of MCGT01000024.1, read as the reverse complement.
TTTTTTGCTCTACTGCACCTCTCTGAAGAATTCGGTATAGTTTGGGGTCCGTCTGCCAAAGTGTGGCAAGGACTGTCGAAAATAAAAAAAAAATCACATTTTAGAGCCCACAATTACGGTATTTTTCAGAAAAAATGTTTTGTGAGAATAGTCTGCGATGCTAAAAGAAGACTTTTAGATGGCATGATATTATGCAGGGCCAGGTACTAGTCTTGCAGGTCGAGTGCAAATCAGGAGTCAACCGCTAGCCTACTTCTGATATGACCGCAAGGCCAGTTCTAGCAGGTAACTGGCTCGAGACGACAAGGCGAGAATGAATACAGTCACACGGTAGACTTTCCCCCACTTTTTATTCATTCGTTTTCTTGGGGCGTTCGAGCCAATCTGCACGGATTTTGTAATGCTCCTCGGCATCCTTGGTGATCTGAGCAACGGGAATGTCATAGGCGAGCAGGGCTTCGTGATTGTGGTTGGCCTTGATAAGACTGCCTTTGAACGGCATGGAGATCTGTGAATGTCCACATTCGGTGTCTTCTTTGTCGACAGGCAACTCTTCCTTGGATCGTGCTGCAGCCATGTTGCAGAATACCACAGGCACCTGGAATTCAAAAGCCCGCGCCACGGTCATTGAATCAATTAACGCCACTTCACTGTCGTGGTTCCAGGCTTGGCCAACTTCGCCAGCATCTTCATAACTCCACATGGCAGGGATCACGACCAATTGGGCTCCTTGGTCCAGCACCATGTTTGAAAATCCATCGGCAAAAGTAAGATCTACGTAAGATCAGCGCGTGAGTAAAAAAAAAAGGCGAAGATGCATCTCTTTTCCATTGAATGCCTACCCCAACAGATCAAAAGTCCAACGCGGATACCAAAACGGTTGACGACCGTAGGAAATTGCTTTCCAGGTTCGATGAAGCCACGTTCGCCATGCCAGAGATGGACCTTGTCGTATGACATGAGCACTTCGCCGTCCTTGTCGATATAGCTGGCGCGGTTGTAACGTTTACCGCTCTCAGGATCGACGTACAAGTATGTGCCAGTAACAATGTCCAAAGCATAAGTCTTAGCCAGGGTACCAAGTCTAGGAAGAGGATCAGGGATTTTGCTGTAACCAAGGAAGCATCTAATTTTAAGTGAGAAAAAAAAGCTGGGCTCAGCATTCTGCCCTGGGCATTTTTACTCGATCCACCTCTTTCTGCAAGCACCTACTCTGGAAACACAATCAGATCCACGTTGTCTTCAGAAGCTTGGCGGATGTAGTCTTCAACACGAGTAAAATTTTCTTCAACATCAGAAGGATGGTGGCAAAACTGCACACAAGCAACACGCATCGACATGATCTGGAGCTGGATATTCTAGTAAAAAAATAAAAAAAAAAGAGAGAGAGAGAGGAAAGGTTGGAAGGGGAAGAAAAAGGAAATTTTCAGCAAGATTGAAAAATAAGGTTTGGGTTGGGTTGGTTTATTGTGCAATCATCCATGGTAGTGGAAAAGGCGTGCCGAGGAGGATTTTTCGGGTGCATGCGGTGAAGAGGACTGGTCTTGGCCTATTAAGGAGCGCAGTTTCTGCATGGAAAGCAGAGTCTGCGAAGGTGGTGGTGTTGAGGTGCTAGGCTGGAGACTGGACGCGGAAACAGTGGAGGTTGTGGATGTTTTGTCCAATTGCGAACCCTGTTTCAAGAGCTTCGGCCGTTGCCGCAGCAAAGCTCGTTGGTGGAGTTGGTGCAGGGCTGGCCATCGTTTCTGAAAGTGAGGATGGTCTGCACGATCTTCGGCATCCAGGTGTTCTTCCAGCTGACGCATGGTTTCAAAAATAGAGGTGGTATATTGTCGAGATTGCTTGGCCTGTTCCTTGATGGCTTTGGCTGTAGAAGTGCGTAAAAAGTGAGTGTCAAGGAAAGCAGATGCTCTGTCAAAGAATTCTACCTTGCTCCAGTTGCTCAGAGGCGAGTTTTGCCTGATTCAGTGCAACAGCAATGGTTTGGGTGGTATTGAGGCTGAGGTGATCCACATATTTGATGCGCTGCGCCAGTCGCCTCTACAAAAACAAAGATGAGAATTCCGGGCACCGCCAACTACTTATTTCGTTGGTGTTACCTGCCAGTCGTTGATCTTGTGCATGTGAAAATACATGTGTTGTTGTATGGACAGAAGGATGTCCATCAAAGTGTCGGCTGAGTAAAGAGAAAAAAAAATAAAGAGTGCGGGTGGCGTGAACATGGCAGAAATATATTTGAGGTCGACTTACATGTTGCTTCGGAAGCAAGCGAAGGTGTCCTGATGGAGGATGGCCGGGACAAAAGAGATTCTTTACTGGAAAACGCTTTTGGGATGTCTAGTAAGTGCTCCAAGTTGAACGAAAATCGATGGCTCTCCTTAATAAACGGTTGCACCTATTTGTTTAAAAAAAAGAAGAAGAAGAAGAGCACGAATAAGAAGCTGCTGCTAGGCTATTTTTTTTCCCAGTGCTTGCATGTTCAAGATCTTGTAATTGCAGGAGAATCGGATGGATCTGCTGTTCTGGTGCTTGATTTACTTGTATAATGCCCTGTAAGACTCTTTGCGTTAACAAGCAGGGATATCGCTTTCGCCTTTTTATTCTTTGTCTCTTTTGTTTGTGAAATAATGACAAACCTGATTGTCATTGACGGTGGTGTCATGGTCTTGTTCTAGGTAAATTTCGTTTAGCCCACATGAATAGTTTTGCGAGAGATGATCTACCTTGCATGGGAACGAGCGCGTTCAACGTGAAAAATAAAAAGAGAATGCCAAGTGGCCTTTTTTTTTCATCTGGCACCCTTTCATGCTCTGCAATTTTGATTGGTGGGCCAAAAAAAAGAATGCGATATTGCAGCCAATGCTTTTTTCTTACTAAAGGCACTGTGTCGATTCGTTGTTCACTCGCAGAACGATCACTGGTGGGATGGGTCAGCCAAAAATGGGAGATTTTGTTATTTTACTATTTGGATGCAATAATGCCTGTTGATTGGACGCTCATCTTTTTTTTTCGACTGCAATTGGCAGCATCGCCCCCCCACTCATATTTCTTTTTGGGTCATTTGCGATTTGTCCTTATTCTTTCTTTACATTTTTTTAATGGCATTGGACACAGTACAGATTTTATACAGTAAAGCACTACGCTATTTTGTATTGACGAGATACGGTCAAGCTGCCAGCACTTGTGTCAAGGCGATGAACCAGGGAGTGCAAGGCGATCAACAGTGGCCATCGCTTCGTGCCTCTGTTTTACTACTTTACTTTAATGTGGGGGCTACGACGGCCTCTTCTGAACAAGGATGCTCATCCCGCATGGCCAAACAATTTCACATCGACGACAAGTATGACGATATTGCCTCGTTCGTATCCGGATTATGGAAGCAAGCTGTCCTTTGTTACCATGGCCAACCAGGTTTGGTGGAACCTTCCGTGGTTTCTGCTTTGTAACTTTTTAATGCATTGGCTTGACATAACCACCGAATTAACCTGTGTTATTATCATTATTATTATTTTTTGCTTAAAGTTTGCTGGTGACTATCAAGGCCAACGTACCTGGTGTCGGTCGCCAGGTGGCAGAAGAATGGTTTGCCTTGCTACCCGATGCGACGCTTGATCTACTTGCTGGCCTGGAAGCTCAAGATGCCCAAGTGCAAGCCTATACCGAATGTGCTCACATCTACACATGCCGAATCTTGACTCAAACTGGTGACTATGATTCTGCTCGCTCTTTTATCGAATACAACGGCATCCTTACTGATGAAAAGAAAAAGGTAAAAAAAAAAAGGAGAGAAAGCTAAGGGGTTTGGAGGAGTGAAGTTTGACACTTTCACCTTGTAGGAGTACTTGAATACCATCGACCAAGTTCAGCAGAACGAACAAAAGGAACAAGAGCGACGAAAACAAGTAGAGCAACAACGAAAGGAAGCTGAGGCAGCCGCCAAACTGCTTGCTGAGAAGAAGGCTGCTGAAGCCGCCGCCAAAGAATTGGAACGACAACAACAGGAAGCGTGGGCAAGAGAAAAAGAGGCCAATGATCGACGCCAACAAGAAGAGAAAGCCAATGCACAGCATGCTGCCCTGACTCCCCCCATCCAGCAAGCATCTCCTCTTCAGCAGGGTCACACCTCTCCAGCTGTTCATATAGATCAACGCTTAGCTGTGTTCAAGACCTGGATGCAACAGTTGACAGCCACAGGCTCGGCCGCTTACGTTGCCATCGTACTAGTGATCTTTGCTCTGGTCGGCTTACTTCGTGGACCTCGGACGCAGATGTCTCGGGCTGTGAAGTTGGTGGTGGCAAAGCTATGGCAAACCATCCAAATGGGCACTAAAGTAACCTATCTCTGACCGTGCTTCTCCGTGTCTCCCTACGCAGATCTTTCCCACCCTTGTTTATAGATGCATTTTTCTACTTTTTTTTTTTTGTATCATTTGCTCGATTCATTTTTTTTTTAATTAAGGCATGATAAAAAAACAAGTTGTACATTAATTGTAGGCAATCAGATTAATCGAGATGATGAGGGATAGGCAAAATGGCTGGGAATGGGTACATGAGACAAAGTGGTGGTGTATTTTGCTCTGGGGGTTATCAAATCAGAACTGACCCAAAAAACGATACTACCAATCAATGTGAGCAAGATAAAGAAACCAACGCACCCAAACACTCTACGATGCCGCCGCCGTCGCTGTTGGTGTCGGTGAAGCCAATCGGACACTTGGGCGTGTTCGCCAGCGGGCGTCAAATTGAGATCGTCCTTGTTGGCATGGGACCATATGCTGCTCGATATGCTGATAGCATCGTCGTTGTGTTGTGTAGCCAAGTGAACCTTGTCAGGTTCTTGGATCCCTGTGGTTGCCATGATAGGAGGCGGTCGTTGTGCTGTTTTTCTTTGGTGTTGAGTTACTGGGTAAAAGGCCGATACGCCTTTTTTTCTTTTTTTTTTTTATTCCTGTTTCTCGTTTACCGAGAAAAGAGAATGGTTGCACTTTTTATAATACAAAAAATTGAAACTGCAAAGAAGGGGGTTGATTTTTCTTTTCTTACGCTTTCAAAGGACAACCCTGGCCCCTCGACCGACGAAGTTTATTGGGCGAGGGAAGTTTTTCCCCGCTAATCAAAAACCGGAAAGTGTCACCTCCGTCAGTCTGACCGCCTTTTGAACCCCATCATCAAACCCTGCCTTCGAAATCTTCTTTCTCATTATAAAAGATCCTCGATGGGTTTAGATTTACAAGGACAGCATTCAGAAAACGTGGGTAAGAGTGAACTTCTGTATCAAGGAAATGGGTAGGTTTCCTTTTTCAATCAACTCCGCCTTGGTCGTTTATTTTTCTTTTTCTTGAAGGTGGCCATTGGTGACCCAGCCATTTTTACTTTGTTCAAAAAAGAGGGGGACTCTTCGGATGAAGTAATCGGATGGATCAGTGAATTTTTTTTTTCTCGGTATCACATGAAAACTTAATTTCTTTGTTTACCCCTATTTTATCACTTGGTCAGAGCTATCCTTGTGCTCTTTCTCTTACTTTTTTTTTTTTTCCATCCTGTTCCCTTTTTGTTTTGTCTTTTATTCTCTAAACTATGGCAGTTGATGAGGCTACACAACGTTATAAAATCCAAGAGCTCCCCACCAGCCATCCTTTTGATATTCCGTTGCTGGACCGTTATTTTTATTGGACGTCCAGGTCACCAAGGCCCATTTCGCGCGGGTTTACGAAAACTTACCACGAAGCCTCCATCTGTAAATAGGAGAGGGAGATTTGTAGAGTAGAAATGATAAAAAAAAACAAAGGCTGCGGTTGAGTCCATTTTTCTTTCCTTTTGGGGTGACGCAGTAGGAGCCTTTGATCATGCGGGTTCGATAAATGGCAATGAGAACAAGCCGCTTGCGCCATCGTTTCGGAGCAACAGTTTTGTATCATTGAAGGAAACTTTCAGTTTTGATCCAGAACATTATTTTCGGTGGGGGATCCAATGGCCACCATTGCCAAAACGTTATCCTAGCCAAATGGTCACCAAGGACTGGTAAAACGAAAGAAAAAATTAGAGTGGATTTGTTCACATGATCTTTCTTTCATAGGCCAGTGCAGGAGTTAATCAATCAACTCGGGGAAGACATTGACTTTTACGAAGAAAACATGAAGCAGTGTAGAAATAGAATCAAAGAGTACAAGCATGAAATCGAGGATCTGATATGCAAATTGCCAGCTTTGGATCAAAGTATCCAGGTACGTAGGAATGGACCGACCAAGAGGATTGGCTCTCATTTTTTCAACGCAGGAATTGGTTGACCATATCCCGGAATATCACAGCATTGATCAAGAGCAGAATGAACAGTTTCGAAAACGCCGCACGTCGATCCAAGAATTGTTGACGCAGGTGCCTCGAATGACAACCGAGCAACGGGGCTTGAACTTAACCGAAAGATTCTATAACATGCAAGAGCTCTACACTAAAAAAAAGGTGGTGCACGACATGGGGAATTTGATATGGGACATCCTTCTCTTCACTTCTATTTTTGTATGCATCCTAATGACGTTTTTCCATTTCCTATCCTTTGATTAAAATTGTGCTTTGTTTTATTCAGTGTGTGACAGACTAAATGTGCAAAGCCTGCACCGTCTTTCCAAAGCCAATAGCCACCCATTGAGGTATTGATTTGCTCCATGACAAGGAATTGATGCCTTGATCAGCAGTGTATGCTAGGATAGGGTCGCGAATAGATCTTAATGGAGGCTGGCTGTGCTTGGTAGCTGCTTGTTGGTAGGGAGACGTGGAGCGGTCATTGTCATGGATATCCCAAATCAAGACTTGCGAATCATCTCCTATATTTTTTTTAGGTGAAAATGTAAAACAGAGGGTTTGAGCATGGTGGCACGTCCTTTATCCAATTTTTTTTTCATTCTCCTTTACCTCCCGTGGCAATTTGATTGGGCTTGGATGGGCTCCAATTCATGCAGTTGACGCTGCTTTGGTGGCCATTGATCAATTCCACGACCGGGGCGCTGGGATGGCGAATGTCTAAGATTTGCACCGAAGGAGAGTCCATGCGGAAGGTGGCCAATAAATTGGCATTGATGCGGTTGAATTGCAAGCGAAGCAAGGGGCAGGAGGCTGAGTGCTTGGAATCGTTGGATGGCCGAGGTGGTTGGGAAATTGCTGGTGATTCGTAAAGGATCGTTGAATGTTCCAAGGACCTGTCACAGGCGAGGGAGGAAAAGCTATAAATGATAGACCGTGTGCTTGATACTTACCGTAAATCAAACAAGCGAACGCTACCATCTGCACCTACACTTGCAAAGACGTCTGCAGACCCATGCATGAAACCCACATCGTACACGTCGCTGTCGTGAGCGATCAACTGTGTCTTTGCTTGATTCGTTTCCACATTCCATACGGTGCACGTGGTATCTATACTCGAGGTGACAATCAAAGAGGGATCAGCCTCATTCCAGTCAAATGAGGTCAGAGGGGCGCAGAAATCCGATTGCTTCATCTTTTGGGATCATAGCAAATGAAAAAGGAGGTCAATACGCATGCACCATTGTCAACAGACAGCCTCTTTTTAACTAACGTTGACCAACTCAGCTTTTTTGACCAGCTGTTGTGTGAAATAGGCAGGGGTTTTTCGACCACCGTTGATAGAGTTGCTGGTGGTGCCATAGTGCGGATTGTCGGCCAGTTCCCAAAGTCGAAGGATATCACCAGTAGTAGCCAATAAATCAGCGCGTCGAGAGTTTTGCTATAGAAATGACAGATCGGGAATGAGTTTCTCAACAACATCCTTTCTCTTTCTTACCTGAGAAGGTTCCCATAGGACTTTGGTGAGCGGGTAATGAGATTCGGCTTCAGCTACTGCTACGAAATCAGGATGTTGAGGCTGTTGTTGGCCATGAACTAGATCAGTTCTAGCAATGACTTGCAACTGCATCAAATAAAAAATAGGCATGAGCTCCGGCTGTTTCATCTTGTAGCGTTTTATCATGCCTTGTTGTTGTTGTCTTCGATAAAGCTGCCCAGAGCTAATCGGAATGCGCTGTCTCTGGACTTGCACCAATCCAAAGCATATATCGGCCAAGGACAGTCATATTGATACACGTCTTTTTGATTGCTATATTGTCGTGTATTCTCCATGATTGTCACGTTGGTAAAAAAAAGAAAAAAAATAGGGTTGAGTAAGTTGAAGAAAAGAGAAAAAAAAAGCAAATGGCAAGAAAAGGAAAGAAAAAGGCCTCTGGGTTTGAATTGTGCAATGAAGGAAACCTAGGCTCTCTTCAATCATGCAACCTCTACGTGAGGTGGCAAAAAATAAAGCATCGACCAAAAACAAAAAAGGGGAGAAAATGATATATTTTTTTTTTTACTTGTCAAACTTTCTGACAGCAATAGAAATGGATCAAATTGTATTGTTTGTTGAAAGAATAAAAAGCCTTTCAAACAAAAGAGGGACACCTCCTTAATTTTTCTGAAAGCAGCCAATCCCATGCCGCGCATTTCCCCACTCAAAAAGAAAAAAGAGTATAAAATGCACCATCTTTCATTTCTCTTCTTTTCTTTTCTCTCCCCTTTCTTGTTACGTCCTTTTTCACTATCCCCCTTTTTTCAAAGTCTCCTCTTCTAATACTCCCTTCTATTATCATTCTATTTGTACATGTACCAACATGGTCATGGCATGCTCTATTAAACCTGAATCCTCGTTCTCTACTTCCCCTGCCAACGTTTCCATATTCCCTACAAAAACAACCTCCAGGTAAAAACGCATTTTTTTCCCGTCTCCCTTTCTTCTTGTTACTTTTTTTTTTTTTTTTTTTTTGCTGATGATTCTAAAACTGCCCTTCTATCTTTGTAGATATGCTGTGGTCAGTAAATTGAATCCTCCGTTACGACCACCGCAAAAGCCGCCCAAGAAAATCGCCCCATTGATGACCAAAAGCACCAGTCATGCCGCGCATCGCCATCATCGGCATCGCACCGACAGCTCCCCAACACTAGGTCAATCTCTTTATCAACATTCACCTCCTCACAAACACAAGAATAAGCATGGCTCGATTTTGAATACGGCGCATCCAACTACAAACACCTTGACCAAGCATCCGGATCTGGACGATAAGCCAAGGCCACGACGGTCGTCCATGGCTGAACTCACTCGGCACCCTGCGTGGCTGGAAAATGCAGGGTTTATGCGACGTTCCAAATGCTCAGCTTGCCATCCTGATCCCGAGCCTTCGCCAAAGAGTATTTTGAACCCTCCTGATGTCATCGCTGTGCCTATTTTCGGTGTGGCTCCTTCGACTTCTTGCAAGAAAAAAAGGTCCTGGTGTTCCACCTCACCTCCTTCCTCCTACCCGCATCACCACCATCATCCGACCCCTGCCCAGCCCGTACCAAAGCGACGCACCGGAGGTTCAGCCCCTACGATCCCATGGCACCCACAGCTACCCATCGGCCGTCGGTCCCGGTCCTGTTCCCAGCCTGCTCTTCCCACCGCTCCTTCTGCCCTACCCAACAAATTGATCGCTTCTCCAACCGTTCGCCCACCACCCGTGTCCTTGTGTCGCGCTCAAAAAAAGACCGATGTTCTGCTTCCTCATCTCACCACCGCTCTCGTCAGTCCCAACGGCCCTTCACCTCAGGACGACCCAGCCAAAACTGTCGCCCTTGCCGCTGCCACTGCCATGATTGCTGCCTTTGCTAAGCAGCAGCATCAATACACTCCCGCCCAGCGCTTGTTGCTGCAAAACCAATTGTCTCAACCTGGTTGTTTGGACGCCATGGTTGCCCGGATCTTACACGATGTCAAAATGGCGCATCGTGATAACAGCCATCTTTCCCAATGCTTTTTTTTGGATGCGGACTGGCTCATGTCACATCAACAATCACATGCCACCTTGCAAGACACTCCCATCTTGCAACAAACACCCATGTACCACGACCAACACAAAACTGCTGTGGAACAGCTCTACGATACCTTGACAGATGCCGCCTACTCTTCTGATGATACCCTACCTTCCGCCTCATCCATCTCGTCTACCTTGCCTCCTCTCTCTTCGACTTCCTCTACCTCCTCGTCCCCTTTACCCTTTTGGTCCCGTTGGTTGACGCGTCATCGCCAAGAAAACAAAAAACCCGATCCGTTGATGTTTCAAGGGATGGCTCGTCTGGAGAAACAGGTGGTGCCTTTTGTGCTTCATCTCAATCCACTGGATGACCATCCGTTTCATCTGTTACCACATGACCAATGGATCCCTGATCAACAAGTGCCCCATTGTCAATTGGATTCATGCTCAGCACCGGCCTTTAGCTGGCTCCACCGTCGTCATCATTGTCGAAGGTAAAAAAAAAGACATACACCTTTGTCACCTCTCACTCAGCTTTTCTTATCAGATGTGGCAAAATCATCTGTCAAGCCCATAGTCAAAACAAAATGCCACTGCTCAAAGACGGCCTCCATCATGATTGGTACCGAGTGTGTGATGTGTGTTGTGATCAATTGATTAGTTTTTCCAAATGAAATAAAGATACCTAAATTTGGAAAAAGTGCTGCACAAATCCGTGCCTCCTGAAAAGTTGCATGGAAATGAACAAAAATTGGGTCATCTTCTCACATGTCATTGTTTTAAACGTGGATGCAAATAAGCCTGCCTTTCCAATTTGCGATCAAGCCTTTACCCTTAAATAGCATCCAATCATTCCGTGGTTGAACATTCAAAGCCCATCGTCTCGTTTTTTTTCTTCAGAAAACGTGTTTTGCCGCCCTCCTCGTCCAATTCGAGCCACGCCCGACAAACCCCGCGTCGGTAGAAAAACATCGCCTTGGCTGCTTCCAAGGAATTTGCCACCACAAGAAATGAAGCCCGCTCTCCTGTCAGACTCTCACGCATCATCTACTCATGCTGGCTGTCCTGATCAAACATGCCGGTGGCTAACTTTATTTTTTTTTTGGTCAATTGAGATGCTTGGAAATATTTCCATTCAATCGATACGCAGGTTCTCCTTTTTTTTTCAGTTAGATCAGCCAATGGCTAATGCCAGGTGCGTTGCCGAGATCGTTGAATGGATTTTTTTTTACAGTCTTTCTTTTTTTAATGTCGCATTGTCTGGTGTTGAGTCGCCTCCCGGAGTTACAAATTGCTAGGTAAGTTTAGTATGCGATGACGAACTGAACCATACTTTCTTGATATGACAATGGAGCAAGAATTCGCTTCCGTCTTTCAATTGTTGATGGGGAACGACACCGCCAACAAGAAGACTGTGACAGAGAATTACGGCAAGGCCTCGAAGCAGCTTTTACGAGCAGCCTATGATCCTCCAAGAAGTAACTCGCTGGGGTCTAGAAAAGACAACAGGTTAAAAAAAGAGACATGGGGTCAAACGAAAAGAATTAAACAATTAGTTGAAAATAAGAGGAAGGTGACAATTACTTTTACAGTAGGAGTGAACGAAAGGACTAAGATATAAACAAGGAACGTAAAGAGGATATAGAAAAAGCGTCTTTGCTGAACTAAAATAGCTACTGAGTAAAAACCATCTATTTACCAATGCTGTACGCGTGTAGCTGGCTGCTTTACTTTTTTTCTCACTCCGATGTTCCTTTTTATATTTTCTTTTTCACTTTTCATTCATCCCTTTTTCCCAAGCTTTCAAGATTTGTTTGAAATGACGATTGAAACGCACAACTTTAAACAAAGAATGTTTAGAAAAGAAGGATAAGACTAGAACGTCAAGAAGCAAGCGAAGCGCAAAGCGCAACACGTAAGCTAATCAAGATAAACAATACAAATATCTGATTCACATGAGGTTGTCTAGATTCAGGATCAAAACGTCAAAGAACAGGAAGATCAAGAAGCACTGTAAAACGAAAGCAAAGTGCTGACGAAAAGAAAGCCAAGCAAGATGCCAGAGCTGAGTTTTCCGCCCATCTTCCAAAATTTGGCGACCAACGACCCTGTCCAACATGTATGAAAGAAGTGGATAGACTGGAAAAGCTAGGTGATGAAGCCTCCTTGGCAGCCGCCGAAATCCGACGCCGGACCGCACAAACGCATTCCAGAGCCTCCAGCCACCGCTGCCCCTCGCACAAGTCCACCAAACGTGTGTTGACAAAGAGAAAGCTTGGCGGGACCACGCGCCACCACACTCTGAAGCATGGTCTTGCAAATCTCATAAAGCGTCCAGCCAATAATGCCCTTGACTCCACCGTGCCATCTACGTTCATCTCTGCCGTCAGGTCGCTGGCGTCTCACAACCGAGACATCGTCATCCACTCACACTTGTTCCTTCGCCATTTTGTGACGACACTGTTGCGTCGACGAAATGATAGCCTCCCACCTGCCTTGTTCGACCAAGTGTTCTTCACCTCTGTCTTCCAGCTGCTAATGGGAAAAGCTGTGACGAACACAAGAACCTTGTCGCAAGAATTACGGGCAGATCTGACCTCGGCATTTGCTACATTTCGTACAGAGTATGGTCCACCTGGAAACCAGCCATGGTGCCCACCCGTCGCGTCCCCTGTTGGCCGTCGCCCAGTGACGTTTTCCAGTGCACTCTCATCGACAGCTATGCAATGCGCAAAGGATTGGAAGAACCATATTGTGGAAGGAATGTCACAATGTCTTGTGACTTTCATGTCAGCAAAGCTTCTGCGTTTAGTCCCAGTAATGACGTTTTATAGTGGAGGCAGAAAAAGAAACGCGGTTCTAATTTTTTTTTTTTGAGCAGGAACTGAAGAGTGGACAGGCCCGCGCTTATGCTTTATACCTCTATGATCGCATTGCCCAAGACCCAAAATTCGAACCCGAATTACCTGACTATACCTCAATGGATTCACGTTTGAAGGAAAAAGTCCAAAGCAAATTTAACCTGATCATCAATGACTGCCATGCGCTACTGGAGCCGGCCATTCGGCAAATTCAAGAAGATCTACGAGAACGACAAGCACTGGCCGAAGAGCGCCGTCGAAAGCAAACGTTTGAGCAAGCAAGCCGGGAAGCTACTGCATCCACCCAACCTGCCACAACCTCCTCCTCGCACAACACGCCTACCGCCCCTTGGATCCCGCTTGAACCGGTGGCGTCTGATGATCTAGACGGTGATGACGACATGATGTCCCTTGATACAGCATTGTCAGTCTCAGCAACAACCCGATTTGGTGGCTTGAACTTGCAATCTGTAGCTGCTTCTGACTCTGATGTTAGTAGCAATGCTGGCAGTGCCCCGGACGACCAACCTGCCCTCGGCATTGCTGATGGTGACAACAATGTTATGCTGACGACTGCCACGTATGCTGGATGGCCACATTTATTTTTACCCGTCATGGCAAAGATATTAGGCACGCTTGAGATGTGGAACAAAGCCGACGAAGAGCAGCCAGCAAACAACCAGAAGGAAGCATCGCTCAGTTGGGTACGGCATGAATTATCACAAATACCTGGTTGGGCAAAACTTGGACACCAGAAACGAACGCGACTTGTCTCGGCCATTGCAAAGTTAATCAACAGCCAGTCGGCCCGTTTTGATGCCAACAAACTCCCGCCTGCTTTTGACGCCAATTCTCGTACCATGGTGAAAGACACTGTGGAAACTGCAAAGCAGCAATTGGCCCAAGACTGCTTCAAGCCGCCCGCCTACCTCTTCAGTCCCCCGTGCCGCATGTTTGCCTTGCTTCCTGTTCCTAGCTTCCGACTTCGCTATGTCCGCATCAACGCTTCCACAATGGGGACCCTTTTGCATCATTTTGGCCTCCACCACCTGCTTCCACAGTCATCGTCAAGCAATGAAAACCAGCCTGGAGCTCTTGACGCTCCTCACAAGAACTTCGGCCTGCTTGACATGACAAAGTTTAAAAAGTAAGTAGGGGTGGGAAGGGAACGATGGTACTCATTCTTAATTCTTCTATTTAGCCAAGGGGTGTTCGAAGACTCTCTGATGTCTGACGGGTACGCAGTCTCGGCAACATTTAAAAAACTGAAGCCTGTTAATCAAGAAGCGCCCCTCACTTTGGAAGATATCGATACCGACGACCTGTCTGAGTGCAGAGTATGGGGTGTTGACCCTGGTGTTGGACAAGTATACGTTGCTGTTGACGGTTCCGATACATCGATCTACGACAATGAAGGAGCTATGGCCTCTGACCCCCGGCACGAAATACGCCGCTACTCCTCCCAGGAATACTTCCACGACGCAGGCTTCCACAGGACCAACCAACGGATCCGTGACCTCAAGTCTCAGCATGGCATCGACACCTTGGAAAGCGCGATCCCCTCCCCCTGCACCATGGACCTATCAAAGTTGGATCTGTATACGAAGGCTGTCCTGGAACGAGCTCAGCTACTGAAAGATTTTTACGCTGAACATCTGCCACCTCTTCGATTCCTGAACTACAGAGGCCGCCAGAAAGCTGATGGGGAACTCGTCAATATCTTCTTGACAGGCGGTAACAAGTATGGACGACAGAGCGACCGTGAACTGGTAGATCTTACTGTGCCAGAAGGAAATGTGTCAATGCAATCTCCTCAAGAAGAGCAAGTTGATATGGACGCATATGAGCATGATGGCCCACTTGCTACTGCTACGTCAGAATCCGCACCCCCTTTGGCTTTGTCACCTGTCCTCTCCGCTCCACCGCATGCAACATCACAACCAAGCGTGGGCACCAACCCAACAAGTCGCGCCACTGCCATTGCCACTGCACGTGGAGCTATCGCTATCGCTATTGCGGAAGGCTACGCCCCTTCGATCAGAATTTCTATCGATAATCCCCAGCCCCAAGAGCCAATGCAAACCGGGACCCGAGCGACAACAACCTTGCAGCAAGTTACTCCTGCGATGCCATTGATCTCTACCCAGCCTTCAGTCCAAATGGGCCGTGGAAGTGCCACTAGCATTGCAGCTTCACAAAACGCGATTGCTATTGCCATTGCTGGCAACCGTGCTCCCTCGATCAACATATCCTCTGGTAGCAGCACGTCACAAGTCTCTTTACCGATTGAAAATGACAATCCTTCGGTGTCAATCATTGGCACGTCTTCTGAGCCCAGTGTTGCTGTAGATGTGGGTGACACTGCATTCGCCTTGGCCTCGACCTCACCGCTGTTCTTACAGCCAATGATCGATTCGTCCTCCCACCAGCATAGCGAAACTGCTCCAAGCCCACATGCACATCAGAGTTTCGCAAATGATCCTGATGTCTTGACCAATGTGAATACCCCACCACCCCTTCCTCGGTATGTTTTGATGTAGTGCAGCCTTGAACGATAACTGATATATTTTATAGACAAAAATGGAGGAAGCAGGAATTTGTTGCAACACCAAAGAGCAAGGTAACCCTGGTTTGCTTGGGTGATGGTAAATTTGGTCGTCGTTCGTTTCGAGGCCATCCCAGCGGCCTGGCCGCCCGCTTGAAGAAGCTGCTCCAAAGAGCAGATCGAGATGATCGGCTGGTGTTGTTGTCCACGGACGAAAAGTGGACATCTCAAGTGTGCAGCAAGTGTGGCCGTCAAGGTTGCAAGCCCATTGAAATTGCTGGATCAAACCTGCACTCTGTCACTGTGTGCCAACACTGTGGACAGATGTGGCAGCGCGACTGCAATGCTGCGAGGAACATCCTGTCTGTTGCGCGTCTTGCCATCGAAGGTGCCTCCCGTCCCCAAGTCCTTTCTCAGAAGGTAGCCGATCAAGACGGTGACGTCCAAGGTGCACCCAATGACCCCGACCCGATGGACAACCTCCTCCTACCGCTTCCCCCATTGTACATAATGAAAATGTACAAGTTTAGGGCTTTCCCGTAAGTGTGTGTGTTCTTTTTTTGGACGAACGACTCACCATCCTCTCACTCTTTTCTCCACCTATCTGGTGCTATCCCATTACTTGGTGAGTGCAATATCTAATTGGTCGTCCTTTCTAAGCTGACTCTGTTTATTCCTTCTTTTGTAGCCCCCTGTACACTTTTCGCTTTTTTGAATTGCGTCTTTCTTTTTGGAAATACAGTATTTCTCACCCGTTTGGCGTGCGTGGCGAAACCTGCCGGGGCAGCATCGGCGGAGACTCAAATATGGTGGGCGGGAGAATCTGAAGCGCCAAAACTAGACGGATCTCCTTGGGCTTTGAGAAGCTGCCTAGGATGACAGCACAATGGAACCAAGCTGATAAAGTGCTTGCAGAAGCAGGCCAGCTGCGTGAAAGCACTAGCCAGGGCCTGTCATTCACGATTTCCCAGAAAAGTGTTGGCTTCAAAAGCCCGGCTCTTTTTCATTGTCGCGCACTCCTTTCTTTGAACACTCATCGTTCAATGGCCATTTTCTAAAAGAAAAAAAAGACACTTTCAAAAGACAATCATTGATGTGGATGGCATTCAGGGCCAAAGCTGGCGAAAGAAAAATAAAAAATAAAAATGTGGCGCCAGGCTCTTTTTTTTTTTTTTTTTTTTTTTGCTTTCTTTCGTCTGTCCTGGCCATGTCCGTTTCTTATACCGAAGTGACCAATGACAACTTTGCAAGTTTGCTCGATCCACTGCTAGCCGCCATTGCCGAGGCCGATTACATTGCATTCGATAGCGAGTTCTCTGGCTTTTGCTCCAAGATCACCAAACACATGGAGCAACGGTACGTTGAGCTCTGTCAGGTGATCCAGACCCACTCGCTCTTCTCCTTTGGCCTGACGCTGATCTCTCGTAAAAACAAAACGGACAAGAAGAACCGCACCCGATTTGATGTCACGAATGTTGAATTCCTCACTAGCAATCAAAACACGTTCCAAGTCGATCCCAAAAATATGCGCTTCCTGGCCGAAAGTGGCCTGGACTTTGGCCGCATTTTCCGTGTTGGCATACCTTTCCATGACGGCTCTCTTCTCGATCTCACTTCTTATGGCGACGATCCAGATCATCCCACCCTGTTGATCCGCCGATTCTGGTTCAGCGTTTTGAAGATCGTTCATGACAAAAAGATCCCTCTTGTTGTTCACAATGGCCTGCTCGATGTCATGTACCTTTATCAAAGCTTCTTCGCCACCCTGCCTGCGAAGCTTGGCACCTTTGTTGCTGACTTGGATCTGATGTTCCCTGGAGGGTTTTACGATACCAAGTACCTGAGCACTGCTGTTGCTGGCGAACAAGTGTCCTACTTGGCTTATGTGTATGGCAAGTGCTTGCGCCTTGGCCAGCCTCTCTTGAAAATCAAGACCAAACCTAGCCTGGCGCCCGCCGATCCCACCGATGCGCCAGCCTCCTCCTTCGCCGTCGACCTCTCCGGCTTATTAGCGCCTATCCCTGCCAATCCTTGCCGCCCAACCACGACTGAGTCAGCCTCGAAGAAGCGCAGGAAACGTGCGGCTGCCAACACCTCAAACACCCAAGCGAAAAAGACAAAGCTGGATATATGTTCTCAGTACGCTGTAAGAAACAGGGGAGAAGAGATGAAGGGAGGGCTATGTGACTGACCGATGTTTTATGATTCTCCTGTACTTTCCCTTTGCCTGTAGAGCCATGGCTATTGTCGTCTAGGCAATGGCTGTCCGATGACACACGACATGGATAGGATTTTAGACCGAGACCTTGGCACGACGGACTCCACCACCGCTAAAGTGCAGGCGAACGACAACGATGACCTGGCCGATCCTCCCATGTCTTCCGCCAAGCGTCTCCATAGCTCTCACTTTGACGCCTACATGACAGCCTACGCTTTTTGTTACTTTATTACCACTCTTCCAGAACAAGACGTCCAAGACGCCTTGAACAAGATCAACCTTATGCGACTGGATATCCCGCTCCGCATCATGCCCAGTCATTACTCGTCCCCGAGCCAATCATGGCAGCGTCTCAAGTCGTTTCTCTGGCCATGATGACATCCCTCTCTCTCTCTCTCTCTCTCTGGCATTTTCAATTCCCTTGCATCTACAGTAAATCGGCTGGCTGTCCTCCCTCTCTTTATTATCATCGAAGTTTTGTTTTTTGGCGTGTTACTTTTTGGCGGATGAGCTTTATTCAGTCGTGATGGACCATTAACAAGAGGGAGAGTACAGAGGAATGAGGAGGCTAGCAGCAAGCGCCATTGCCGTTGTCACCAGCAGTGGCTTCTTTGCGCGTGCCCCATTCGGTTACATGTAACGTTAGGAGGGCGTAGATTTTCATAAAAGCAAAATAAAAATTAAAGATCAGGTACATTGGCAAAGCCCAGAGATCCACAGGACGTTGATAAAAGTGAGGCAGCAGCTTGATGAACCGGGTGGCAAGCAGCCAGACAAGGTACGATGCAATGATGTTCCAGGCTGGTAGATGATAATGCAGGTAAGCGCACAGCACAATGACCGAGATCGGCCCACTTAGCAACGTCAGAGGATTGATGGCTTTGTCCAGCATGGTGTAAGCAACAAAAGGATGGCGCGTCCAGATGTAGCGCTCAGTGCACAGCGAGCGAAAGTCCGAGCGCCAGGTATTGCGTGTCCATCGTAGAATCTGCTTCATGAAGCGCCAGTTGTCTTTGAATGTCGAGAGCAGTTCGGCTTCCTTGCAGACCTGCATGTGCGTCGCCCAGCCGTGGGACACCATCCACCGGGTCAGGAATTTGTCGTCGCCCGAGTTGAGCAGATACTTTCCGCGCCAATAGTCATGGGTGAATTTGTGCTGAAAGTCGGGGTCCTTGAGAATCACAGTGCGGTAGGCGGCAGTGCGACCGGAAATGCAGCACACACCGTCGTCAATGTGGGTGGAGGCGGCCACTTCGATGTTGCGGATGGTGAGTCGGAAACCGGCGAGGATTTCCCAGATCGACCGTCGCTTGCCTACAGAGCGCACGGTTTGAGAGGTGCCCACGCCGCCCACCGCCTCGTCTTCGAAACTGGCAAGGATGTAGTCGAGCATCGTCGGCGGCCAGATGGCGTCGTCGTCGGCAAAGACCAGGATGTCGGTATCGGTGTACTGAATGCCTTTGCACATCTGTTCACGTTTGCTGGCCTTTGGCACGGTCATGACCGTGAATTTCGAGGCGGCGGCTCCAATCGACAGCACCTGAGCCTGGATCTTATCTTTCATGCAGGCCTCCGTCACGATCAAAACGCGGTTGGGGTTGCAGGCTAGCCAGGATTGAGCCGCCTCGAGGAATTCTTCGCCGGCATCGATGGTAGGGACAACAATCGTAACGTCTTTGCTAGCCTTGTAACGAGGGCATTCGGCGGGTTGGATAGGTCGATAGACAAACCACGCAAGGATCTTGATCATAAACACCAGGTATCTATAGAAGCCAATCACACCAAGAGGCACAAAAATCGGGAAGAAGTCCGCAGTAAGGTACAACATCTCTGTGGTCTAGGCTCCTGTTGAATTATTTGTTTGTGTCAACAAACAAAGAGAAATGTCGTCAGCTACAAGGAAAAAATAAAAAAGAGTGAGCGTATTTTTTTTATATAGCGTTTCGGGTAATTTCTGACAATGAGACCCTCGTTCATCAACCAATCCACACGTGTATCCGCTCTCTGTCCCTAGTTGATGCGTTTTTTTTTTTTTTTTGGTTGGCCGAGGGGTCGAAAAAAAAGGGTTCTAAACTTTTTTACTGTGTCGTTGTCTATTTCTCGCCTCGTAAATACCTGAAAAGAAATAAAATGATTGAGATGTTTCATTTTCACACATGGATAAGTAGACTGGCCCTGCCCAGTGATTCTTACGTCGCCTTGTGCTCTCCAGGAGAAGTGTATTTGCGAAGGGACCAGATGCCTTTGTGCAGTAGCCTACCGCAGGATGGTGAGAAAGATCAAAGGAAGGAATTCCTATGTCAGCTTACTTTGCCCGAGCCTCTGCCTTTTCCAAGCGATGTTTTTGGTCAGCATAAGCAGCACCTTTGGCAACGTAGAGACTTGCCATGCCTTGCTTCAACATTTCTTCAGACACATTCTTGCGGGTGAAAAAAGGAGGAGATCTGATGTAGACCATACCTACGGCTCGGTTGTATTGATCTCTCGCCAGCAGCTCCACCTTGACAAAGCGGTTTTGAACAAGAGAGGTTAAATAAGCTTTGGACTCGTCGTAAAAGGGTTGTTTGGGCATGCCAAAATGAGCTCCCTGACAATAAAGGATGAGCTCTCTTTGTCCAACTGCTAGTCTTTTGCTTGATTACCTCAGGAGCATCGACCCCAGCAATACGAATGGGTATGGTTTGATCCCGAAGTTCCTTTCTAGTCTTGGGGATGTGTCGCCACCAACCCCAGCCAATGCCAGGGGTATGATAGATACGAAAGTTGTCGCTGTCGCCCACAGACATCACCTTTCCGCGAATGACTGTGCGTTTGTTGAAGACTTCAGGAGGGATGTGGGCCGCGGTGGGGTATCGTTTGCCAATAACTGTCGTATACAAAAAGTAAGCGGCTGGGAGGCCCACACACAAGCCAATGGCCACCGGTCGCCAGATCACCTTGACCACTGCATCGCCCCATTCTTCCTGTTCTTTTTTAACAGAATCGCCCTGCCCTTTGGTCAAGCCAAACACCATTTCAAAAGAGCACAAAAAAGGAAGAAAGAAAGAGGCGGGCGGAGGGCGTGCTTCGTTTTAATTTTTGGGTTGCAAGTGTTTTTTTTTTCTTTCCTTTGCACATTTCTTTTACTCTTTTTCTTTTTTTAATAACGATTGCTTGATACCATGTCGGAAGGATCATCGCCTTCAGAGAATAAACCTCGTCGTTATATCAAGACGGGAAAGTACTCCAAAAAGAAATATGTCAAGACGCAAGAACAAATCCAAAAACACATTCAAAAAGCCCTACAGCAACGACAACAGCCGTTGACACCCCAGCAGATCTTGACCCTGCAGCATTCTTTACAAGCTGCTGCAATGCAACACGATACGAAAGCGGCCATCGGTGGCGGTGTCGAAGGCACCAGCACAACAGCTGCCACCGATGCCCTTCAAAAAGACCAGCCGCCGATCGAGCACATTATCAATGTCCTTAATATGAGCAACAAGAAACGATCTCAACAGGTGGAGCAACAGCACGAAACAGCCAGAAAGCGATACAGGCAAGCCCTGTCCAATGACCAATTCAAAGCTACACGACCGGATTTCGCTACCCCGTTTCGATCTCGAGAGGATATGCTCAATCGCCTTTTACCTTTCCATATTTATCAATATCCCATTGCTGATTTGGACGCCAACAAAATACCAATGGAACGCCAGGGTACACTAAAGAAAACAAAAGCAGGCAACGCTTATGACACTTTTTAATTATTATTGTATGCTATAGACCATGCCATGTTGGATATTTACAAAGCTCAGCAAGATATCTTTTCCAAATATGCCAAGTTACTTGATGGGTCGCTACAGGCAAATGAAAAAAAGAAGAGCTTGAAGTACAGAGTGACTCACCTCGTTTCTCTTCACTCTATTGACAATAGCTGGCCAAGGATGAAGCCTTGATAGCAATGCTGGGCCAACACCTGAATCGAGACTTGCAATTGGTGGCCAACATGGAGAAAACAAAGGTCAACGAACAGAAGCAGCGCATTAATCAAGAATTGAACGCAAAGGCCGAATGGGAACGAATCCGCAAACAACATCAACAGCAACAGCACCTACAACGGCCACAGAAAAAACAGCATCAAGCACCTACGCCTACGCCATCACAATTCCAGTTTGTCAGCATGCCGGGTGTGCCTGATTTTACCCAACCTCACTTCCAACCGCCTGTGCCCTCCTTGTCCACCCAAACCGAGTCTCCAGCTCAATCCTCCTTCTTTTCTTCAACCCAACCTGTCCTACCGCCTCAAATTATACCTTCAGCCAACCTCTCCACTGCTGGACCTTCCTCTTCTGTCGACGACATGTATCGCCAAACCATCCAAGCCCTCATGCAAAACCAGGACTTTGCCTCGGAATACAACAAATTGACTCCGGATCAGCAAAAACAGTTCCTGCAGAGCCTCAACCATGAAACCATCTCCAGATTTTTAACCCCCCAGTTTCTTCCACAACAATGAGACAGTAAAAAGAACATAAAAAGAACATAAATAGAAAGTGTGCGTTATTCATTTTTTGAAGTGCAGAAAAAAAAATACATCTATGGAATGAGAAGGGAGAGTAGATATTTGTACTAATCAAATTGAGAGGGTGTTGCAAAGCTATTATACATGGGAGTGAAGAAGGGTAGAACGGTAAAGATTTTAAAACAGGATGCAAAGGGATGGGAAGGGTGTATGCAAAGAAAATTGGGATCAGCCTGAAGCGGGGCTTAATCCTTGTATTTGCGAGAACTGCCTCTGGTGGTCTTGAAGTCATACCGGCCAGAAGAGCGGCTTCGGGAAGATTGGTGGCGGTGAGGGCGTTCGCTGGCATCACCTTCGTCCACCGAGAACGAACGGCGAGGGCGGCGTTCAAAATCATCGCCATCTTCCGAAGTGCGACGAGGGCGACGGTCAAAATCGTCATCACCACGAGAGAAAGAACGGCGAGGACGACGGTCAAAGTCACCGTCATCACGAGAGAAGGAGCGGCGGGGACGGCGGTCAAAGCTATCGTCATCACGAGAGAAGGAGCGGCGGGGACGGTCGGAAAATTGGTCACGGCCAAATCGATCACCACGAGAACCACGGCTGGAGCCTTGACGACGACGGTCCACCAAGCCCAGTTGCTGCTTAAAGCTGGGGGATAATTCTGGAATGTCAGTGATACCAAAGCTATTCAAGAATTCACCGCCAGCTTCCAAAGAAGAAGAACGAGGCAGGCCAAGCTGATTCAATCGGGAAGAGTCTAAAAAAAATAGTGAGACTTAGCTTCCACTTCGCTTGATCAAAACTTACAGAAGCCAAGGTAGGCGGTGTACACTTCACGGACAAACGATCTATCCATGTTCTTGCCAATGTTGGCCAAGGCAACGCTATCGACCGGTTCCAAATCAGGTACGGCTTCCAGCTTTTCGATGGGGATATCATGGCATTCCTTGCGCAAAAAGGACTTCTCCCAAGGAGACAAGATCAAGATGCCTTCACCTTCTTTGCCGGCACGGCCAGTACGGCCAATGCGATGGATGTATTGTTCGCGAGTAGATGGCACGCCGATTTGCAACACCAATGACACGCCAGGATAATCGACACCGCGGGCAGACACATCGGTCGTGACAAGAATGTCGTTGCGAGATTGACGGAAGTTGCGGGAAATACGGGCGCGTTGCGATTGGTTCTTCAGGGAATGGATTTCGTGGACCCGACGGCGGGGCAGCAATTCATGGAGAACGTCGGCAAACAGCATGGTTTGCTTGGTGGTAGGCAAAAACACAATGACCTTGCCTTGGTTGGCGGCAGGGTGGGTCGACATGATGTGCTGGATCTGAGAAAGGAAATTGCCGTCGTAGGGCAGCACCATGGACGATTGCTTGACATGCAAATGAGTTTGAACGTCCTGGTCACCAACGGTATCGATCAGATCATAGTTAGGGGAAAGGGCCGAGTCGCTGAGGTCATGGCGGATGGTATCAGATAAAGTGGCGGAGAAGAGCAAGGTTTGGCGCTTGGCAGGCAATTGTTCGAGAATGTCGCCGAGTTCACGCTTGAAGCCCATGTCCAGCAGTTGATCGGCTTCATCCAACACAAGCACTTTGAGGTTTTCACAAGCCCGGCGCAAATGGCCAAAGGAGCCCAGCAGATCGTTCAATCGGCCGGGTGTCGCCACCACAATATCGCAGCGGTTGCGTGATAATTGCATCTTCTGGGCCGTTACTTTTTCGCCGCCCACAAGACAGTGCACCTTGAAAGGATAGAACTTAACGAGTTTCTTGGCTTCGACAGCAATTTGATGAGCCAGCTCACGAGTAGGCGAAATGATCAGGATCGAAGTGCCTTCACTGTATTTGAGCTGCTGGTTGTTTTTGGTGACCGATTCCAGAGCGGCAATCAAGAAGGCCAGCGTCTTGCCCGTACCAGTCTTGGCCTTGACAAACATGTCATTGTCCGTGGGCAAGCGGGTCAGCACAGCTTGTTGAACAGGCGACATGGTTTTGTACTTGAACACCTTGTCCAAGGCTCTTTGTGTGTCGGGGTGCAGCATTTCGATATCCTTGAAGTCCATGGGCTTTTCGGGGGCTGATTCAGGTGCAGCATCAACCACTTCGGGCGCTGCAGCTGCACTGTATTGTCGTTGAAGCAAAGATTGGCCGATCTTGGGGACTATGCAAAAAAAAAAAAAAAAGGTGGGTGAATACAATAAAGTAGGGTATTAGACAGATCTACGAATAGACATACCGATCAGCTTGGATTGATGGATTCCATGGCGAACAAGAGTCGCACGCTGGGAAAGAAAAGCTAAACGATGAAGCATCACTGAAAATTCAGTTGGGAAAAGAGAAAGAAAAAGAATTTTTTGACCAGGTTCCAGGTTGTCAAAAAAAAAAAAAAAAAATGCAGCTTACCAAAACAAGCCACTTTTTTAAAAGAAGAAATGAAACTACGCCTTTTTTTTTTTTTTTTTTTCCTCTCTCCACTTTAACACTGTCCAAATGACTGATCAGCACTTGTTGGAAGATGAAGTGACGTTTGCTTCTTTTGACCTTGATCCTAGGTTATCAAGAGCTATTGCGCAATTGAAATTTGTCCATCCTACTTTGATTCAAGCCAAAGCCATCCCTTTGGCTCTCGCCGGAAAAGACATCTTGGCTCGTGCCCGCACTGGTGCTGGTAAAACGGCTGCCTACACTCTTCCCATTGTACAAAAAATCTTAGCTTCCCAAGAGGTAAAGAAGTCTTCTCCCTATTAATGTTCCTATCACTCACCTGTTTTCATGTTTAGCCCGACAGCGTTCCTTGCACAAAAGCATTGATCTTGGTGCCTACTCGAGAACTGGCTGAACAAGTCACCACGCATATCAATCGATTACTGATCTACGCCAATCAATCTGTCAAAGTGGCCAACATCGCTGGTCAATTAGCTCCTCAACTCCAACGGTAACCTCCTCTCCTTCAAATCAGCCTTAACTAACTTTCCTTCTCTGTGCAGTCCCATGCTGGCTGAGAAGCCCGACATCCTGATTGCCACTCCCAGCAAAGTTGTTACGCATCTAGAAGCCAAGGTAATAGAGACATCGGCAACCTTGACCTTTCTTGATACTTACTGTGTGATATACAGAATTTGGACCTGAGTGGACTCCAAACGCTGGTCATTGATGAAGCTGACTTGGTCTTGTCGTTTGGCTACGAAGAAGATCTCCGCAAAATCCTCGCCAACCTTCCCAAGATCTACCAAAGCTTCCTGATGTCCGCCACATTCACTGAAGTAAGCATAAAAAATAATCGTATCACCATCCTGAACTCACCTTGTCCGTGTTTCTTTGTTAGGATGTTGAGGAGCTGAAATCGTTGGTGTTGCGCAAGCCTGTGATTCTGAAGCTCGAAGAAGAAAAGGAAGAAGCCAACAACCTGACACAGTACGTGGTACGATGCTCGGAATTGGAGAAATTTTTGTACACATTCATCATGGTCAAGCTGCGATTGTTACGAGGCAAGGTGATCTTCTTTGTCAACGATATCGAACGTTGCTACCGATTGAAGCTCTTCCTAGAACAATTTTCCATCAAATCCTGTGTACTCAACTCGGAACTGCCTGTCAACTCACGATACCACATTGTCGAGGAATTCAACCGTGGCATCTACAGCTATTTAATCGCTACCGATGAATCCGACCTTAGCGGCGAAGTTGACAGCGAGGATGAAGTTGATGACCAAGACGAGCAAGGTATAGACCGTCACTACCTCACCGTCCCCTCTTTAACCTTTTGCACCCACCTTGTAGATCAGCCCAAGCTCAAAAAGAACAAGAGCAAGGTTGAACGTGACCAAGAATACGGCGTGTCTCGCGGTGTCGATTTTATGAATGTGGCGGCTGTCATCAACTTTGATTTCCCCGGCTCGACCAAGGCCTATACCCATCGTGTTGGACGTACAGCCCGAGGTGGAAAGCAAGGCATGGCCCTCAGCTTTGTGGTGGACAAGGATGACGCCGTGCATGGGTCCTTTGGCCGCAACCACGCCAATGACGCCACTGTCTTTGCCCGGGTCCAAACCAAAGAAGCCGAAATGAACCGGCAGATCAAACCTTATGCCTTTGACAGCAAAAACGTTGATGGGTTCCGCTATCGTGTTGAAGATGCTCTCAAAAGTGTTAACCTCGTTGCTATTCGAGAAGCCCGCATCACCGAAATCAAGCGTGAAATCCTCAACTCTGAAAAGCTGAAGATGCATTTTGAAGACAAGCCCAAAGATCTCGATTTCTTGCGTCACGATCAGGCTCTGCAGCCTACCTTGGTCCGCAAGCACTTGCAAAACATCCCTTCGTACCTGATGCCTAAGATCAATGGTCAGCAAACGATGAATACTGAGGAGGATGTTGGTCCAGTGCACTTTACCAAACACAAGAAACGACAGCACAAAGGCCCTGCCAAAAACAAAGTAAGTGGCTCTGAGCGATGGGAAGGTTGATGCCCAACCAGCATTCTCACCCTCTTTTTTATTTTTCTTTAGAATCCTTTGAAAAAGATCCGTCGTCGTTAAATCCCTCATCATTTATTTTTTCTTTTTCATATGCATTTTGTATCATAATCATGGATCTCATCGTCCCTCCTTGGGAAGTCAATTAAACTTTTTCATTTACCGTATACGTGGTGTGTCTTCGGAATTAGAATCATTTCGATCTCGACGTTTAGACTGGTTCTATCACGAAGCATGTTGACCTTGTTACCTCCCGAATTGCAATGTCTTGTCTTTAGCTTTGTGGATCTACAGGATCTAGTGACGTTGTCGCGCACCACCCGTCAGATAAGTCGCAATGTCTTGAGCTTGTTTATCTGTGACGTGTGTGACAAAACTGATGATGTTGCTCTTTGCGGTCCAGTGGCTCGGTGTCCTTGCAGCATCAACCTCCTCTGTGAAGAATGCTTTCCTGATCATTATAGACACATGTATCATGTAGGCCACTACTTCGGAGGTTATATGCCGTACACTCTTGACATATCGACTGAGGTCATCAACGGCGTGTTTAGCTTCCATTTCGAGTGTATTGACAAAGTAGACAGTGACGATGATGATGGTGATGATGGCTATAGTGAGCAGGCGGAATGAAGATACCCACGTCCACGCACGTTTTAAAAACGATATTGCATTCATTTTACCACGATGGTTTTGTCATCATCCACACATTCGACTTCAATATTATCTTCTTTCACTTGTTCATTTTTTTTTTTTTTTTTTTTTTTTTTTTTTTTGCATCCTCAGAAATAAAGGAACCAAAGGAACAAAAAAAATCTGCAGTCCCATGAAGGAATGATATACTCAATCGTTGACTTGACCTGCTCTTTTATTGTAATACGTCAACGATACAATGTTTGCAAATGGTAGAGGACGTTCTTCTTCACTTTTTGGTTTGCTGATGCAACCGCTGCACTTGTTTCTGATGCCATTGCTGAAAAGTTGACCTTGGTTGCAACAACCGCCGGAGACATGGGCTGTCGTCCATCGAGGGCTTTCTCGAGTTCCGCATTAAATCGTTTCAAAACAGACCAAGAGTTGCATTCCACTGATCGACTATCCTTCTTCACTTCTTCAGCTACTTCCACTGACTCCATGGCATCCATAAAATTGACAGGGGTTGACGTAATGTATGACCTTGCCAACGATTGCAAATACCGGGACGACAGCTTTGCCACGGAACCGGCTGCTGAACCATATCCTTCGTTGTTGGGCACATCACAAACAGTGAATACAGTGCATGGCATGAGGAGGTCCACATCGAATTCTTCGTGACTTGCTCTTGCCATGGCAAAGGTTGATGAATCATAGAACCCAGAAACAAGCTGGCGCAATGATGTGATTGTCAAGGTTGGTGTATAGGTGGCCGCTTCGCGCTCCATCACTTTCAGGAACGCATTCACACAGATGTCACGGTAAAAGATGCGGGCAGTAAGTGGATGTATCGTGTGTGGAGTGCAAGATGACTCGGGTCCGATGTCAACTGCCGTGGATGAATCGGATTGCAGTTTGCAGCACAGGGTGATAAGGATGTTCACGTGCTTCGCTCCAATCTTGAGTTTCCTCTTTGTTCCTTTCCCGTCGGATTCTTCAAACACTCCAATTGCCAGCGAACCATATGAACAATTTGAAGGGGTGGGCAGCGTCTTCAGATTTGTTTCACCGTGAATGTCGGTCGCCTTGCCACGGCAATATGCTTCCGCTGTGATGGCAAAAATCGCTTCCTTGTCCATGATGATTGCACCCGTGTGCAGTTTTGCAAGGGCATGCAAGAGATTTGGAGAAAGGCGGAAATCGTGATTGAGATGCTGCAGCAGTTGGGTATTTGGTTCCATGTATGAACCGTTTTTTGACAAAACACGTGGTATGAATGATGAGCAAACAACTTGATTGATTATCGGTAGGAGATTGGCTGGATGTACTGGAAGATCGGTTGGTTGGATGGAGGTTTCTTCTTGGTGAAGTTGAATGGTACAATGCAGAGGCGGTGTCGTCATGTCAGGTGAAATTGGCAGCTTCGTACACACTTCAGCAATGTCGGTCTTGTGCAAGAAACCATACAGGTGAAGCAATTCGTCCATGGGATTCCGTTCAAGATGTAAAGATACAGGTTCACAATCCAAAGATAATGCCGTATGAAACGCTTTTCTTGGTTCGTTGATTCTCAAAACATGTTGGCTGCCTTGCATCATTGTGAATGATTCAAGTCTTTTTCGCTTCTTCGATGTACCACTGGTTTCTGGTGATGGTGTTGCCGTTTCTGCATGTTTCTCGGCAAAATGTGCCAGCAAGGATGTCCAACTTGTGTGATCGTACGAACAGTCAACAAAGTGACACTTGAACTTGCCGTCGTTCCTG
Organism: Hesseltinella vesiculosa; assembly: GCA_002104935.1. Lineage (NCBI taxonomy): Eukaryota > Fungi > Mucoromycota > Mucoromycetes > Mucorales > Cunninghamellaceae > Hesseltinella > Hesseltinella vesiculosa. The sequence continues at coordinate 269,678 of MCGT01000024.1, read as the reverse complement.
GAATGGATGAAGTAGTCTTCGGGTTTGGCAGCATGAACGGTGACATGAACTGCAAATTGGTAACGTGTCTCACAATGAAAGTGGCAGCAAGGGCAACCAAAATGAATTTCGTCGGCTTCCTCGTCGTCGTCAACAAAGATGAGGTCGACTTCTTTTGTTACGCGCCCTTTTGGTGCTGGAGGGAGATTGAGGCCGTGCTTTGCCAGGTGCTGTAAAAGCTTTTGTTTTCGAGGGAATGGTGTTTCCCGGCAAACGTGACAAACGAGAGAAATGTAGATTTTTTTGCACGTCTCCATGGCAAAGATGGTTGAAAAAAAAAAAAGAACCAGTTTCCCTGCCAAACAGCATCATTTTTCTGAACAGCGGCTGTTCAAAAAAAAAAAAAAGAGCCAGTTTCTCTGCCAAACAGCATCATTTTCTGAACAGCCAATCAAAAAAAAAAAAGAGCCAGTTTCCCTGCCAAACAGCATATTTTCTGAACAGCCAATCAAAAAAAATGACCAGTTTCCCTGCCAAAACTGTTCATTTTTTTTGATTGGCTGTTCAAAAAAAAAAAAAAAAAGAGCCAGTTTCCCTGCCAAACAGCATATTTCTGAACAGCCAATCAAATAAAATGACCAGTTTCCCTGCCAAAACTGTTCATTTTTTTTGATTGGCTGTTCAAAAAAAAAAAAAAAAGAGCCAGTTTCCCTGCCAAACAGCATATTTCTGAACAGCCAATCAAAAAAAATGACCAGTTTCCCTGCCAAAACTGTTCATTTTTTTTGATTGGCTGTTCAAAAAAAAAAAAAAAAAGAGCCAGTTTCCCTGCCAAACAGCATATTTCTGAACAGCCAATCAAAAAAAATGACCAGTTTCCCTGCCAAAACTGTTCATTTTTTTTGATTGGCTGTTCAAAAAAAAAAAAAAAAGAGCCAGTTTCCCTGCCAAACAGCATATTTCTGAACAGCCAATCAAAAAAAAAAAAAAGAGCCAGTTTCCCTGCCAAACAGCATATTTCTGAACAGCCAATCAAAAAAAATGACCAGTTTCCCTGCCAAACAGCATATTTCTGAACAGCCAATCAAAAAAAATGACCAGTTTCCCTGCCAAAACTGTTCATTTTTTTTGATTGGCTGTTCAAAAAAAAAAAAAAAAGAGCCAGTTTCCCTGCCAAACAGCATATTTTCTGAACAGCCAGTTTCCCTGCCAAACAGCATCATTTTCTGAACAGCCAATCAAAAAATGAAAAAAGAGCCAGTTTCCAAAAAGCCAATCAAAAAAAAAAAAAAAACCAGTTTCCCTGCCATACAGCATCATATTTAGTTTCCCTGCCAACTGCCAAACAGCATCTTTTTTTTTTTTTTTTTTTTTTGGGTTACCTGCTTGCAGTTTTCCTTTACCCTTCAATTACATGGGTTCTTGTTTCGACTTCTGTTTTATTTTATTTTAGAAAGCCGGTTCCCAGATTAAAGCACTTTTGGTCCTGGTGTAAGATAGCTATGGATGTATTTTTTGGTGGGGAATGCCCTTGTTCATGCTGGGTTGCCCATGGCGATGTGTGTGCTCTCTAGTTGATAATGGTGGTCCATGCAGTGCACGTGCAAAGCCACGTTCAGGTTTGATCCTTATGAATTCAAGCGCTGCGCTCTTATTTTTTTTCAAGCAGGAGGCCATGATGCATAGCAAAGCAGCGTTTTCGCCATTGATCCTAAACTTGACTTCCATCCGCCACAAACGAGACGCGTTCTTGATCCAGTCTGTCCTGAGTTACCAGAGGGATACCAGGTTTTGTTGATAGAGTAGATCTGCACAGGGGCTTTGTCCTGGTCTCATTGACGCCTACTGCTTCACTCTGGCTCGTCGCCAGCACAGCAAACCAGAACTTTGCGCAGCGCAAAAGCGCATGATTTCAGTCAATGAAGACAACAAACGTTGTGGAGCACCAATGTCCGACAAAGATCTACAACGTTGTTGGTTTCATGTGACCAAAGATCAAAGGGCGCTTAATCAACGGAAGCAACAAGAGACCGTGAAACACTAAACAAAGATCACGCATGGCATTTAGGTTTAAATTCCGACGATGCAATCTCCTACTGCGATGCAACCCCTTAAAATTCAGGTGCCAGACAACACAAACATGAGAGCATTGATTGTATTCTTCTTCATAATGGTATTGTCGGCGAGTGCAATGCTGCCACCATCCATGTGTATGTCGCGTGTTAGAGAGGGTACTCCAAAGTGTGTGCGTGAAGGTGAACTTGATAGTTTTAGTGTTAAGTGTGGCCATGGTGGAATTGGATATGAATTGTGGAGCTCAAGGCTGCTGCAAGTCAGCTCCTGATTTGTTTGGAATATTTAGCATAAAAAATGAATCCTGTTTCTTTTTCTTTTAAAACAATCAGGCGCTGTGCTTTTTCTACTTATTGATAACGTGTTTCCCCTTATGATGATTAATTCAATTTGTATTCTTATCATTGGTATGGCGTGTGTGCTCGTTAGAGGCTTGCCTCAACAAGCCTTTACAAATCAGACGATTCTTCCAGCTAGTGCGGATTGGCGTGCACTTTTGCCTCCTGTGAAGAATCAAGGTCAATGTAGCTCGTCTTATGCTTTTGCGGCTGTTGTTCCACTTGAAGCAGCTCTTAGAAATAGAGGCTATAATGTCGTTTTGTCGGAACAAGAGATCGTGGATTGCTCTGTTCGATTTGGCAACGAAGGTTGTAATGGTGGTTCGATGCATACTGCTTATCAATACATACAATCAGTAGGTGGCCTGTCTCAAGAAGCGCGTTATCCTTATAGAGGTGCTCTTCGACCCTGTAGTAGACCATCAGCTACAGAAAGAATACCAGTAGTTCAATACGTTGAAGTCAAAAGTCAAGCTCAGATGATAAGTGCTCTTAGTACTGTAGGACCTGTCGCTATTGCGCTTCATACATCTTGCAGAAGCTTTCAAATGTATGTTGGAGGCGTTTACTATGATCCTGACTGTATTGGTGAACCTGATCATGCTGCTGCTCTTGTTGGTTATGGTAACGAAAATGGGCAAGATTACTACTTGCTTCGCAACAGTTGGGGTACAAGCTGGGGTTTAGGTGGCTACATGAAAATATCAACACGCACACCTCAAATTCATGATCTTGGTGGGTATCCCGTCATCAATATGTGATGAGCATTGCTATTGTTTTAAAATGTTAAACTGAGCAATGCGAACCTTTGTGATTAATCGAGGTCAACCTTCGCCTTTACACACGCACTTTTTATTTTTATTTTTGACGTTGGTTCTTGGTTTATGCTAACATTTCTACAAGGTGACAGAGTGATAACTAAAACTTCGAATGTCCCATTCTGAGCATGCGTATACGACGATCGATTTTGACAGTATGCGGCATCTCTAAAGAAGTTTATTATAAAATAACAAAAAGTACAAGGGAATTAAACCAAAAGGAGGGGGTCAGGCAGACGGAGGGGGCGAAGACGTTGTCGCAGATGAAACAGAGTGCCAGATGCCGGTGACCTTTTGCCAGTAATAGCGAAAGTAGTTTGCGATGATAAACATGGTAGTGAACGAGTTCTGGTTATCTTTCATCTTGGACTCGAGAGCTTCGAGCTTGTGGTAAAATCCATTGACGTTTTCTTCGCGCTCCATCAGGTTGTCGTTCAGCACATTGAGTTCGTAATGGAGTTTCGCACTTTCGTTTTCGATGTTCTTAAGATTGACTTCGTACACGTTTTGGGTGTCGGCCACCGTTTTGAACTGGCGCTGTATATCTTCAAATTCGGCATTACGACGGGAGTAGGTGGTGTGCAGGCGTTTGGCGATGTCTTCGTAGTCTTTGGCCAGGCGATCCAGTTCTTCGTACCGGGCTTTCAGCAGAGCATGCTGACGTTGCAGTCGGTCATACAGTAGAAACGTCATAGGGTCCATCACAGATTCGAGCGGGATCACGTTTTCAGGCCCAATGTCGGAACAGCTGTGGCGGCGCCGGTGGCGGACAGAGATGTCCGCATCGACGGAGGAAGCAGTGGGGGGCGGAAAGATAGAGGAAGAGTGGCTATGCAGTGATGCGAGGGCCAACAGGTCATTGGCAGAACTTGATCGCCTGTGAGCAGGCTGCCGCTTTGGACGATGGCATTTGACAAAGTCCGCTTGTGCCTCGGTGCTTTCCAGAATTGGGGGAGGCGTACTTGATGACGAGGCTGGGGCTGGCAAAGGCGGCTGCTTGGCCATTGTGGGTGAGTTGGAAATTTGGGGTGGAACAGATGAAGCAAGGTTAATCGGAGAAGACTGGTCGGCGCTGACTTGATGCACAGAAGCAGTCGAGAGGGACGTTGCTGTAAACGGCGATGCGGACAAAGGATGTGGAGATGGTATAATGACGTCCTGGTGCTGGTCTTTGAGGTAGGACGGTAGGTCTTGGCCTGAAAAATAAAAGAGTATGAGTACATGGCCACTGTTCTCCCATTTACTGACTTACTTTTGATATTTGAGGTTGGGGGGATATTTTCAAAATTGGAAGTTTGTGTTGCACTGGAAAAAGAAAAGCCATGAGAAACATTTTTGTCGCACATCGATTTAGTTCTACCTTTCCTGGACACGCTGGACAACAACAGGAGATTCTACAGCGTGATGGACTGGGCGAGTTGTGCTCGTAGAGGCTAGTTCATCGAATGGGTTCGATTCTGGCTGTGCCATGGATGTATTCGAAGCTAAAGGAGAGGCAGGCAGGGAAGCCTGAGATAGAGGCACAGTCCCTCGGTCTTTTGGCACTGCTTTGAGCGGCGTCGTACCGCGTCGTTCTAGGGGTGATGGCCATGGAATAGACCTGGCAGATATAAAAAAAGTCAGAGACTTATTTTACTTATTTCTCACCACTTTACCCTGCAACTTTGGATATCATGCCAGCGGCAACTCCGCTTGTTTTGGACTAAAAAAAAAAAAAAAGAGAGAGAGTGCAATTGAGTAAAGCCAATGGACGGTCATGAACAGCTTACTGTGCGAGACGAAACTTCTTTGATCATGTGGATAAAGTCGTTGGGCTGCCGCTCATGGTCGGTGGGGAAATTGGATTTGAGACGAGGTCGCCAAATGGCGCGCAGGCTTTCGATGGTGGCATGGTCGAGAAAGATTTCAGGGTTGCACTCTTCACCGAGCAAGGGGGTATTGCGGATGCCTGAGAGATCATCCAGTTTGGACTTGATAGCTTTCCGGACCCGTAAAGGGCCTGCGCTGTAGTCTTCCAATTTTTTCAAGGTAGCCAAGTTGATCACATTATTTTCACGCAGTCCTTTGGCGTTCTGGAAGCGGCCAATGTCGCGAGAGAACTCTAGCCAGTCATTAAATGGGTCCTTTACCGTCTAAATAAACAAAAATGAGACCTCCATTTCCCTCGTCCTTTTTGAATTTTACCGTAAAATTACTTGTCTGCAGTTTGTTACGACAGACCATTAACTTTGTGATCAATGCTGTCAGCAAATGAGGTTCCATCCAGCCTTCCTTGATGGGGTACTAAAATGAAGAAAGCGAGATTCGATGAGCGGCCTTCCTTTTTCCATGAATGGGCATACCGTGGATCCTTTGTAGGGCTTGTACAGATTGTAAAATTCTCCAAGAGCTCGATTGGTTTCATCACAGAGCAAGCCATCGATGTAGTCCTGCTTCAGCAAATCAAACAAGTAGAGCGCTGTCTGGGCTAACTTGACCAGATGAATGACAGCATCCTCAAAGTCGACAGTGCTGGCGATTTTGTAAAGGGACCGGAACTTTTCCTCGGATGCTAGGCTATTATAAAAATATCATGGGTGTGAGCTGACCCTTTGGTCCATGTTTTGGAAATGTCGTTCCTGGGCACCTCTTATCTCTTGCCTTGGAGCCCGGAGATTAAAGGCGCTGCGTCCAGCGCAAGTGGTTCGTCGTAGGTTGATGTTGACTTTTGCACGCTTTGCCCAATAATCATAGTCACCGTCAGGTACTTGTACCATTGTTTCGTCAGGTAGCTCGCTCGGATCCGACACTTGAATATGACCAATAGGCGTCTGCGACAATGTAAAAAAAACAGGTTACGGGTTTTCATAATGGACCTCCAAAGCACAGCCTCCCAAGTACAGCCTTTTTTTGAGGAGCGGATGACCTTACAGATTTATATTTGATGGATCGGACATTGGTAGGATATAAACCTCGTACATCAGGGCGGGCATGTTGCATATCGGCCGTGGAGATGCCAATGACGCATGCCTTGATCTATGCACAGGATGGTAAGTTTGGTTCGATTTGCTTTTCGTCTTTTGGTATCCTACCTTGTTAGCTCTGTCGCCAGTGAATACTTTTACAGTGTTTGCGTAAGACTTTCGATCGCACATCCTAGTAACAGCCAAGGCGGTCAGTTGACATCCAAGATAAAGAAGGGGGTTACCATTGCTCAACAATGTAAATGTTGTATCCTTCGAGCTCTGCTTCTTGCTCCAGAACTGCCAGATTACTATAGCCCGCAATACTAAGAGTCCTTTCTCTTTCTACATACACGATTCTTTTTATGTCAGACATGGAGACATGACATGGAGCAAAAGTAGAAAAAAAAAAAAAAAAAAAAGGAATGGTGAGAGCAAAAAAGGAAAAAGGAAAAAAAAAAAAGGACTCAGAGCCTGGCGCCAACGCTGATGGTTTGATCAACTTTGGCGTGAGGCAAATCATGTGAATCAAGGGATCATATGATAAAATTTGTCAGTTTATCGATTAAGAATTAGGATTTACAACGAAATGGTATTAGGGAGGACTAGTATGATGAGAGTGTATAGGGAAAGATGAGATGAAAAAAAAATTAGAGTCTTGCAGGGCGTTTGTTGACGGTTAAGAAGTGAACATTGGCAAATGTATGATACTGGTCTAGCTCTCGATTGACTTGATTCATGCGATCCGCCAACTGGTGCTCGGCTCGAGGTATACCATAATATTCACAAATGGCAGTTTGCGCTCGCTGGAATATGTCGATGATGTCGTCTCTGAAGTTGACGCCAATGCGGCCGCCCCAAAGGCCGAGGGGTAAGGAGTTGTAACGTTCTACCAAGTTCAAACTGTCATCCTGCGGTATCAAGGCGGCAAGTCGCTTTGCCAGGTCGACAGAAAACCCATGGTGCCTTGCTGCTGCTTTGAAATCGTGGCAGACCTGGGCGGTGGCAGGCCCAGATGAGCATAGATTCATATCCAACTCTAACAGCTCCATCGTGCCATTTGGCTTTAGCAGTTCCCAGCAAAGGGACACGACCTTTTCATATTGGGCAGCAGTCAATTCCAGGGACATGGACCGGATGTGGATGAAGTCGAAGCTGTTGGGTGCAAAGTACTCGCTCAGTCCTTCCATGAGATTGCGGTGGATCAGCTGGCAGTTATGAGGCACCATACTTGGCTCGGGAAACATATCGACAAAGTCCAGGCCAATGACTTGTAAGTGAGGATGAGCCTCGGCCATTTCAATACACCAAGACCCCGCGCCACAGCCAACATCCAAGACCCTTCCATTGTGCAATTTGCTGAAGTTCATCGTGGATCGAAATTCCCTATTTTAAAGTTAAGGTTTGATTATTTTTCCACGGCCCCAACAACAATAAACCAAGGCTGGCCTTACTCTGTGAATGCCAGTTTCATCAGTTCGTTTTTCAGTTGCGACTTGTCAGCTTGAAGAGTGTCATGGTCAAGCCATTGACGATGGATGTGGAAGAGCTCATCATGTTCGTCTGGAACTGATTGTTTATGATTGCTTGGTAGCCCGCCAAAGGTAGCCGATCGTTTTGGTACATGACGCATGGCCTTCTTATGAAGGATATCGACAAGTGTTGGCTTTTTCTTGTGTCGGGAAGTTTCCTGAGCGGTTACTTCGTGTTGTGAAAGTTTGGACCGGATTTGTGGAGGGCGATGTTCTGACATGGATGTTGGTAATTCAGTCATGGAGTGAGACCTAATTGGCTGGTGATGGTGGTGAGAGAACAAGTGTCCAAACCAAGACCGACGTCGACTGCAGGACTTTTCTTGGCTCATGGGAAGGTCATAAGAAAGAGAAGGGAAAGAGAAACAAAAAGAGAACAATAAAAGGGTGTGCGTCGGAGAGGTAATTGAGCATTTCAAAACCAAAGCCATGCGATTGGTTGGGCAAAACGTTTTTCGTTCAAAAATGATTGTGACGGGCCATGGCCAGAAACATCAGATACCTTTCTCTTGGCACCAGACAAGTAAGGGTGATCATTAAGTCAATGCAATCATTCCACATCCTCAAGATGGAGCCTACGTTGGTTTGATACTGTATGCCCTCCAATTCTGCTCGGAATTTCTTGACCCTACCACTAAGTCAACCGGGGTTCCGATGATGACAAAGCGAGGTAGGGTGCAGGCAGGGGTGGGGGGGGGCTGCGCATTTTGTTCAGCAGTAAACTATCTAAATGGCAGATACATTTAGCAAATTGTCATTGTCTTGCTGTCTTGATTTTAGCTGGGCGTATTTTTTTTTTTTTTTTTGCTCAGCCTCATGCATCGATTTCGTTTTGACATTTCCGATTCCCCCACGTTCTACATCAAAAAGCGATAGGCACCCCACCCAATTTTTTTAATGAAATGATAATTTACGGCAACGCAAGCAAAGCATAACAGCTGAAGAGCTGTCGCAGGATTAACCTCCGTGATAGGGCGGTTTTCATGGCTGATTATTTTTGTTCTGGGGGAAGACTCGGGAGGAGGTCATTGATCGGCTTCGAAAATAAGGGCATAGTTCTCCAGGATTGTTTGGACCACCTTGACCTGCAATTGTGTTTCGTTGAAACGCTGAGATCCTTGCTGAGTAGGAGAGTATGCACCGGCCACTTCGTTGCCCATCAGCGTCATGCCGAAAATCGTTGCCAAGTTTGAAGCTCCCATTTTGTTGTATCGCTGGTGTTGCTGAATCCTAACGGTTGACAACAAAAAAATCTCGTTGAGCATGACTTTTTTGGGGCTCAGTGTAAAGCTTACTTGTCCAAGTGGGACATGAGGTATTTAAGGGTGGCATAGTGAGCATCTGGTAGGTCATTGATGACAGCATGCAACCCTAAGACGCGCTTGATATCGTCTTCGATTTCTATACACAAAACCCGTAAAGGTGAGATAAGCCAAGCATAGAGGCGGCGGCTGCCTTTGCTTACGTGCTGCATCCAAAAATTGCTGATATGAGGCAGAGGGGAAAAGTGGCTCGGGGAGCTCACGGAACCATAGTTTGAGGACGCTGGTAATGTTGTTGATGTCGGAGAGATATTCTTCAGAGTTCAAGTTGACGGCGTTGCAGTCTAGCAAACACACAAAGAATGGTTGAGGATGTGTCTCTCTCTCCACTGTGTCCCTACCTCGATCAAATGCACCCTTTAATTTTTGGATTTGGCTGTTGGTGCCGGACAATCGGTAAATGCCCACAACATTCAGCCCGTACGTTTCGACCGTTTCAGCACATTTTCTGAGAATCCATGGCACTTCTTGTTGATCACGGACAAGCAGTGTATTCAGTGGCACACCAAAAACTGGATTGGGATTCGCATTGGTCACAGGCGTCTGCACAGTCACCTACAAGAGGAGAAAACAAGGAGGTAAGCGTGTCGTTTCTTATGAGCATTAGAACGCGTTACCAAATTATAGTCTTTGTAAGGTGAGTCGGACTTGCTGGTTTTGCCGTTGCGGCCATGGTATGAGTTGATAAAAAGCGTAAAATCGGCGTCCTTGTCAATCTTCTCCGTTAATGAACGCAATCCGAGACCTAAAATAAACGGCATTGGTCTCTTTTGAAGGTATCGACGGACGCCCTTACCGTCATCATTGTCCAAAGCAATTCCATCAGCTGCCAGGGCTTCTTCATAGATATAAGAGTAACGAGCTAATTGGTATCGCAAGGCGACACAGCATTCGTCATCAATGGCCTTGAGATCCTATAAATGAAGGTAGATGTAAGATGACTGGTTTTGCCGAGGGCAGTCCCTTACTGTCAAGATTTTTGGAAGATGTGCTTGGTAATATTCTTGGCGAGAGGCATTGGTGCTTTGTAATTGCTGTCGATAATTCTTGTCGGCTAAGGTGACCTTGTATCTTGCCTCTTCTTCTAGTCGACTCAGCTGACACACAAAAAAAAAAAAAAAAAGAATAAGAATGAGCCTTGGTCTTCGAGGATTTTTTTTTTATTACCTGAGCGGGTGTTTTGGAATTTTTGAAGATGCCTTTTTTGGGTACATGGAGAGGATCGTTGTTCTTTTGCATGACAGTGCGCTCCCAGTCTTCGTTCTGACTGTCGTATTTTAGCTTCAGCTAGAGAGTGGCGGCTGTCAATGTCAATTGCTCGTCTCTATCAAGGACTTTACCTTTTCCAGATTGGCGTCTGCGTCCACCAACGCTTTTTCAAAACGAGTCCCTGTATCTTTGACCTGGTCGGTTCAAATAAAAGGGGATTAGTTGTGGCTGATCAAATAAAGGTGAGCTGTCAAGAATGTGTCATTGTTTACCTGCTTCCTTCCTCTTTCGGTGTCCTTGTGCAACAGCTGCAAGTCCTCCGCAACTTCCAAGATGCTGTTGGAAAACTTGATACGCTGTTCTCCAATGGTTTCATGGACTTTGAGCATCGAGATCCAAGCATCGCCATACGTACTACGATGGGAAACACACTGCGTTAATTCACAGGCACAAAAAGCAACCAGTCTGCTCTCTTACCCTGAGCGTGGATGCGACTTGTCAAACGATTCGCTCATGGATTGAGCCAGTTTGGCCATTTGCTTCCCATATTCTTCTTCAATAGCAGCACGTTTCTTTAGGAAGAGACTGGCATCCTAACATAAATGATCGGTGAATAATTCCAAAGGGGTAAAAAGAGACTTGTGCCTGAGTTTTGCTAACCTTTGCAGCTTGCATGTCTTCTTTGACCTTGTCCGACAGACACTGGAATCCACACTGTTGATGAAATGTTCAGTTCATTTTTCCAGATGAGCAACTGAGGGTTCAATCGTATATTCAAACAGATGACTTACGTCCATATCAACGAGAATGTCAAGGACTTCATTGCTCTTCTTCGCGTCAGTTAAACCTCCGGTTTGTAATGCAGTGGACTGGCTAAAAGGTGACAGTAGAGATGCTTCTCTTATTTCATCGGGCTTCATCATGGTGGACATCATCGTTGCTATTTGCAAAGATTGTGATCTCGTATACTGAAAAAAAGAGAGAAAGAGAAAGTGAGAGGAAAAAAAAAAAAAGGAGGCGAAAAAAGTGGCAGGAGGAAAACTGGTTTCCTTATTTGTCTTCTCATGCAAACGAGCGGCAGCCCAAAAGTTAGGACAAGCCACGCCCTTTTTTTCGTTTTGGCTCATTTTTTACTGCTTTCTCTTTTTTTTTTTTTTTTTTTAATCGCTAGACTGTTTTGATCATGGCTGTGAAAAAAGCATTGACCAAGACATCGAAAGCATCCAAGCCAACAGGAGGCAAGAAAGGATTGACCAATAAACCAGCCAAAGATCAACCCATGTCCAACACCAAGCAAAAGAAGAAAGAATATCAAAATCGAAAATACAACAAGAAACCTAAGGAAGAAGAGGACTCTGACTTTGAGATCGTGCCCAGCAATGCACCTAAAGATGCCTTTGATGCCGATGCTTCTGATGCTTCTGATGAAGACTCTGAATTGGAAATGGATATGTTCAGCTCGCTGTCTTCCCATGCCAAACCCACCAACTTTGCTACGCCTGTGTCAGCGGTCGTCGACCAGCGCGCCGCATCTGCTCCCATCACGTTCGATGACGACGAAAGCAACGACGACGAAGAACGATTCATTGCCAATGAAAACATGCAAGCCAATCGCAAAAAGAAAAAGTCTGGCGGCTTCCAATCCATGGGTAAACTCATCGCCTCCCCTTTTTATTGTCTTGCTGACTATTTTTGTTCCTTTATCAGGCCTCTCACACAATGTCTTCAAGGCTATTCTCCATAAAGGGTTCAAAGTGCCTACGCCTATTCAACGCAAAACTATTCCTGTGATCATGGAAGGCAATGATGTTGTTGGTATGGCTCGTACGGGGTCTGGTAAAACCGCAGCCTTTTTGGTGCCTATGCTGGAGAAACTCAAGGCGCATTCTGCAAAAGTGGGGGCTCGTGCCGTCATCATGTCTCCCTCTCGTGAATTGGCTCTGCAGACCCAGAAAGTCTGCAAGGAACTGGGTAAATATACCGATCTGCGAAGCTGTGTGCTGGTCGGTGGTGATTCTTTGGACGACCAATTCAGTATGCTTGCCAGCAACCCAGACATCTTGATCGCTACGCCTGGTCGTCTGCTCCATCTGGCGGTCGAAACCGAATTGGACCTACGAACAGTCGAGTATGTCGTATTTGATGAAGCCGATCGCTTGTTTGAAATGGGTTTTGCTGTCCAATTACACGAATTGCTCTCTCGCTTCCCCTCCAACCGCCAAACCCTGCTCTTCTCTGCTACATTGCCCAAGATGCTTGTTGATTTCGCTAAAGCCGGTCTGCAAGAACCCACCTTGGTCCGTTTGGATGTTGATACAAAAATCAGTCAAGACCTTGAGGTATAGTTACAAGATACAAAATAATAATAATAATAATAATGGCCACTTACGAATGGTGTGATTTAACTTCTTTTTAGATGGCGTTTTTCTCCGTCAAGCAAGTGGAAAAGGAAGCAGCCTTGCTGTATCTGTTACGCCATGTGATCAAACTGCCCAAAACCACCAAACAGGGCAAGGCTGGGGAAAAGAAAAAGCGACGGTCAGCTTCCGAAGAAGACCGACAAACGATTCTTTTTGCCTCGACCAAGCATCATGTCGAATACCTGTCGACCGTGCTTATCAGCCTTGGCTATCAAACGTCCTACGTGTATGGTTCCTTGGATCAAACAGCTCGTAACATCCAGATCAACCGGTTCCGCAGCGGTGATACCAACCTGCTTGTTGTGACGGACGTGGCCGCTCGTGGTATTGATATCCCTATTCTGGAAAATGTGATCAACTATGACTTCCCGGGCTCGTCCAAGGTCTTTATCCATCGTGTAGGTCGTGCTGCGCGTGCTGGTCGTCGTGGCTGGGCCTATTCCTTGGTGACGCCTGAAGAGCTGCCTTACTTGGTGGATCTGTCCATGTTCTTGTCACGCCCTCTGGTTGTTGGCAGCGAAAAGGACGAAATCGACTACACGCATGATCTTTCCATCGGCGGCTTCCCCAAAGAATCGTTGATGGATGACATGTCCTGGTTCCAAGAAAAGGTCGAAATTGACGCCGAACTAGAAGGCATGGTCAAGACAGCTACAAATGCCTTCAAGCTATACAACCGTACCAAGCCCAAGGCTGCTGCCGAAAGCTACACTAGAGCCAAAGAGGTCATGAAGCGAAAAGGATACAAAGAAACCCATCCTTTGCTCAGTAAGCCTTTTTTTTGTTTACGCTTCAAAAAAAAACTCATTTCTTCTTTCTCTATTTTCCTTAGTCAACGACGACAATAGCAACGCCATGGAGCAGGAACGACAAGCGATGATCAGCATGATCTCGGGCTTTCGACCAGCAGAAACAATCTTTGAAGTAGGTCAGCGTGGTACACGCAAAATAAATGAAGCCACCACCATCATGCGAGAACGTCGAGCCATCTTGGACCATGTCATTGGCGAACGCAAAAAGCAAGTGGCTGTGGCCGATGCTGCCGAGGACGAAGCTATCCAAAAAGCCAAAGCTGAGGCCAAGTCCAAGCCCACCCAAGCATCCCAATTCGAACTTGCCGATGAAGATGAGTTGGCTGACGCCTTTCACATTCCATCGTCGACTTCTGCTTCCAGTAAGCCTACGAAGAAAAAGAAAAAAAAAGGCTCATTCCACTCTTTTCTCTTGTAGAACCTGCTGCCAAATCATATCGTGACGAAGAATTCTATATCTCCTATACACAAAAGGATCTTGATACCGAACGAGGCTATGCAATGAGCAGCTCGGGCAACTTTATGGAACAGGTTGGCAAGGCTCAATTGGATCTGATTGGCGACGACAATGATACCATTCGCAGCAAGCAAAACCAACTGCGCTGGGACTCCAAAAAGCACAAGTATGTCCGTGGTACTGGCATTGGCTCAGACAACAAAAAGCTGATCCGAACCGAAAGCGGTGCGTTGATCCCAGCCTCCTACAAGAGCGGTCGCTATGATGAATGGGCCAAGAAGACCCGCACAGCTTTGCCTCGCACTGGTGAATTGGAATTACCTGCTGCGGCTCTCAAAGCCCAGCAACGCCGGTACAAGCACACCAAGATGCAAGAGGCCAAGGAACTGGATCCTTTGTCGATGGATTATGAAAAGAAGATGAAGAAGCGTAAGCGCGACGACGCCGACGATCAAGGCAAGGGCCAGCAAGGCAAGAATGGTAACAAGCGACAGGCTCTTGGCCAACGAAGTCAGGGCGGCCGTGGCACAGCCAATGAACTCAGGGATGCCGGACAGATCCGCAAGGCCCGTGTGCAAATGACCAAGCGCAAGGAAAAGACTGCTCGTGGTCCTGCTAAGCGTGGCGGCCACGGCGGTGGCCGAGGTGGTGGCCGGGGCGGAGGCCGTGGCGGAAGCCGTGGTGGTGGCCGTGGCGGAGGCCGTGGTGGAGGCCGAGGCGGTGGCCGACGATAGACGCCACCCTTTCCAATTTTATTTTGCACCTAGTACACTTTGCATTGCATCCTTTCTTTGTATTCTTCATCAGATTTTTTTTTTAAATTTTAATTCAATAAAGCATAGTTAACTATTTATTTGGAGACTTCGATGGGTATGAAGGGAGAGTCTTGGAAAAAAGTTAGATAAAAGTGATGTTGGCATTGCCAGAGACGGTGTTGACATTGATGCTGGAAGAAGCGTCAGCGTTATCACCGACATAACCCTTGGCAGAGCGACCAATGGGACCACGTGATTCCTTGTAGTGCAAACGTTCAGGTTCAATGGAATTGAGTTCAATTTTGCCGCTCAACACGGACACTTTGAATTTGCTGTCCAAAGAAACAGGCTAATGGAAAATACAATGGATAAGCAACTGCAAGGTAGGCAATAAAAAGAAACGTACCATGACCAAGCTGACGTCACCAGAGACAGAGTCGACCTTGACATTGGAGTTGGGCAAAGCTTCGCCAACGATGGCTTGAACATTACCAGAAACAGAAGCAGCATCCAGGCTACCTTCGCCAATATCAGTCAGGGAATTAACGTCACCAGAGACGGTAGCAAGCACGATCTTGGGTGAAGTGAGGAGCTTTTCAGTCTTGACGTTGCCACTGACGGTAGCCAAGACGGCTTCGGAACGGAAAGTGAATTCTTCTTCAGAGGTGACATCACCAGAAATAATACCCAAGCCCAAGAAGTCCAAAGAATCGAGAGCAGGGAGTTCCACAGTGACGTAGATAGTGAAGCAGCCTTGTTGCGTGTAGTGTGAGTCGGTCTATTTTTTGTCAAAAAGAGGGAAAGGTCAGGGCTGGTTTTTTTTTTTTTTTTTGATAGATTACATTCAATTGCAGGCGGACTTTGTCTTCTTGGATGTCTTCTTCAATGTAAACGACGTCTTGCAAGTCGTCAGAGTCGAAGAAAACGTCAAAGGTGACACGAGGAGATTCCAGATCAGCATTTCGTACAACCTTTCCCCAACCGTGCTAACAAAAAAAAAAAAAACGAAAGTGAGCCTTGCGCCTCATCTTTTCAGCCACTTCTTACCATGATGGAGAGGCCCTGGTTGTTCTTTGATTTATGCTCAACGACTACAGCCTTGACAGTGTTTTGGATGTCGTAGACGGATTTGCCGTTCCAGGGAATGGAGGGGCTGGAGTTGCAGTAGCGCTGGCTGTCGGCCCAGGCGGCAAGATCGTTGGAGCCATCGATGTTGTGAACAACAGGTTGTTCATAGGGTTGGTCGCGCAGGTGAGGGCGGCCTGTGAACCAGGTGGGTCTGACATGAACAAAGAGAAAGAGCACGCAGGCTGCAACAGCTAGCTTACCAAAGAAGCGAGAGAAGCCACCAAAGCGGCGCTGTCTTCTTTCTTGGTAACCATACTCATAGATCTGACCGTGCTGGCAGGGACAGTTGTTGGTAGAGATGCTTTGGTATTGTTCTCGTAGAGGCTGTTTTTCCATATCACTCATCGAAGCCATGGTGAATAAGAAATGTTTTCGTAAAGAGGTTGATGAAAAAAAAAAATGGAAAAAAAATTCATGCCGGCTGGTGGTTTTTTATACTTTCGGGATTTTTGCTTGGCTGTGACACCTTGGCCAATGCTT
This sequence comes from Hesseltinella vesiculosa, assembly GCA_002104935.1. Taxonomy (NCBI): domain Eukaryota; kingdom Fungi; phylum Mucoromycota; class Mucoromycetes; order Mucorales; family Cunninghamellaceae; genus Hesseltinella; species Hesseltinella vesiculosa. Next base: position 253,413 of record MCGT01000024.1, on the reverse strand, counting down.
GGGATTTTCGCTTGGCAGCGATTTTTTCTTGGACTCAAGAAGGGCACAGCCCCGATTGTCAAAATTTCAAAAATTTACTGTACAGCCATATCTAGAAGTAAAATCGCTGGAGCTTCTACAACCCTTCAAGAGGCATTTTTTATTCGGCATAGAGCGTAAAAAACGAAAATTGACAAACTATGAGAATGGTGATAGATGAAGATGGGATGGGGATGGCGCAGCTCAATCGTCGCAACAGGTTGTGTCATGGTGCGTGGGCGTGATGTACAGAGATTGACGGCGTGGGACCTCGGTAAAGTCAATGTTGATGGCCACGCAATGGCGTCCGTGTACTGGCGGTGGTCAAAAGTAGACTGGGTTTCCTCAGCAAGATGCAAAATGAAATCCTTAAAAAGAAGGAGCGAGCGCTTTTAGTGGGAATTTGGCATCACATCTTTTCCTTGCTTTGCAGACGAAAAGCAGATTCAGTGAAGATTTACATTGCTGTCGTGATACGAGATAATAAAGTCGCCGAGTCATTGCTAATACCATGTTTCAAGAAGCGCACCATCACCAAGTCGATCCGTTCTTGCAATTGATACTTTTGATATAAGGTCTAACATGCGAAAACTGGCCCTGATTCTTCATATTGGCGATGCCTGACAGGCAGAGTCTAGCCAAAAAAAAAATCATGGGCCAGTTCCAAACACTTTATCAAATGAAACATACTTCAGCAAGGGAAGATCTTAAATTTCACATCACATTTCAAAAGATCAATGATACACGGCGCCAAAGTCATCTCGACATTCAGGAACTCATTGCCCATCTGTCAGCTCTTCAGCAATCGTAATTTTATGAGAAGAGCTGAGTTTGGAAAATTAAATTTGAAGGTTTGCTTTTTGCTTTTGCTCCTTCGTGATTTCCAACTTGTAAATTACTTGTTTAATGATTTGTTCCAACTACCCAAGCCTTCACGCACTTTGAAAACAGATGAACGAGCAGTGGGAAACAAAGTTTGCAGGGGTCGGAAGAAAATAATTTGGCAGTTCGTCTGAATGGTTTGCCTGCGTAAAAAAAGGTTTATTCATGGCTCAAAAATAGACTGTGTTTGATTCCAAAAAGAAAATGTGACGACCTCTTATTTCTTTTTGTTGCGCAGCTGTTAAAAAGAAGATGTCAGTCCACGTCCTGTTTCTTTACACTCTCAATCCTTACCCGCTCCAGCAAAGCCTTGGCTCGTTGCTTGGGCGTGCCTGTGGGTTCAGGGCGTGGTTGAGCTTGAGCTTCTTTGGCGGCTTTGCGTTGCTCTTGCAATTCCAGAACCGAGCGAACCTGAGAAAAAAAAAACCGGGTGAGCAATTTTGTTTTTCTGCCTCTGCGCCTCCTTTTATCCTAAAGGCAACGTACTCGCTCTGGTAAGTTTGCTTTTTCAAGCCATTTCTTTTGATCAACAATCTTGTCTAGCTTGGGTAAAGATTTTTCGGGTATGGTTGCATGAGGCTGTCATCAAATGAGGTTGGTGAGCCCAAAGATGCCGCAATTTTTTTTTTTTACCTCTTGGTGCTTTTCAAAGAAGTCGCTGGTACGTGAGGATATCAGGTCTTTACGTTCCTCAATGGTCTTGCCAGACATCGGCACAGGCCATTGTTTGCCAATGGCAACTTGATGGGCTTCGATCTGCTTACCAAATTCCTTCAGGAGCTTGGTATCCACATCGTACAATTCAGGTGCTACGTACAGGATTTTGCATAAATGAGAGATGGTAATGTTTCTGTAAAGAAAAGAAGGGGAGGTCAGCCATCAAAGCACCACGTCGTTCAAAAATAAAATGGCAGGAACTCACTTGCGCGTTGAATTGCGCAACATGGGTTGGATTTTGTGGAAAAAGGCAGCTACATTCCGAGCCAGATGGAACGTCAAGGTGACGTCCAGTGCAGATACCAACTTGTCTAATGTTGATCGTTCTTCCGAGATCCGTTCCTTTTCCAACTAGGCAGAGATAGAAAGGTGAGCAAACGAAGACTGATTCAAGAAAATCTACCTTTAAATTAAGAGACGAGGCTGGCCTATGGACATTGTCGCCGGCATCCAGTGAGGATTCTGTCTCACGCTGGGTAGAAGGTGTGTTGGGGGTGGGGGGACAGGCGGTTGGTTTCAACCCAGGCGACAGGTCGCGTTGCTCATCATTGTTGGTAGGAGACGAAGGAGGTGTGAGATGAAGCGGCGACGAAGCAACATCAGGGTCAGATGATGGCAGATGTTCAGGCATGGGCGATGTAGAGGCTGGCAATTCGATGGCTTGTGCGACTGGTGTTGGTGATTGAATGCCTTCCAGAGGTTGGTCTGAATGCGGCTGGGTCATTTCATGAAGCTCAGGAGGCGCGGATGCAGAGCTATCTTGTGATGAAGTGTCTGGTTGGTCTGCTGTCGATTTCTTCTGTTCCTGCTCAGAGACAGCAGGTTTCAAGAGATCGGTCAGCTTTGGCTGATTAGGTTGTGATGGTACAGGTTTCTTTCGCTTGGAGGATCTGGCTGGCAAGAGTTTCGCAGCTTCGCTGGTGCGTTTGTGAACAGCCTAGAGAAAAAAAAATAGTGTGTGTTATTAAAGAGAATCAGCTTCACGATGGGATTACCTTGACTTCCTTGGGTTGCTCTAGCGATGGTGAGCCAAAGGCAATGACGGGTTCGTTTTGAACCAGCTTTGATTGTTGCCGTTTGTTTGATTCTTCGGCCTGTACAGCTTGACGCTTCTATCATAGAAAAGAGCATGAGTGATGGCTGGAAACAAAACGAATGCTATGCTGATTACTCTCAGTGATATGCGTAGAGTTGGCGGCATGGACACGGTTCGATATGCAAGAGAAGAAAAAAACCAAAGAAGAAAAAAAAATTTATTGTCAGAATGTGACTTTTTGAGCCTGCTGTCGCGCTTTCAAGTTCCATCATTTTTGACTCCCCCTTTTTTTCAGGCAGCGTGCCCATTTTACTTCTTTTTGAACTTCATCTTCTTGATTCAAATGAACTCTGAATTCGACGATGTAAATGACTTTGTTCTTGGCTGATCAAGCGTTTTACTAAACCAATATTTTTTCCCTAGGTCCTAACTAACCAACCCGTTGTCATTGACAATGTAAGCTGTTGGATGATTCTCGCCTTTATGATTTCATCTCGCTCACCACTCTTTCATTTTGCAAACAGGGTTCAGGTGTCATCAAGGCAGGGTTTGCTGGCGAAGAACAACCCAAATGTTTCTTTCCATCCTTGTAAGATAGCAGCAACATCTGCCATTATATTGTTGTGTTGTATTTATATTTTTGCTCACCCTTCTGATGTTTTTTTTTTTTTTCGCTGCTGGACATGCAGAGTGGGACGACCTAAGCATGTGCGCATCATGGCTGGTGCAGTGGAAGGCGATACTTTTATCGGCAGAAAGGCACAAGAACTTCGAGGTCTGTTGAAAATCAGATATCCTTTGGAACACGGGATTGTGACCGACTGGGAAGACATGGAACGGATCTGGCAGTATATCTACACCGATGAACTGAAGACTTTGTCTGAAGAGGTAAGGCACAGTTGCGCCATACGCATCAGCGCCAATTAAAAATATTTCCTGTGGTAGCATCCTGTGCTGTTGACCGAAGCCCCCCTGAACCCAAGATCTAATCGAGACAACGCGGCCCAAATCTTTTTTGAAACCTTCAACGTGCCCGCTCTTTTCACATCGATCCAAGCCGTCCTCAGTCTGTATGCCTCGGGCCGAACCACTGGCATCGTGCTGGATTCCGGTGATGGTGTGACTCACTCTGTGCCTGTGTACGAAGGGTTTGCCGTACCGCATGCTATTCGCCGTGTTGACATTGCTGGCCGAGATGTGACAGAGCACCTGCAATTGTTGCTTCGCAAAGCTGGATACAACTTTAGAACAACTGCCGAAAAAGAAGTGGTGCGCATCATCAAAGAAAAGACCTGCTATGTTGCTCTGAACCCTACCAAGGAAGAGAAGGAAACCAGTGGCAAGATGGATGATTTCATGCTCCCCGACGGCAATATCATCAAGCTCGGGGCTGAACGCTTCCGTGCTCCTGAAATCTTGTTCCAGCCTGAATTGATTGGCGAAGAATATCCTGGTGTCCATCAAACCATTGTCGACTGTATTGGCCGTGCTGATTTGGATTTGCGCAAATCGCTGTATTCCAACATTGTATTGTCCGGTGGCTCCACGCTCTGCAAAGGTACGACCCAGTTTCTTCTGCCCTAGTCTTCTCACCTCTTCTCCACCCTTTGGCAACCCTGTTTTGACTCATAGGTTTTGGTGAGAGATTATTATCCGAAGTGAAGCGCTTGGCACTCAAGGACATCAAGATCAAGATCTATGCCCCTCCCGAACGCAAGTACAGCACCTGGATCGGTGGGTCCATTTTGGCCTCCCTCAGCACCTTCAAGAAGATGTGGGTTTCTGCCGAAGAGTACCAAGAAGATCCCGACATCATTCACAAAAAGGCTTTCTAAGCAAAAGGACTGCCTCTTGTACCCTTTTTTATTTTTATCTTTTTGGAGACTGTGATGAAGGATGCCGATGTTAACATTATAGCTTTATAGATATCCTCGCCTGTTTCTTTATTACCACTCCTTGACATCCCCTTCTTTTTTTATTACTCCAATATTCTTTTTCTGTACTTGATTTATACCTGATTTCTTTCCTGTCTCCTCTTCCCGGATCCCTCCCAGCTTTTTGCCATGTTTTTCTCTAGGCCGTGAATAAACTATTTTTTTGGTGGGTCAACCAACGGACGAACCGCTTAATCATTTTCAGAGGCGAGAAAGCATCATCAAACGACATCATGTCCAGTGACCTGTTTACGAATCTTCTAGCACTTCATAGATATCATTCTAATCAAGGCCATTGGTTTGATGCAGGTGTGCAAAATTTGGAGTGAGTTGACTAATTTGGCAATGTGATCCATATTCAATTTCCGCAATGTTGGCTTCTTTTTTATTTTTACTGGCACCGACTCTACTGCTTTGTAGGCTGCTGCTATTGGTTACAGGCTTTGGATGACAATGATGGTTCCACGAAAAGTGAGGGTCTGGCTGCTTTCAAATTATGGCTGGCAGAAGGGATGGTTAGCTCATCTCGACGCCATCACTTTATGCTCGAACACCGAAAAGAGGTTTGGGCATATGAACGGCGATTGTGTGCACCGGCAGGAATCGAAGTAAGAAAAAAGTACAGGGCTTTACTTACTGCGACATCAGGAGAAAGTGTTTAGTAGTATCCACTATTTTCTTTCCTTCAAGTGGAAAGAGAGGTCAAAGATCATTAGAAGTCTACCTATCTTTTGGGCTTCTCACAACGGATTTTTTTTTTTTCATTTCCATTCTTAAAAAAGGGATACAGCTTCAATGAAGTTGTAAGCTTACCATGAAAGAGAAGTTGAATAGCTTCCCATTGAAGAGAAGTTGAATAACTTCCCATGAAAGAGAAGTTGAATAGCTTCCCATGAAAGAGAAGTTGAATAGCTTCCCAGTGGGTTTCTCACAACGGATTTTTTTTTTTTTCATTTTCATTCTTTAAAAAAGGGATACAGCTTCAATGAAGTTGTAAGCTTCCCATGAAAGAGAAGTTGAATAGCTTCCCATGAAAGAGAAGTTGAATAGCTTCCCATGAAAGAGAAGTTGAATAGCTTCCCATGAAAGAGAAGTTGAATAGCTTCCCATGAAAGAGAAGTTGAATAGCTTCCCATGAAAGAGAAGTTGAATAGCTTCCCATGAAAGAAAAGTTGAAAAGCTTCCCAAGAGAAGTTGTGCGAAAGAAAACAAATAAAATATTTTTTCTGCGGCTTGTTTTTCCATCTTTCAATCTTTTACTAATTTTTGGTGTCGCTTGAATTCATGAGCTCAGCATATCATCAAGGGATTGGATCATCCCCTTCACAGTTTCCAGATCCTTTTCCAAAGTTGCTTGTTTTTCCAAAAGTTCCTGTTTCGCTTTCTTGAGATGCTGAACCCATGGTTCGTCCCTTTTAACACAATAAAAAAAAAAAAAAAGTGAGAGAGATTCGCAATTGCAAACTGACCTTGGCTGCCGTTTGCCTAAATGCTCAGTTGTAGGAGGGCTGCTGCTGCTGGGTTGATCAGAGCCAATGGTATGGTGCTCAGTGATAGGCGTAGTGTTGTTGCATGGACCGGGAATGGCGGTATGTCATTTTCAGGGGCGAGAAAACATCATCAAGCGAAATCATGTCCAGTGCCTGTTTACCAATCTTCTAGCACTTCTGAGAGTGCTGTCCTTCTAATCCAGGCCATTTTTCAATGTTTGATGCAGGTGTGCAAGAGTTGACCTGACTCATTTGGCACTGTGGTTTTTGAGCAAATTTGCCAGGCGGGTTGACTGTAGAAAATGGCCGATTTTAAACTTTTTTTAGCTGGGGAATCGGAGGGACCAAAACAAAACTGATAAAAAGTTGGCTGGGCAACTTTTATCAATCGTCCTGATTTTTTCAGCATCATCCTTATCCATGCATTTACGCACCCACGCAAAATAGCGCATCGATGCAATCACTCAAAAATCCTGTGTAGTATTTGTAATTTTTTTTGAAAAAAAAAAAAAAATCCAAAATCAAGGTCCGCATTGCCTTGGATTCCTGGCCATAGCAATCTTCCACCCGTTGCAAAATTTCCGTCCGTTGCCTGGGAGACTTGTAATTTAATCAGGTCCATGTCTTATCATTTTGCACTTGTATGTAAAATTGGGGTGAATTTATTTTATCAGATGGCCCGGGGCTCTCTGGGGAAAATGGTCCGATTTTTTATTTTTTTTTTATCAACATGATCAAGGTAAGCTCGATTCTTGTAAGAAACAACACCTAGACTTCATACACTAACTAAGGCGCAAACTTTTAAAGTGTATATTCAAAGAGGATGCCTGACATCCTTGGCTGCTAATGCTCTTGATCAAAATTGCGATATGCGCCATGTTTAACCTAAACATGTCTTCAAGACCAGCAAGTCGGCAAGTGAAAATGGAACAGAAAAGCAACAGATCATTTGCCGCTTTTCTGGTCCCTGAGGTCATCTGCGAAACACCTAGCTCTGTGTGGCAAGGGGATCGCAACGCATCCCGGAAGAGCCATGCGCTCTCATATCTTGCAACTCTTGGTGTGAAACCTATCGTTTTCACCCGTCAATCCGCCAGTATTGGCACATTATCCTTGAGCTTAAGCATTTGGCTCGCTCTGCCATCACCCCACCCTCACGATGACTGTCCGCATCTTTGCCTTCCCCATTGGACACCGTGGGTGAAGTCTCCGGTAGCTTTGCCAGCGACTTAGCCCTTGGCCCATTGTGCCATTACAGGCGTCCTGGTATACTAGGCCATTTGCAGGGGTGCTATTCACTTTGATCTTTGTGGCAAGACAATGCTGATGTCCACCCACCCCGCCACCTCTGCGATCGCCGCTACTGCGCATGCCGCCCTTGCACACGCCGCTGCCTCCTCGTAGGCCAACATCAGACCCGCCACATCCGTGCTTGCCACCCATGCGCCAACCACCGCCGTGCACAGCTTCTCAAGACCAAAAAAAACGTGAATGGCCCTTACATCAATGCATGAACACCTGCAAGAGCTACTCACCTGGATCAAAGAGCTGTGCCCTGGACGGCATTTCAAGAGGCTCTCCTCCTACTACGTTCCCGCAAGATAGCATTGAAAGATGCTGACGTCAAGTATGGCCATAAACGAGGAAATAAAATATAAATGTACATGAAAGCAGGATTTTTTTTTTTCAGTGGTGAGATGGCTGATGTTTGTTTTATGACAGTACACGACGAAAAAGGATGGTGGTTTGTTATCTTCTCGACTTTTCCTTGTTGGGCTTGAAACAGAGGAATTGCATGACAGTGCTCTTGCGGCTGTAGACGAGTAATTCCTTGACATGACCGAGTTCTGCTTGCAGGTTGCCACTGTGCTGCTGCTGCTGATCATAAGCTTGCTCGATCGTTTGATAGATCTTTTGCAAGGTTTCTGAAGCTGCAGGCGACACATATTGCGACAAGGTTTGGTGCATAAATTCAATTTCCAACGTGGCTTGCAACATGCCGCCCATTCCAAATCGCTCGACCTTTCGGAAACAGCTCAGGCAGTCGTTGGCCATATTTTCTAGCAGAGCAGACAAGGCTCGAGGAATCAATTGCTTGCTAACACTGCTGATATTTGAATGCACTGTCACCATGACCGTCAAGGCCTCGTACACAAACGAATGCACCTCTAAGTGTTTGTGAGTAACTATGAAGCTCTGGCTATCTACCATCTCTCTCTCTCTCTCTTTTTTTTTTTTTTTTTTTACCTGAGGGTTTGGAGATGTTGTACCAGTCAATACCGCTTTTCAAAATACCGTGTGTAATGATATCGCGGATCGTGGCTGTTTTGCGCTTGATGTAGTCGTTGAAGAGAATTTGATCCAATTGATCAACCACGTCAATTAATGTCTACAGGGGGAAGAGTTAGAAAAGACGGGTAAAAGACGTTCGTCTGCAGATAAACTTACTTTGTAGTCTTCTTCCAAATTCACTTTGTAGGCATTTTCAAACAAGGTCACCAGCTTGCGGATCACTGCCAATCGCATATGTGCCAAATTGCTGACCGTCAACAAGATACGAATATCCTTTTCATGAGAAAAAAAAAATGAGCCGTCGGTACATCGCCGCACCACTTCACCTACCATGGAATGCACATCCATGCGACCGCGCTGCTTGGCCAGTAGAAGTTCGTCTTTTTCGGATAGAGGCTTGTAGTCTGAAAAGGCGACTTGCACTAGACCATCCAAAAAGGAGAAAGTCGAGTCCAAGAACGAGGAGCGGATCTTGTCGAGATGATCGGGCTGGACACGGGGTGAATGGACTCGGTTATCAGCATCCATCGTCACGGACAACGTGGACACTTTATAGGCTGAGCGGGCACAGAACTTGTGATATTCATAGTAGCGTTTCAACAGGCAAGTATACTGCTGGTTAAATGGATCTAGTACCCAGTCTTCCAAGTAGTAAAAGCTCTTTGCATCTACAAGAAAAGCAATGAGAACGAGGACACTGATTTTTTTTTTTTTTACCTCGTTCCCAGCATACGCAAATGACATCCAAAAACTTAAACCGTGCCTTTTCCATCAAATGTGTCAGACCAGCAAACGTTTCGCCTGGAAGGTGGATGCCGTTGATATCGGTGATACAGTTGGCAATAGTGTTGATGATGCGGGACAAGTGTTCCGACACGTGGATTGAATTGGTGTTGACGGGCAAGAATTCAGGCAGTTGGATTTTTTTCGACGCATCCTTGGGCATGGACTGGGTGCCTTCCAAGTCGAAATATTCTGACAGAAGCGACGCATAGCGATCGACAATATTGCGTGACATGCTTTGGCATTGCTCTACCTTGGTCAGATCCACGTTCATGTTGCGCCCACGTCGGCCGCTTGGCTTTCGAGTGATTTCATCGCTGGAGACGGTCTTGAAATAAAAAAGGTGAGATGGTCCGATTGCTTCCTCCCTCCTTTGTGTACCTTTTTCTTGAATTTGCCTTCAATGAATGCTTTGGAGAGGCGCCAAAAGTCCGGGAGACATTGCACTAACAAGCTGGAGAGAGCCTTGACGGCTTCAGCAATGGCCCGCCACGTACGTAGATCGCTGCTGTCATCGGTGTCCAAGGACAGCGTCTTGGACTCGATCACGTGGATCGCATGTTTCAAAGAAATGCTGCGTTGCACCGTGGATTCTTTGAAGGACTGAGTGGCCTTGATCTTGTCGACTTTGTCCATGTTGGTTGCAAAGGTGTCTTTCATTAATCCCATGATCCACTGGTATTGGCTGTCGAGATAAAACCAAGCAGGGTCTTCTTTGGTGTCAAGCTCAAAAAGATAGCTACAAGCACAGACAAAAAAAAAACATTCAATGATTGGTCGTCTAGTCATGTCACCTGGGCTGTCAATTTACTTGATGGTTTTCTCTTGCTCGTCCATGTTGCGCCAGGGATCTTGCAACATTTTCAGCAGGATATTTTGCAATTCACCAATGATCTTGGTGACTTCGTCCCACACCTTGTCAAACACTCGTCGATGGGTGTCGGAAACACCGGTGAAATCTTCTTCTTGTGGGTCGTGCTGTTGGATGTTGGCAACAGGCCCAGTCTTGACAATCTGGTACAGATACTTGCCCTTTCGGTAGTCTCGAATGGCCGATTCATATTTATTCTGGCGGAGAAGATAGACGAGTGAGTTTGTAGATCATACACAACGCCTGTTCACAAGGTTGTACCTGACGAATGGATTCAAGCAAACTGCTGGGCAGATTGAAGAAGAATTTGTATTGCTGGAGGATAGAGAGGGTGTTGCGGACTTTTTCCACGCGCTGGCGACGCTCGACGACAGGGCCGTAGATCTGGGACGCTTTGCTGTTGGCCTCTGTAGGAGAAAATGGGGGGGGGGGTGAGCGTCGGTTCGGTTGTCCGTCTTTTTATCTACCTTCTAGGGACAGTCGGAGGTCCTTGGTGCCGAATTCCATCTGTTCATTTAGCTGGAATGAGCGCATTTCCTCATAGACATGGTCGATGGTGTTTTTGGCTGTGACAAATCGATCAAAGTTGCTATGCACCAGTGACTTGAGGGCTTCTGAGCGTTGGTCGACGCCATGTCTTAGTCGCTTTTCGCCGTGCACCAAGTCGTTGTAGGTGGCCTCCTTGTGCACGTGCAACAGGAATTGCCGAGGATTGAAGTTTTTACTGCTGATCATCAGGGACGATTCTAAGAGAGAAACATGGAAAAAGAGAAACGTTAGCTCTATCCGTGCTTTACTGACTCTGGAGACATGCTTTCTTTCAAGTCGGTCATTTTGGTCGTTTTGAGAGACACCTCACTATAAAGAACGATGAGTGGCTAGCAAAGCGTTTTCACTAGACATTACTTTTCAAAGATGGAGGGTAGCAGTCCCAAAGGATCCTTGGTATCAATGGACATATCCATGTCATCAACAGGTTGGGATGTGTCGTTGGTATTCCCATCGCCACGTCGGTCGAACTGTTCTTTTGCCGTTTCTTGCGTTTGGTCGCCGGCGTCATCTGTCCATATGCCAGGTTCAAAGGAATCAATATGGTAAAACTTTAGAATGGCAGCATCTTCAGCATATTCATTATTGTCGTCCGACATGCTCGTCAATAATAATTGAAGTAAAGGACGGGAGCAAAGAAAAAAAAAATGGAGACGGGCTGGGTTTCCGCCAAATTTTCAGAATTGGCGGGTCGGCAGTGTCAAAACTAAACTTGAGTCAAGCTGGCAGAGCCGACGAAATCTGCCGGTTTGATTTTTTCAATACCATCATCATTCATAGGACTGTCTTAAAAAGCATTGGCTATTCAGACCACCAGCTTAGTCCATGAAGTATGAAAATGGCAAAAACATGTGTCTCCCGTCTTTTCATTTTCAAATGCGACTTTTTATTTCTCTACAAATGTAAAAAAAAAAAAAAAGACCATGACGAGATGAGAGGTGGGATGTTGTAGGAGATAATAAGAGGGATTTCTAAACGCTTTCCAAGACGGGAGGTTCAACGAATTCCTTGGCAACCTTGGCACCAACTTCATCGGAAGCGGCGGCACCACCGTGCAAAGCCAAAAGAGCAGAGACGTCGAACTTGGGAGCCTTGAGGATCTTGACCTTGCGGATGTAGGTGTTTTGCAAGGGGTAGATGGATTGGGAAGCCTTTTCGATGCGGGCAGCAATGTTGTCTTGGGCTTGCTTGTTGGCAGAAGAGGTGACCTTCAAGACCAATTCCTTCAAGTCGCAAGAGGCGGTTTCTTCACCGAGGATCTCGAACATCTTCTTGCGGATTTGACGGATTTGGGAAGATTGGGCATAGGAGGTCTTCTTGACTTGGTTGCGACGACGGGAAGTGAAGGCAATGACGAACAAACGGACCAAGTAGCCATCGGTGGTCTTGACGTCCACGAAGGCTTCGATGGTGGTTTGCCACTTCTTGACCATGGAGCGGAGCTTGTCCGAGGTCATGTCCATACCGTAAAAGTTGGTCAACAAGTTCTTGCCTTGGACTTCATCCACCTTGAGTTGGATCTTGCGGAAGGCACGGGATTCGTCCTTGGACAACTCACCGAGAGAGACTTCGAGAACACGGCCGTTCAAGGAGTCGTTGGCGTTGCGGAGACCTTGGGTGCGGTTGACCAAGGTCTTACCAACTTGACGAACATCAAACATGGAGGGAGCCTTGATGTCGTACCAGTCCTTGCGGGTGAAGGGGTCAACGCTAGATCAACAATAAAAGAATGAATTTCTTGGAAGACACAAACTCTCGAGGTCAATGGAGGAGATTGGCTGGTTCGTTTCATTTTTGCCGATGACGTTTATGCGTGGTGAGACTAACGAATCGTGAAATACGCTGGCGTTATCGAGTTGTGATTTGTCGTTCGATGTTTCTAATCCTGATGACCGAACCCACCAGCCTTTCTCATTTCTCCTCCATTTGCCAGTCAAAAAAAAAAAAAAGTGGATGGACTTACACCTTCTTCTTCAAACCTTTCTTGCCCTTGGAGAGGCGCTTGTTCTTACCAACAGCTATAGGATAAAAAAGAGGTTGGTTAGATTAGTAACGAAGTTTGGATGGATGGATGGATGGGACCTACCCATGATGGATGAGACAGAAAATAAAGAGGAAGAAGAAGAAAAAAAAAAGGGGGAGCTGGGTTGACAAAAAAAGCCAAAGCCTGTGGCTTCCCATTGGCTCTTCCTAGCTCATTTTGCCAAATCCAACATCCATTCTCACAAGTGTTTTTTTTACGGATTTGACAAAAAAAAAAGAAAAAAGACGTGGAAGAAAGGTTCTAGCCTGTTGTCCAGGGTGGAAGCGTGTATTTATATTTTGAATGGCAATGGAACAAATCGGTGCTATCGATTTATTCAGAGATTCAGTTGTTTGGCTTTTATAAAACTAAGTTGGATGGACACATTTAGGGACCAGCAGTGGGGGCAGGGTTCATGCGACGCTTGCCACCGATTTGGTTGGTGACGTTAACGAAACGACGGCTGAAGAAGGAAAAGAAAGTGAGATGACGAGTATTGAAGGATGTATTAATGTTGTCTTACTTGTACACTTGACGCTTCTTAGCGCGGCCGGTCAAAGCCTTCTTCTTTTCTTGCTTGGCAACCTAGAACGAGAAAACGCCGGTGATGAGCCTATGCTGTCTCGATGGCAAAGCGATCCGGTCGACAGCCTGCTGAAAATCATGTTGCTTACCTTGGGGCATTGGCTCTTGACCTTACCAGCACGGGCTAAACTACCATGGACTTTACCCTATGGACAATGGCACAAGCAAAAAAAAAAAGAAAATTAGCCCATCCATTCATCCATCCATCCATTCTAAATCGTGTATGCATCTATCGTTCTTATGGGGGTGTTGTTTTTATCAACGGGTAGATGCATCATCGTGTGGTTGTCATTTTTTGTATTGTGCTTCATGTACGTACCATCTTGAGATAATAAAATTAAAGGAAAGAAAGAGGGGAAAATGTCGAGGAGCTGTTTTTTTTTTTTATTTTTGACTCCCAGCATCTCTCACCCTGTCAGCTGACTGAACTGCGCAAATGCCGCAGGCCTTTTTCTCTCTCTCTCTCTCTCTCTCTCTCTCATCCTTGAACGTGGCCAACTCTGAAATAAACTGGCATGTCCATTCTCGTGGGCATGTTCAGTGGTTCATCGCCTCTTCGAAACTTCGGCAAAAGAAAGGAATTTTTATTTTTAAAGCAATCAAGAAAAGAGGGACATACGCACATCATCGTGAATAGGTAGGTCGAACGAAGTATAATGCTTGATGGTAGGCTTGCAACAGTCAAGGTGTAGATCATTGCTAGGGATGGTGCACGCGGAATAGTTGGTGTTGTCCTGGGGACCAGGCGCAGGAGGCAGTTGCGCGGTGCTGTCAAAGCCGGTAGGAGGTGACTGAGGCTGGGGTGGAGGCTGGGGCTGGTGGAGATGAAGCGAGGGAGCTGAATGGGGAAGGCTGGAGGGCGGTGGCGGAAAGGTCGGCATGGGAATGGACGAACCGGTGGCGGACAAGGAAGGCGGGTGCAAGTACTGAGTGATGGCAAGGGCTCGATGCATGACGGCACAGGCACTGGCCAGCTGGAGATGGCGATAGACCTCGGTCATTTCCCAGTCCAGCGCTTCCAAGGTTTGAGCTGTTTCGTGATGGCGCAGGCGAGTGTGGGCCGCCACATCTTGATAAAATTGACCAGCAATCTTGCCCAAATGCATGGCGAGCTTGGCCACCGACACACTGATAAAAGGAGGGGGTGGCTGCTGAGGGTTTGACCAGAGCAAGGAGACGGCAGGCTTTTTTTTGCGTTGCGGTGGAGGAGGAGGGTTGTCTTGTAGAGATAGGGTCGGTAGATCATCCTGGTGGAGCGCCTCGTCTTCCATGATGGCATGACCGTCTATGTGTAAAAATGCCGTTCGATGCGGTCGGCGGCGGATCAGGCCAAAAAAGCAGGCGTCATAGGGATGCCTTGGCTTCAGCAGGGAAGGCAGCTGCCAAGGCGCGAGTGTGAAGCAAGGGATGGGGATCGGGTGATGCCAAAGCATGTGCGGTGTTGTCAACGAGAGCCGGAAAGGCGTCCAAGGCACTTTGGTCGAGTGGTTGGCAGCGCTTCTGGACGGGCTGGCCAAAGGGACGGAACGGCGATGGGTTCTGGCCGACTCGGCTTGTTGCTGGGGTGGATGATCGTCGTCATCGGCATCGGTGAGGAGGGATGGGGAAGGCGAGTCAAAGAGACACGACGACAGACGCTTCAGCTGGGAGGCGGTGTAAAACGGCTGGGCCTTTCTGACCTGGCTGTCGACTTGGCCAATGTGCTGTTGGGCGGTGGTGGAAAACAAGGCGGCGAAATGCTCACAAATCCGGGCGACGGTGGCAATGGTTTCAGATGGGCTGACGAGGCGGGCGTCAAAGATAAGTTGGCGTGAGCCGATTCGGCAGTGCTCCATGCCGAGCTGGGAGCAGTTGACCTGGTCAATGGTCACCATGTACACACCGTTGGGGTAGTCAAAGGTGGTCAGGATGGACGTCAAGATGCCGTCGGCGGGAGTAAAGGAAGAAAAAGGGGGCGAGACCAGGCTGGCGGAACTCGGGTTGTCGTGAAAGTGGAGCGACGGCTGGAAGGTGGCGGAGGAGGCAGGGTGGCTTGAGCGGCGGATGGCCGTGGCCGAGCGGCCGATGGTGTTGACCTCGTTCAAAAAGTGTTGTCGTGGCGGGTGGGTGGTGGATCTTGGTAGGGAAATGTTGTTCTGGGCGCCCGGCCATTTTATTTTGGCTGAGGCCAGGCGTTTGGAGAAGGAGCGAGCTGGGATGGGCAAGGCAGAGGGAAGCCAGGCGGTGGCCAGCAGTGAGATGTCTTCCAGCAAGTTCTCCAGCACAGTGTTTTCCTTGGCTTTGGCATCCCATTGACGCTTAAGGCGGTGCCAGTCATCGATCCATTGGTTGGTTTTGATTTCGTCCAAGGAGGACATGTGACGTTGTTGACAGGCTTCGTCAAAGCCTTGCACGATATCACACAGCGTCCATAAAAGGGATTGGTAGAGGCGGAGGCTGGGATGCTGTTTGTCGCGTGGATCGAGCCGGTCAAGGCGCAGGGTGGGTAACACAACATGAATCTCTTCCATCGTCATCTTCCAAGCCTGTAATTCTTCAGGACCAAAGACGCCATGGTCCAGACAGAATTGTTGCTGGCTTGAAGAGCAGAAAGCAGCAAGGATGTCTTGGAGCTCCTGAATCAGGTCGTCCGGCCTTGTTCCTTCAGGGTTTGCAGCGGTTGTAAAGCCAAGTGTCATCGAGCGACTCAAATAAACTAGAATAGTAAAAAGTAAAAATAAAATAAAAAAAGCAAAAGGTGAGTAGTAATCTATTGAACTGAAATAAGGAGGGAGGGGAATCAGGAGAAACTGAGAGGAAAAGCAAGAGAGAAAAAGAGGAGGCATGGAAATTAGGCTCTCGCCGCGCTTTCCATTTTTAGCTCGACCCATTTTGGTTCATTGCCGGAAAAAATCGACGTTCATCACTGTTCAATCAGCAATAAAGGGGAAAGGTGACGCTTGCCACTTTGCCAGCTTCTCCATTTCCCCATAGGTTCGATCATTGGGACACTCACCCACAAATATAAAAAAAATAGAAAAAAACAATGTCATTCTCGTTTTGTTGCGCAGCCGCAGTGATTTGTGGAGTGCATTTGTTGTAACCGATTCGATGCATTAAAAAAAAAAACGGATAAAAAAAAGTCACATTTTTCATTAATCGGTTTTGATCTTTCCGAGATGAGGTATTCAATTTCCTCCATGGATCCACCTCACAGCAACAGAAACCCTTTTTCATGCCCTCAAAAACTCGAAACATTTGAAATTCCGCAAGACTGTGCCCAAGAGAGCAGCTAAAAAAAGCAATCCTTTTTATTTTCTTCTTTTATTTGTTCATTCATCTCTCCATTAAATACCATGAAGTAAGCCAAAAAACATGTAGCGTCGAGAAACAGGTGTAGAAAAGGTTGATGGGCATGGTTGCATGTATGAGACCATTCGTGACTTAATTTTTTGTGCACGTTTTTTTTTTCTTTTTTTTTCTTTCTTTTTTTTTTCTGTGCTGCTGTAGGTTTCCATCTATACAACCCACAGTGGACAATGAGCTAATACAGAACATTGGTAAGGCCCATTGGGTAAACCCCATTAGAATGACCTGGCTCATTACTTACTTAGTCTGGTGGGAGAATAGAAAAGGCTACGGACAGCCACTCGGCAAGTTTGGATTGGACGGCAGCCATCAAAGTGTGTCAGCAAGTCACCCGATCTCCACAAGCTGCCAAGACAGTTCGAAAAACCATTCAGCATCAGTTAAAAGGTGATCCGGAGACCCAAGTCAATGCCTTGCAGGTAAATAGAAAGCGCGTAGACCAAAGCTGACGTCTTTTTTTACCGATGATGCAAGTTATTGAAATTGATCTCGGAAAACTCTGCTGGATTTCATGGTAAAAGAAAAGGAAAAAGAGTCTAGAATGGAGGGTTAAATTGGGGAATTTTTTATTATTTATTGCAGATCAACTGTCAAAAGACTCCTTTATTATGGTGTTGATATCCATTTGGCAAAATCAGGTAGGACAGCAAATTTGGGAAACACATTTGTGGCACGGCCGATTGACATCTTTTTCTGCAAAGCCAACCCCAAAAGTACGAGATGCACTCAGGTAAAAAGGCATATGGACCTGAACCAAATCAGGAGCCGCGGACATAGAAAGAGCAGGGAGAAAAACCTCGACTCCTCCCATGCTTTTATTTTTAGAGAGTGTGCCCATGTTTGGTTACTTGAACTTGGTGGGTATTTGCCAATGCACCCTTTGATGCCCCTTTGTCACGCCATCACCGGTGCTCTTCAACCAGTCATGCAGGTCCAACCAGTCACCGTCATCTCCAGGCCACCCACCTCACCCCAACCACGGCCACGGAAACAATCCATCTTGACAAAGTGGAGATTGAAACGTCAGCCTTCCGGATCTTCTCTTCCGGAACCTGCTTCCACTCCTCCACCAATGACGACAATCCACCATACCAGTCCGTCCACGCCATCACCTACCAACACGCCACTCCGAGCTACACCTCCCATCCCTTCACCTGGTGAAAACGTAAGGTGGGAAAAAAAAAAGGGAGCGGGCTGGAGATAGTATAAGAAAAAGGAAAGCCAAGTTGGATTTTTTTTTTTGCCTCTTCCCCCCCCTTTTGTTAGGAGCAGCTTTTTACTCAAGTCCGCGCTCATTTTTCTTTTTTTTCTATTTTCTATTTTTTCTTGTAGATCCACCTTTGTATTCAGGAATCAAAAACGACATGTGAACTATTACAACGAGTGATGCTAACCAGTCACGATGCTTCCTGTTCGGGTGATCAGCTTGAATTGGCCAAAGTAAGCTTATTTTTTTTTTGGGGGGGGAGACCGATGGGAGACAGCATGGGGGGATGAAAGAAAAGGAAATAAAATAGGGGACTCACACAGTTTATTTAAGGAACTGCATCAAAAGTGTCAAGATCTTCATGCGGATGTCATGCGCTACGTGGAAGGCACAAATGATCCCGTCTACATTGGTAACGACTGGATGGCGCGACCGTGGTGGTACAAAGGGTGAAATCAAAACTAACACGCGGTTGCCTTTTATGGCGATGCCTTTTTTTTTTTCATTTCATTTTAGGTACATTGATCGACACCAACCATCTTTTGGTCACCACTATGGATGATTACAAGGTAATCAGAAAGAAAACAAGAGTCATTTATTCACTCGCCTTTTTGGATGTGTTTTGATTCGATAGATCAAGTAATAACATAAACAACAGCTGCTCCCTAACTTTATTTGACAAGCAAAATGAAAAACATGTATTCATGGCTTCTTTGTTTTTTTAGGCTGCAAGGCGATCAATTGACAGGATTAAGTGCAAAGGCATTAGGGTAAAGGGAAAAAGAGTTTATTTGTTTGGTTGTTAATGGTATGATTGGCATTTTTTCTTGATATAGAAAACGGCCTATCCAACAGCAATGCTGATCGCCAAAGGGTGTTGAAAAGCAACCTTGTGTTTTGGTGTACCCTTGTTGGCCTCCTCTTTTTTTCTTGCTAATAAATTCATGATGGATTATTTTTTAAAAAACTCTCTCACGCACACTTTTTTCATTCTTCAATTCGATCAATATTCTCGATCCCTATTTTCCATTGTTCCCCTTTTAATCTACTCCTCCTTTTTTTTTTTTTTTTTACCTTGCATCACCTTGAAAAGTTATAAAAGAAACTTGTCCAAAAAAAAAAAAAGAACCCTCCCTTTTGCTTTGTTATTTTTTTCTACTTCTTTTGCTTAGGCAAATCCCCATTCCTTTCCTTTTGACACTTTATTTTTTTTTTGTCAATTATAATTTCTGTATCATAAAAAAAGTAATCCAATAATCACTTAATAGCATGACTGAACTCCTACCGATTTACTTGATGCCTTCTAATCAATATACCAATGTAAGCAACCTGTCATTTTTGTTTAGATAAAATTTACTCATCTTTTTTTTTTCCATGCATCTTGTTGTCGAATCCAATCCCCATCCCGATATGGTAATTTTTTTTCTTTCTATCAAAAAAATCACTTTTTTTTTTTTTTTCTCTTTTCTTCACCCCTTTCCCCAACTTTTTTTTTCTTTTTTTGTCATTCTGTTCAAGACGATTGAAACAAACCCAACGACAGGGTATTTATTACCAGCTTTGGATTATTCTGACTACATGGATGACAGCGCCATCATGAACGTGCCACAGCACCTGGAATCGGAACAAATCAACTACGAATTTCCACCCAAATCACACCTGAAAGCCTTGGCGTTTTTGGATCAAACAGAAGAAGAATACAGCTTCTTTGATGAATCTTCCTTTACCACCTTATCCAACGACTCCTTCCTTGTCGACACCGATGCCAGTTATTTTTCCTCGTTGACCGATGAAAAAGAAACCCTTGAACATACCCATTCTCATCACGTGCCCTTGCCGCCCTTGGATGACCTTTCTCATCCTTCACCTTTACAACTACCCGCACAGGCCCATCACCAAATCGACCAGCGCCACCCTACCTCTGCATGTGATCCCTCCATGACAAAATCGCCCGGTTTGATCACTCCACGCTCCATTTTGTACAAAAACAGCTCTCCTTCTTCTTTCGGCCATGCTCATCTTTCACCTCCCGTCTCATCCATTGGTACGTTGTGTTTGTGTCACTCTGTCCCGCCGTGCACTTGTGAAAAAAAAAAAATTGACATCGGAGACTCATTTTTATTTTTTTTGTTGACTAGATGCACCCTACGATGCCACGCATCCTTATCTGTATGAAGTGGACGATGATGATACAGACTTGCCTATCGTGGTCCATGAAGCCGAGCCTATGCTCGACTCGGATGATGAAGATGACAGCGACAGCTTCTCCAGTTTGGACCTACCACAACAAGTCGTTCTCATCAAACTCAACAAGCCTCGCCCTTCTAGTCCTCGATCTGCCACCTCGCTCACCTACCTGACCTACCCCCAGTGCCGGGACGACGACGAAATCGAATCAGCCTCGGTGTTTCTGCCCATGGAAAGCCAAGCCAACAACGCGCCCACCCCTGCCTCCACCTCGTCAACCATCATGACCATGATGCAACAGCAAAACGATCGCATCGCCGCCCTGGAGCGCCAAGTCAAAGAAGAACGCGCCATGCGCCAAGCCTTTGAAACCGCCATGGAAGAAATGACGGTCTTGATCGACCAGCAACAAAAAATGCTGTACGACCGCCTCGACCAGGAAATCTCCATGCGGCAAACTTATGAAAAAAAAATGCACCACGCTCTCCAACAAGTCCAGCCCCTGGAAGACCGCATCCATCAGGAGTCTCAATCTCGCCAAGTCCTGGAACAAAGCATGCTCTGTCTTTTGGAAAAGGTCGATGCCCTGCAACACAAGCCCTCCTCTCCCTCTCCCTCCTCCAGCCCGCACCAGCCCAACAACAACAAAGCACCATCACAAGGTCTCCCCATCACCCGCCAACCACCTCGACCGTCTGCAACCCCAGTCAAAATCAAGCCTGCCAGCATCACCTCATCCCACAATAGAAATCCTCCCAACAAGAAACGCCCCACTCTCACTCCTGCATCTACCCGTTCAGCCTCCCGTCATTCTGATATCCTTTCATCTGCCCTTGCTTCCTCTTCCTCCTCTTCGAAAAAACAACGCTCGCCTGGCTCATCCCGGCCGTGGTCCCTACGTCGCTAGTCAACCTTATTTCAAGTGCATTTTTACCCCCCCCCTCTCCTTACTGTCATCCCTTTCCCCCCTCTTTTTTTTTTTTCACCACCCTATTTTTATTTATTTATTTTTCATCTCCCATCCAACGTTTCCCGCTCTCCTTCTTTACCTCCTTTTTTACTGCATGACATTTCCTTTTGTAATTTTGTTTTCCATGGAAATAAACAAACGAGCGCATTTTTTTTTCTCAAATTGCCGTTCAACTTGAACGTTACCACATGACTCCCTTTTTTTTTTTTGCCTAACTACATGACCACCATATGGTTACCTCGTTTGTGCTACTTCCTTTTTTAAAACTCCTATCAAACATCCTCTCTCGTCTTCCACCGTTTTGCAGCTGCGACACAAAAGCAGGGTCCAACCCATTTCATTCTCATCCCCAAAAATAAATGTTTTTTTTTTTTTTTTTTGCCAAAGCAACGAGTGCGATTAAAAACAACCCGGACCTGTTGGAACTCGTCCCACGTTTTTTTCTCTGCCATCACTGTTCTTCGCCTTCGTCTGATCTCTTGTTGTCTATTAAAAATGCGACTATCCCATTTTTTTAGATGGCCTTGATTGAGGCACTGGCAGAAATGAATAAAAACAATTGAATGAAGGAGCGATATTGATTTCTGCACATTCTTTTTTATTATTTCTTCTTTTGTTCACACAACAAAGTTGATACTTTTCGCTTGATTTCTTCATGCAACATCAAACGAGCATGCCCGAGCCATGGGCGCGACTTGAGCATGGCTGTGCTGACATGTCTCCCGAGTCACGTTCCACGTTTGTCAGCACCCTGGTGGACCACTCTCCTCGGATGGATGGGGAAAAAAACCACACTATTTTACAGGACGATCGATTGAACCAGATCGACCACGACCCTGTGCATGCAAGCTGGCAGGCCTGGGTCGTCCAGGCAGCCGTCATGATTTTAAACGCCGCCGTCAATCTCACCTGGCTGACCGCCTCCAGCGCTCCCGAAGCCACCTCCATCTGGCTCCATGTCAGTCTCCCCATTTTAAATTGGTTAGCAAATGCGTCAGCCATCATCAACACCATCGTCTCCATCCCGACCGCATGGGCCTATGAACGCTTTGGTATCAAAACCACCCTCCTAATAGCTGCCTTGATCAACATGACTGGCTGCTGGATTCGCTTCATGGCTGTGTTCGTTGCCCCGGACTATCGCTACACCTTGGTCATGCTCGGTCATGCCTTTGCTGGGATTGCTGGCCCAATGACAACAAAGTAAGTCACCAGAAAA
Source organism: Hesseltinella vesiculosa (assembly GCA_002104935.1). Taxonomy (NCBI): domain Eukaryota; kingdom Fungi; phylum Mucoromycota; class Mucoromycetes; order Mucorales; family Cunninghamellaceae; genus Hesseltinella; species Hesseltinella vesiculosa. Next base: position 231,302 of record MCGT01000024.1, on the reverse strand, counting down.
AAAAAACGCATCCCAGCCGTCAGCCTCACTTGATGTTTTTCTTTCCTTTTCCTAACAAAAGCATCGCGACCAAGGTAAAACAAAAAAAATTACAAATCGAGCAACCTGATGGCGTTTTTTATTCATTTTCATTAATGCACATGTGTTAGCTTGCTGCTGTCTGGTTCCCACCTAAATTAAGAGGCATCTCAAACACACTTTCCAGTAAGAATCTGTAAAAAAAAACGTTCGATATGCTTATTTTTTCCTTCATCACCCGTAGATGTTGCCATTGGCCCTGCCATCGCTGTGCTGGTGATTCCTCGGTTGGCTTTCACACCTGATCATGTGCCTTTCATGGTAAGTTTTTACAAGCCAAGATAATTGCCCTGACAGATGTCAAGCTACTAGTGATTGCGATCGTTGGCACCGTTGCAGCTGCCGTCATCCCCTTTATTCCAAGCAAGCCCAAGTTCTCGCCAAGCGTCAGCGCCACGCAGGAACGTCTGAATGTGTGGGCAGGGATCAAGAATTTATTCCAAAATAAGGAGTTCATTTGGCTGCTGATTTTGTCCTCGACTGCCATTGGCATGGCTCTTTGTTATTCAGCCATCATTATGGAAGCCATCATTCCTTTTGGTTACACCGAGGCCCAAGCAGGTCTGTGCGTTGCCATTCTTTTCATCTCTGGGTTCGTTGGGGCAGGTAATTTTTTTTTCCAAATAACCCGAGATTCTTGACAACGTTTATATCTTTTTTTTTTTAAAAAAAAAAGTGGCCACTGGTTTTTGGATGGGCAAATCCAATGATTATGTGATGATCATCCGGGTGTTCACGCCAATGAGCATCTTTTCTTATGTCATGGTTGTATTCCAAAGTAGGGTGAATGACCGAGAAAAGAAAGGAGAGCGTCTGATCATTTTTATTTTCTGCATTGAAGTTTTACCCAACGCCTTCTCCGTGGTGATCCTTGCTTGCATAGCCAACGGGTTTTTCTCTTATGGGCTCATATCTGTCTATTTAGAACTTGCCAGCGAAGGTATGGAAGTGAAAAAATAACCCCAGCCTGACCCATATTTTGGTTTCGTAAAAAAAACAGTGACGTACCCAGTCCCGGAAAGTGTGAGCAACTGTGTGATCTCGGCCACCTGTACCATCACCGCTTTTTTATTTACCGTGATGCTCGACGCATTACGGGCTGGCCCTGAATCAACACCTCCCTTACACATGCAAAACTCTTGTATTGCAGCGGCTCTCATCGTTGCCATCGGGTCTTTACCCTGCTTGTTCCTGAAAGGCGAAATGAAACGGCTGGCGGTCGACATGTCTGTCACTTGATGGATCCCATTCTTATATCCCCCTTTACTTTTATTCCCGTGTCTATTAAAACTTGTCCAAATGTAATACTATATCAGCAACATTCGAAATTTGCGTGAATGACGAAGTTGTTCTTTGCGTGATATCTATGATTTTAGTAAAAAGCAGATGTGAGCAAGGAATAGATGGCCCCTCTCGTCTTTACCTTGTCGACTGGGAGCAAACAGCTGTGTGCCTTGATCATAGGTCCAGCCCTTGGCTTCCAATGCTATGTTGCAATAAAAAACAAGAGAGTCAGAGCAGAGTCAAGACAGCAAGCCCCACTGCAGCATCTTACCTTGAATCAGGTCGTTTTCTGGCAGACAAAAATACTTGATGGTATCGTTCAAACTGATGTTGCTGTACACCTGGCTCAGGGTATAGGTCATCCGTTCTCGTAGCGATTCTATAAAAAGAAAATCGATCAGCCTAGTTTGCGTTTATCACGATCTCTGTGCCGTTTTTTTTTTTTTATTTTTTTTTTTACCCATGATATCGGCCACGAGCTGGTGAAGCTGAGGTCGCCAGTTGGCGCTGTTCATTAGCAGTTCGTATGCACACGCGTGATCGCTCACAAGCAGAGCTTTGCACACTTCCCACATACGATTGGTTTCTTCCGAGATTGTCCAGCCTTGATTGCTGGCCGTTGCCAACATTCGCTTTCGTACAAATCGAGTCGTTTGGCTATGGATGCAAGCAAGCAAACAAAAAAAAAAAAAAAGCGGGGGCCCATCAGTTTTACTTTGTGTCCTCCTTCTTGGGTGGCATTTCTTACAGGTCATCGGTAATAATATACGCTGCTAAAAAGGCGGTGTAGATGGTCGACAATGGCATGGATGTATCGGCACCGGTGCTCCACTAGAAATAAACGTCATGTTCAAAATGCTTGCGTGCCTCGTTTCATGCCGTTTGCTCTCAAGAAAGTAGCCCTCCCCCCCCCCATCTCTCATGTTCGAATAGTCGCATACCTGTATTTCATAGTCTTCGCATGCTTGCAGTAAACCTGCATAATCTCGATTGGCTAAAAAGGATTCAATCATAATCGTTGTGTTAAGAGAGGAAAAAAAAAAGAGGAGCAAAAGATATTTTCAAGCACCGGCGCACTTGCGCCTTTTCTATCCAAGCCAAAAATGCTCGTTTGATGGCCATCTTTCTCTACCAGCAAGTCAAAGAAGTTATCCTATTTCAAACATGATTCGACCCTATCCTATTGTATTTGCTTACATCCAAAAGTGAGCCAATTTGATGATTTGGCACTGGCTTTTATTTTTATTTTTTTTTACCAGATCGCTTGCAGGATCCCCAAGCTAGCGTGAAAAAAAACAAACCATGAGCATGGATCGATACTGCTAAAAAACTCGCGTCGGTCGGATGGGATTGTTCATGCGCTTGTTTTCACCAGCGAAAAAAAAACGACGAAAACGAACCCGCCCGTCATTTTCAAATTCCGCCACGCTGCTTCGATTCAGCGTGCGAGGCAAATTCCTGCCATTTTGGCATACCACTGGCTTACCACGACTTTATCAGTGAGGTAATGATGGAAACAATAAAGTTTCCATAATATACTAATTTTATGCAGAATTTGAGGTAGATGGGGAGGTTCGATAGTGGATGAAGTTTTGACCAGATGGTCTGGGCGTCCCCTGGCCATTCTGAAAAAAAACGTTTGTGAGTCGTGCAGCATTTTCAGCGAGTGGCTCGGTGTGGTATTTGGTATACGTGCAGAAGCAAATGAAAGACGATGGAGCTGAAAAAATCGCATCGATTGGACAAAGCTCCCCAGCCAACTTTTCATCATCTTCTTTTCACTTCCTCGATTCCCCAGCTAAAAAAAATGGGTGAAAAAAAGCGAAAAAAAAAAATTGACCACTCCCGACACAGCCCCCTTCATCTTGTACAACTGACTCATGGCAGGCTACCACGGCTAAACGCATGAGACTCTGTCAGCTAGTTGCGAAAGGTTAGTAAAAAGATACCAGCTTGATGAAGTAGAAAGAAGCCGCCAGGGTGTATACTGGCCATGCAGCCTTAGACCCCCAAACATGGTAATGGATTATTTATTATTTAAAATGCTTGGAACAAACTCAGCTTCGATAGAAGACGGATGACAGCATGAGTTTACAAACAAAAAAAAAAAAAAAAAAAAAAAAGAGGAAGGATAATTGAGGCCTTCTGTAACTTTGTTTGATGTTCTCCAGGCATTTTTTTTTCCGAGATTAATATACCGAGATTGGACAAAGGGCCTTGCTTGCACCTCTCTCTCTTTTTTTTTTAGCTCAAAAAAAAAAACAGAAGCGTGAAATGCAATACAAGCGCTCGATTTTTATTTTGGCGTTATGGTTTGCCCTGTTCACTCTGCTGGTGCATGGGCGCCCATTTGGCAAAAAGGACAAGGACGAGGAAGAAGAAGAAGATGATGAAAAAGCAGAAGAAAAAAGAGAAAAGGAAGAACAACGACTGGAAGCTGCTCAGCTGAAAGAAGATCAAAAAGTAGGCGGTATCCGCATTGGCTCCACAAACATGCTGGTGCCCGATTCCGCTGCCGATCTGCCTATGGTCTTGTCACACAAGGAAGACCAGCCCTTGTGCAAGCCTGACATGTATCTGGAACCTGCGCAAGCTTTGCAACTCTTGGAAGGATTCGACGCTGTCGTCTTGAGCAACAGCATCGAAAAGCCCGGCAAGATGATCATGGACCGAGTCAACCACTTGCTGATCATGTCCGGCGACGAATCGGTCTACTCTATGCGCATGGACAGGTGCGGTAATGTAGAAACCAAAGTCATCCTCAGCACCTCCTCCGATCAATTGCACGCTGCCTCGATGAGCGTCAAGAAGAAGGGCGGCGACGAAGAAATGGATGACGAAGACCAGGAAGAACGTCCTCTCTACAAGCTCGGCCATGGCCTGGCTTTGGACAGAGACTTTTTGTACATTTCCACTAACAACCGTGTGTTCCAATTCCCTTACTCGGATGGCCAGCACTCTCGCCTTGAAAATGGGCGCGTGGTCTTAGACAACATCAACCCCGAAAACGATGAAGCCCGTCCCGACATTGCCATCGACCCCTTTGGTCAAGCCTACGTGCCAAGATCGGGTGACATGCCCACCGTAGCCTCCGACACCAACAGTGAACTCGATTCGATTCTGGAGCAAGAAGATGCCTTGATCAAGAAATTTAATTTCCGGTCAATCCCCAAGGAAGGCTTTGATTATGACACTGATGGTTCCGTAAGCGTCACCCCTTCCACCTCACCTTCCACTCTCAACTTTTTTTTATCCACGCCAGGTCCATGCTTATGGTGCCAATACTCATGGTTTCATGGCTTTCGACACCCAAGCCCGTTTGTGGGGCATGGACCAATCTTTTGACGTTGTTCAAAGTGCCGACTTTGCGGGAGGTAATCGTCCTTTTTTTTTTTTTTTTTTTTTTGGCTAAGTTTTCTTCTCGTTTTTAAGAACCCATCCAATCTGCTGATGAACTGAACTTGTACGAAATACCTTTGGCTCGCTATGGTTTCCCCAACTGCTACACTGGTCTTGACATGGATGACTATTATACTCAGAGCAGTCTCCGAAGTGGTAAGGGTGACTTGGGCAGCGGTGTCAACCGTCAAAAGGTAATTTATAAAACAAAGAACACGCCCAGCGGTTTTTTTTTTTTTTTTTTTTTTGGCTAACCATTCTTTAACAGGGTCACCCTTCCTACAAGGTAGCCGACCAAGACATGAATGAATATTGCAAAAAGGCCGATAACAACCAACTGCCTTCCATCACCCTGAACCCTGGCCTTGAAACCGCAGGCTTGCTTTTCTACAAAGGTGTCGGCTGCTCCATGGGTAACCCCAGCACCATGGGTACCTCTGTCGGCATGCCCTGTAACTGGACCGACACGCCATTCCTTGCCAACCGTGGTCCCACAGGTGAAAACACTGGTCACAGCGTCATGCGTCTTCCCTTTGACGACCTTGGTCACCTGCCCCGCCCCGACAAGGACAATGACATTCTCATCCAGCAAGTTGACCCATGCACTGGCTATGGCTGCTTCACTCCTTCTGGCTTGGCCTTTGACGGTTACGGTCGATTGCTCATTGCCAGCGAAGAAACCAACGAAATCTTGATGATCAATCGCGTTTTCAGCGCCATGGCCGCCCAAATGCTTACCGACAGCTACCTTGCTGACCAAAAAGGCACAATCTCTGCTGCCGAGTACAAGGAAGAAGAAGAAGAAGAAGAAGAAGAAGAAGAATAGACCCACCCTACGAATAAAGAATAAATCACATTCCGCCGTGCGGACCGATCAGTTCAAACGAAGGACACGGAGAAACCGCGGACATGAAAAAGGCAGCATCTTTGAACGGGTGGATCGACATCAGGGCCACTGCCTTGAGAATGGTCGATGATGACTAAACATTTGGTACTATATTTTTTTTTAATTCATTTGATATATTGGTATAAAGGAGTGAAGAGGAAAGAGGACAGGTGGTGGTAGTAAAGGGGCATGCTTCAGGAGCCAATGGCACGATAGCCCAAGCGGCGGCGGGTGTAGATCTTGTAGCCAATGAAGCCAACCACCCCGAGGATGGAAGATGATATGGAAAGGATGACGATCAGAACGACAATGGACCAGATAAACGGCAAACCAAAAATGCCTCGATGGATCGGAATGAGAACGGCGTTGATTTCAAGGACACCACCTCGGCCGGCAGTCACCCTGCCCAGGCCAGTGATCTCAGCCATCATGCTTTCCTTGTCCTTGACAGTGACCACAAGGTTGTCGTGATCATTGCCTTGTTGCTTGATGATAACCTTGTCCTTGTTTGACAGCAATGTATCATAGTCAGCTTGCCAGAGCGAGACGTCGGTTTGCCAAGGGGATTGGAGAAAGTGGAAGCGGGCGACACGATCGAGCTGGACAGGGTCGTTGAAGAGGGCAGTGAGGTCGACGCGAGCAAAGGCGCGGTCGGTCGGAACGAGAACGACAGTGTCGCTGCGGTTGAGGGTTTCGGTCAGGTTGGCTTTCTCTAGCACCTTGAGCATGGTGGTGGCGCCCATGCCGACCAATAAGTCATAGTTGGAGATCTTGACTTGGGCAGGGATCTGGACTTGTTCGACTTTGTGCACAACGCCGTTGGCCATGAGGATATTGTTGCTCCCTTCCGTGGGGTCCTGCACGATGGCCCCAGCTTCGCTGTCGTTGCCGTCGGGAGGGCCGATCAAGATTCGTGATTTGTCGCCAGTAGGCCGAGTGCGCAGGAGTGTGTCATTTGCGAGCGTTGGCACTTCATAGACGCGGTGTAACATATCGTCATAGTACAACAGCTGCTGCACGACGTGGTAGCGAAGGATCGTTTTCAACTGGGACTTGCCGGCAGGGTGCACGAGGAACTTGGTCAAGAGGCCCAGGCGCTGAAATGCTGTGTTGGTGGGTACAAACAGGGTGATGCCATGGTGGTGTTGAAGGTCGTCGGCCAGGCCAGAAACATACAAGGTGGCAATGAATGTCGACAGGTCCAAGTCTACCACCAGCTGAGATAACAGGTCGCCTGGCACAGCCAATGTATCTGACACTTGGTAAATCACATTACCATGAATACTCACTATGCAGAAAGTTAAACAGCCGTCCAATGAGCTTTTTCTTTCCAAGTGCCATCTCCTCGGGGACTTACCATTGTTTGCCAATGCACGGGCGCGGCCAAAGCGAATGGACAGGCTCGGTTTCGAGTTGAGAATGTCTTCTTCGTCAACAAAGATGGGGATTTTTTGGTGCACGTCCGGACCGAGATTGCCAGGGATATATTCAGCGTCGAGCATCATGCCATCATAAAATTGGTCTGGTGTCCAAGACCCATTGGCAATGTGGTAACTGAGCCAAGCACGTTTGTCATGATTTGGAATTTCGTTTTCGTCAATCACTGCATTTTCCGGTGCAAGGAACGTATAATGATGAGGGGAGGCATCAAGGTAGGATGACAAGCCGTATCGGTCCAAGAGATCGACAAACTTGGTGGTATTCAGACCGTACATGTATTTTCGGGCATCAAAGTTGAGGCTGGCGGGGATCGGTAGGTCTCCTAATTCATGCACAACACCTGGAAAAAAAAATAGGTCATGTGAGATTTATGCCAAGGGATCGTTTTTTAGTTTCTACCATTGGCTGCCAAGATGTCTTGTTGGATAATTGGTATGCCATTGATCGACTTTGACCCATCCTGTTTCGTTTCCAGGAGAAGTGTTTCACCATTGCGAGTTTTCACTAAAATAAAAAGTGAGTAGGTAAAGCGCGAAAAAGGCACTGTTGTCCTACCTTTTTCCAAACCAGGCTGGAGACCATCGGCAAAAGTGGGAAAGCCTTCGATGATGAGGTAGTTGAGATAGCGCTGAAGATCCTTTTTGCCAAAAGTGGAGGTCATGTAGTTGGCTTCAATGTTGTTGAAAGCATGCAAAGGATCGGCCTGGGATAAAAACACGGTGAAAGGCGCTTCTTGTTGCAAGAGGGCATTCACATCGGCTTGTTTCAAGAGGCTATCAAGGAGGGGATATGTAGGTAAGAAGGTATCTATGAGAAATATAAATGTAGGTAAACTATTCAGAGAGGTTGTTCCCCTATTTTTTTTTTTTTTTTTTTACCTAGCATGGGTGGTGGGGTCAACAGCTGGTCGATGGCTTGGATAAAGGTATGGTTGTTGACGGGAATGTCTTGAGTGATGATTTGGGCTTGGTTGATAAAGACTTTGCTGCGGCCTTGGGATTGTTTTCCTTCCTTTGTGACCTTGATGCGTTGGCCAATGTCGTTTTCGTTGGAGCCAAGGACGTTTGGGCGTTCGTAAAGAGAAGATAAGAGTTGACCATGATAAAAGTCTTGGGTTTGAAAAGTGAATGGAACTAAATGATAGAGAAGGGTGTTCTTATCAATGTCACCATTGAAGATTTCGAATGCGTGGTTGTCAGGAGCAAAAAAGGTAGCTGTAGTGAGATTGTTGATAAAGGGAACGAGGCGAGTGTGTTGAAGATGAGTGACAAGGGTGTGGAAGCGCTCGTCTTCAGACAAGACATCAATGATTGTCTTGTACCCAAACACCGGTAGCAAAGGATATATTAAGAGCAGTAGAGGAAATTTCATAATGACTAATCCATGGATATTGTAATGTGCAGAAAAGAAACGAGGAGAAAAAAAAAAAAAGCGGACCCGGATTTTTTTTCATTTTAATTGTACGTCTGGTCACGTGTTTCAATGCAAGCCTAAAACCACAGCCCTGTCGCTTGGCACAATCAAATGAATGATGTTGAAATGAAATGCTCGCCAATAGGAAATCAAGATAAGGAATGAATCAACGCCTAGGGGCGAGTCCCCTTTGTGCTGGGAAGGACAAGAGACAGGTCACCCTGTGTAACCATACGTCAATACCAGGGAAATGCTTTATGAGTGGTCATCCAGGAACATGGAAGCTTGGTGTGCTGTTGTGTTGAAAAACTAGTAAGAAACATTCATGCTATCGCGCAAAGAAAGAACCTCGGTAAAATATAAAACCGGGTAAAATGTATCATAAAACGCTATCCTGCAAAAACGGAAAAGAATCCCCCAGTGCCTCGGTTAGTGCAAGGAATTTCTCAGCACTCCATTTTCCAAAAAAAAAAAAAAAAAAGGCTCTCCTTTCCTTTCCCCTTTTTAACATATTTTTTTATTTTTTGTGCCATTTAAAAAAGTTCATGTTTGAGAAACCTGCTTCATCATTTATCTCTTGTTTGAAGAAGTTGGTTGATCACCCTCAGGAATATCTGGCTGATGTATGCTGCAAGTTACCCCACAACGACTTTTGGCTACATAAGCGTAACTATGCATTTTTCTTGAAACACCTCGCCGACGTTGTTTTTTTTTTTTTTTTGCTAGCTATTATTTCAAGCCGATGTCCTTTAGCATTACGCCAACATGCATTTCCTCAGCTTGACACTGCCAATGCACCTTCCACCTTTTTTTTGGACATGGACGCAGACCTGTTCCGCTTACTCATTGACTATTGGTACACGGCGACTGTTCCGACCGAATTACCCGCAAAGGTCCAGCTGGAATTAGACCAATGGCAACAACAACTTGGCGTCACCTTGCTACCTTTTGCTGCAGCCTCTCCTCCGCTCCCCACCCCTCAACACACGGTGTTGGATCCAAACGTACGGCAGCTTCAGCAAGATTTGAACCGCTTGCTGGACGACCAGCAGGCTTGCGATATTGAATTGGTCGTGCCCAATGACCGTGCCTCCGTCGATGTCGCCATCACCACCACATTCCCCGCCCATCGCTGCCTCTTGGCGTGCCAATCCACTTATTTTTACGCCATGTTCTGCTCGGGCTTTTGCGAAAGTCACACCCCTGTGCTGCATTTGACCGACCCATTCTTCACACCCGAGGTCATGCAGCTGCTGCTGGCGTACCTCTACACCGATCAGATGACTGTCCCACCTCTACCAAATTGGACCGTCCCCTTGTCCTTCTCTACCACTTCCAAGCTGTACCGGTCTACTCTGCGCAAACATACCGTCCGCACCCTCCTGCTCGCCTTCTTTGCTGCCGACTACCTGGGCGAAAGTCATGCCACCATGGGTGCCATGGTCTTATCCACGCTTGCTTCGGAATGCCATCACTTCAAATGCACATGCCATGAATGTGCCCTGCTGCTGCCAGCCATGCTGGCCTTTGCAGACACTCGCCGCCATGATCAAGGGGCCCTACGGGCTACATTGTTACATCTCTACACCGACCCGGTGCCTGCCATCAATCACCTCTGGTCACAAAAGCCTTTTGCTCTGCTGGTCCATGCCTTTCTTCCCTCGGGTGCCTCGCTACTGAAAACCCTCGACTGTTCTGCCACCATCACCAATACCGACCATGAGCCTCGGTCCACCCTGATTCATGAAATCGCTGAAGCTGCCCACCAAAATGTCACCAAACACAACGCCATCCATGTACTCCATGCCTTGCACCTCAGCCTGAGCCAACTTCGCAGTGCCGACCATATCCCTACCTGGTCCTTACCCACTCTTGATCTCCTCCACCCACTGCTGCACTCCACCGTCTCCATGGTCTCCAACCATTTTGATTTTTATTGCGTCGAATACCCAATCCTGGTCTCCTGTGTCGATGGCGTCGGCTGTGGTTTCTCCATCGACTTTTTGGACTTTTTACTTCGCCATGTTCTGGACGAAGGGATCCAAGATGCCAACGCCGGTATCATCTACCAAGGTGTTGTCAAAGACCTTATTGGTCGTCAAGAAACCGTCAAAAACCTCGCTCTCGATGATGTTTTGTTGAGCGCCCGGTCCAAATGTGCCGAATATCTTGCCCGCCGCTGGCTCAGCGTCAAGTCCGTCGGCGGTTTTCGCAATATTGAAAAGTCTGTGCTGCGCTCTCTCTCGGATGGTAACAAAAAAAAAAAAAAATCTCGGCATTGACCTCCTATCCATTTTCATTTCCAGATATTGGGGTACCTTATCGAACCCTGTCAAAACCATTCGATTCTGACCTGCTGTCGTTGTTTACCTTTCGCCCAAAGCGAGCTCGCAAAAGTCGACCATCTCCCGGACAGCCGTATACTTCGTCAAAGCGAAGGGAAACATTGGGTCTCCGACGCACTTTGAGCAGCCAGACCACCTCCATCACCAACGTAGTCACGCGCCCTCGTTCACAATCCGCTAGCTCGGCCCTCTTCCATTCATCCATTGTATCACCCCGGTCCGACCCATCCAAAGGCTACGTCAACTGCAACACCATCAATGCCATGTCGACCCAGCCGCTGATCCATCTTCTCTCCATGGAAACCGAAGCTCGCTTACAATCCTCTGCTGCCTCGATTTCCTCTTCAGTCGCCAGTAAATGGGACGACATCCTGTTTTTGGATGCCCTGTTGCCTGTGGAACCGTTGGTGCCTGTGGACACCCCCCATAAACCAACAGCACCCCGTGTCAAATCACCTTCCGTTGCCCCTACCACTGCCTGCTCTTCTGGCAATAAGTTGACCTTTCAGTTGCCAACCGATGCGCCAACCCGAGTAAAATCTCCAGCCATTGCTGGCCTCCAGCCTCCAGAGGCGGAAAAAAAGAAAAAGAAACGTACGCTCTCGCCTATGAAATGGACCTTTGGCCACCACCCATCTTCATCCAATGCTAACACAACTGCTCCAACTCAGCCCCCACCTCTGTCTTCCAGCTTGTCCATGCCAACCATGGCCTCCCACACCCAAGCCATGGTCACACCCGTCATTGGAGCTCGTGTACAGCTACGGCGCCGCCCTTTGCCCACCTTTGGCACCATCCAATTCGTCGGCCCTGTCACCTTTGCCAATGGCACCTGGATCGGCCTGGAACTTGAATCAAGACTAGGCCGGAACAATGGCTCGGTCCTAGGCGTGCAATATTTTCATACTGACCCTCATCGTGGCATCTTTGTCCGTCCTGATGATTTCACCATTATCTCTATGCCCCCGACTGCTACTGCTGGCTAGGTGCATGTCTTATATCTCATTTTTATTTGATACCCTTCCTATTAAGTATCCCCCCCCCCTTCTCCACCCCGCTCTATCACAATAAAAAAAAAACTAGCTGTATCTTGAAGATTGTTTATTACGCGTCTTGATCAGGCAGGACTTTGCCTGGGTTCATAATGCCTTTTGGATCCAGAGCATTCTTGATGGTGCGCATCGTATGAATGGTTTCCTGCCCAAGTTCATCGACGAGGTAATTTCGCTTGCCCACTCCGACCCCATGTTCGCCAGTGATGGATCCTTCCATCCGGATGGCGCGCTTGACAAGGCGATCATTGATGTCCTTGGCCTCTTCAAATTCTTCAGGCTTGCTCTGATCAAACAGTAGGAATGCATGGAAATTACCTATGAAACAGCCTCAGTCAAAGGTCCTTTTTTCCCCCCGTTGCTTACCATCGCCAACATGGCCAACGATACTACCCTTGACATGTTGTGCGTTTTTGAGGTCGTTCTTGGTTTCGTCGATCATGTCGGGGAGACGCGACACGGGCACAACGGCATCGGTTGTCCAGACACTGGCATTGTCCTTGAGCAACGTGCTGCTCCAGAGACAGATCTTGCGTGCTTCCCAAAGATCGTGCTGTTCTTGTTCGTTGCGGGCATATTTGAAGTGGCCGCCTTGGTGACGACGGGCAATCTCGGACACCACCTTGATTTCATGTTCGATCTGCACTGGGCTACCGGCAAATTTGAAAAACAAGGTAGGCTTGGTAGCATGGCCTAGTTTAGGGTTGGCCATGTTCACCGCGCGCATCATTTCGTCGTCCAGCAATTCCACTGCATTCACCTGCACGCCTGCATGCACCAGATCTGGCACCACAGCCGCAGCATCCCGAATCGTTGGGAAATCGCAAACAGCCACTAATTCAAAAATGGTATGAACACACTTCTCTTGCAAATTCCTGTTTTTTTTTCCTGCTTACCCGACACCTTTTCGGGAATGACAGCCAGTTTCAGCGTCGCCTCTGTTACAATCCCCAGCGTGCCTTCCGAGCCAATAAACAAACGAGTTAAATCATAGCCAGCCGACGATTTGCTGAAGAAAAGGAGTTAGTTGCTATTGAATGTAATTCAGAGGGGTGCCGTTTTCAATTACCGTGGACGTTGTCTCGTTTTTATGATTTTGCCTTGCGCTGTCACCACAGTCAAATTGATCACCCATTCCTTCATGGTGCCGTAGCGCACAGCATTGGTTCCGCTGCAAGAAGTGCCAACCATACCACCGATGCAAGCGCCTACGATAGAGAGAATAAGACCACGCCATGGAGATCACGATGGCGTTATTACCTGGTCCTGGATCCAAGGGAAAGAAAAGGCCATGCTCTTTGAGTTTCGCATTGAGGTCTTCCCATTGAATGCCCGGTTGTACCACAATATCCATGTCTTGAGGATGAAAGTCTACGATTTGATCCATATGCTCGGTAAAGGAGATGCAGATTCCGCCCTGAGGTGCTGAGAAATGACCTTCCAACGATGTGCCGCCCGAATAAGGGATGACAGGCAGACTAATGAAAAAGAGCGCGCATGAATTTCGGGGCCGCCCGATTTTTTCCTGAGAAGAGGAAGGTTACCAGAGATCATCTGCGATGCTGACAATGGCAGCCACTTGCTCGGTGGTTTCTGGCATGACAACAATGTTGGGAGCACCTTCATTGTGGTAGCTGTTACTGGAGTAGCCGTGGTTGGTCAGGGTTTCTTCATCTACTGTGACATGCTCGGCTGGAAGCACTTTTTGTAAACGGTGGAAAGCGGTTTGGATAGTAGAACGATCGGGCATCCTGGGTTCATGGCCAATTGTCTGTGTAGATTGGATGGGCTGCGATGGGCCATTGTGGTGAAACATGGCATGGCCTGCATAGCCCAGACCAAGGCCTGTGGCCAAAACAACCACGGGCGATAGCCTTGATGCCGAGGCTGAAGTGTGAACTTGACGGTATCCATGCTTCTGCAAAAGTTGTCGTCGTGTACATTGTCTGATGGTTGATGAGAGCATGGCTACTTTGTGGAAAGCCGAGAAGAAAAAGAAAGCAACGTCGCTACAAACCTTCCTCAAAAAAAAAAAAAAAAAAAAAAAAAAACCTAAAAAGCAGCGTGGCACAAGCGCGGATGAAGTGAAACTTTTTGTTGGGACATTAGAGGAGCGACAGGTTTTAATAATGGTACAGGTGTCTCTAGAGTTTTGATTTTTCTTCGCGTTCTTGTCGCACACGATCCTGTTCGGCCTTGGTCAAGCGGATCAAGCCTTCTTGAACGGTGGTGACGGCCAACATGCCGTCTTTAGTGTAGATGCGGCCAAACGCCATGCCTCGGCCATCGCCACTACGGGGACTTTGCATGTCGTAAAGCAGCCTAAGGAGAGGAACACGTTAGTGAGCAGGAGCATTTCGAATTTATCAATAATCACACCATTCGTCGGCTCGGGCAGGCTTGTGGAAGAAGATGGAGTGGTCGAGTGAGGCCATCATGCCTACGCCCCGTCGCTTGGCACCACCGGCCAGCGCCGCGGTCATGATGAACCCACTGTCGCTCAGATACGCAATGATCAAGGCATGCAATCGAGGGTCGTCGCCAAGCTTGCCTCTGGTCAAGCACCAACGAGCCCGGCGGTCACCTTTTTGGCCGGTGGTGAACCAAGCATCGTTCTCGTCGTGGATATCTTCGGGGTCCACTTCGCGGTAATCGATCGGGCTTTCTTCTTCCAGCCGTTTTTGCAAGTAATCCCGGTACTTGGCCGACAAGTTATTGTTTTCTAATTGTTGACGTACGATATCCGTGTAACTAAAAGAAATACGAGGAGGCAATGTGAGACAGCCAGCTCAGAAAGTTGTGCAGGATCACTTACGAAGGCAGGGAGTCAGGCGCTGGCACCTTGGGCATGATGCTTTGATGGTCAATCGAGGGATCCGTGTATTCTTTGGTGAAGCTGCAGCTCAGGACAAAGATGGCCTTGCCGCGCTGCTTGGCTCGTACAAATCGAGTGGCAAAGGATCGACCGTCCCGCAGAGGTGTCACCTCGTACAGCACTGGCACAGATACATCGCCTGGCAAGATAAAGTAGCTATGCAATGACTAAATAACCTGTCAGCACACAACTCTACTTGTTAACCCTGGCTTACATGACAAAAAAACGTTTTGCCAACGGTGTTGAAGGCTGCGTGCAAGGCCTGAGCGACGATCTAAAAAAAGAGGGGCCGTGAGTTTCTAATGGCCAATTCGCCTGTCCTTTTTACCTGACCACCAAAGGCACCTCGAGCACCGATAGGAAGCCAAAGCTCCTTGGACATGTACAAGTTGGTGTCAAGTTCCTGAACATCAACAGCCCGAGCAATTTGGACTCCAAAATCTTCTTCGCTCGTAGGATCGATTTTTTCAGGCTGCTGCTGGTTGGAGAACGATATGACTGAAGGGAAGATAGATTTGGGCATGGTGATGTTAATACGCAGCGAATGGAGAATGCAAAAGAAAGAGAGTATGAAAATGTCTCTTAAAATAAAAAGGGAAAATAGGTTTGCCCGTTTCATTTTTTTCTATTGTGTCAGCACAATTGAAAAAAAATGCCCCACACCAATGCTGGGCATGTGGATAACCTGATTGGTCCGATGTCAAATGCTGGTGAAAATAAAAATACCTTTTTCATTTCGTCTTTTTTTTTACAATTGAATGATCTTGGGCATTGGGATTGATATAGTTCATGTGCCTCGCATCGTCCAACTAGTGTCTAGGCGTGGTCGAGAACGATTTGCCAAAAGGATCCTCAGTCAGCAAGAACATGTCGAATTTTACGAAAAGTTTCCAAGATCTGCCTGCCAAGATAATGATCAGCTTCAATATCTTGTTTCAAGGTAAATGAAATTTAAAAGACGTTCCTTTAATACTCTCAAACTAACGATTGATTCTCAGGTGGTGCGTCAAGGAGGCAGTGTATAAAGCCCTCTATCCGCGGCATAAGCTCGTGTGGAAAGACGTGACAGTTTGGAAAGACCGAGGTAAAAAAAAAAAAAAAAAAAAAAAAAAGACGGGAGTCGCTCTGTCCTGTTTGCCAATCAATCTCATCTTTATAAAACATCTTATCTTACAGGTAAACCAATGTTATCAATCATGAATGGTACCGAGTATGGCATCATGCATTCTCATTTAAGCTTGTCGCATGATGGAGAATACACAACAGCCATGGTGATTTTGGAGAGCTAGAAAAAAAGTTAAAACGCCGCCCAGTGGCTCTCCATTTTTTTTTTCGTCTCCTTTCATTTTTTTGTTTCTTTTGCAACTTCATCTTCCTTTCTTACTTTATACCACCCATAATCTTCTACCCTAATTGATCGTCATCCCTTTGCTACGGCAATAAATTGTATTGAACAACTCTTGATCTTGTATCCCATTCCATTCCCTCCATCTTTTAGCACGTTCTTCCCCCACGCACACACCTTAATTTTTTGGGAAAAAAAAAGGTACACACGTTTTTTTTTTTTTTTTTTTTTGCCACTCTCTTTCATTTCCCACTTCATCCTAATATTGTCTAATGTCAACCCCTCAATATAATGAATCGGTGCCTGTCTGCTCACGATGTCATTTACAACTTGGTGAACAGCTCGTGCGTGCGCTAGGTGGCACCTTTCATCCCGAATGCTTTACTTGTCTGGTATGAAAATGGAAGACGCCCAATATAGTAATTGGGTAGCTTAAATATAGAAACCGGCTCCTTATTATTTTATTACAGGATTGTCAAGCCCCAGTAGCAGCGAAATTCTTCCCTTACGAAGCACCCGAAGGTCAGACATTGCCGTTGTGTGAACGGGATTACTTTCGACGATTGGATTTACTCTGTGGCACTTGTGGAGATCCATTACTTGCCTCTTATATCATTGCACTGGACAAGAAATACCACACGGATCACTTCATGTGCAGCGTGTGCTCTACCACTTTTGGCCCAGAGGATTCTTACTACGAACACGAAGGTCACGTCTACTGTCATTATCACTATTCAACGCAATTTGCCGTCATGTGTGCTGGCTGTAATATGGCTATCCTCAAGCAATATGTCGAAATCGATCGCAACAACTGTGTCGAACATTGGCATCCCGAGTGCTATATGATTCACAAGGTAATTAAGTCCCTTTATTTTGAACCTCCACTGACCTTTTTTTTTTATTATGATTGATGATTGTTTATTTTCCGTTTTTAGTTTTGGAATGTCAAAGTGCAACCCATCCACGCTCCTGATCATCGTAAAACAGAAAAAAAAAAAAGAACACAGACACACATGCAATGGATCGTATTGGGAACTGACCCTCATTTTTTTTTTAAAAAAAACAACAGAAAATGCCTCTCAATTGATGGAACAACAACATGACATGGAGAACAAAATCTTTAGAATCTGGCAAGTGCTGTCTGCCTATGAAGGTAAAGAAACAACAAGAAAAGAGTGGGAGAAAGAAAAAAAAAGAACCGGCGATTCAATGATGCATGTTCATTGGGGTCTGTGTGTACCAAAGAATGGCAGCAGGTTTTTTTATATTTCATTTAACACCCATCATGTTGCCTCCCTTTTATAGAATCGTCGGCCATGTGTATTTCGGAAATGTTATTGCACGTCTCCAATGGAGCTTATTTAGAAGGTATTTGCTTGTCAGAAAGGTTCTTGGTGCACGTGGAAGCTCTCTTTACTGGGATCGATGATCTTGCCCAACTTCAATTAGAACATGGCTTGAAAGGTAAGGAGGAGGAAACGGAGGGAAAAGCGTGGACTGAAAACTCTAATCTTTCTGTGTAACTCGTAGAATTCAACTATACCCGAGAAGCAAAGATGCTCTGCAAAAAAATCATCAACTTTTTTTCCTTGCTGTCAAAGTCACAAGATCATGACCCCAAGAAACCCAACATGACCCAGGAGCTGCTCTCATTGGTCACCGGCCTTGCCCATTACCTGAAGACGCTCATCCGCATTGCCCTGTCAGCCGCCTTGGAGTTGGAGCGCTACAGCACCAAACCCGTTCCTCGCCTGCTCGCCAAATTGATGGAGGTTGCTGGTAAAGAGCGCCACAGTCGCGACAGCCAAAAATTCTTCAAGGCCAACATCAACTCGGATGTCTGCCACCACTGCCACAATATTGTCGAGGACGAATGCATCAATTATGCCGAGTTCCGTTGGCATCTGCCCTGTCTGATGTGCCGTCGCTGCCAGCGCCCGCTTCAGCATGACCTTGCAAATGCCACCTTTAGCTCTACACACAACTACGCCATCTGCACTGCCTGCTCCCAACGACCGGCCAACAGCTACCCCTTCCACTACATCACTCGACTCTCTCAATTTGCCTTTTTACTCCGTCTGGCTCTCTCCCGCCTGTGTAATCTTATGCAAGTCGATGGTAAGCCTCAAGCATTAAAGAACAAAGCGAACCCTCAGGACTCATCCGCTTGTCTCTTTCAGATCAACAGCTGTCGAATGTTGCAAACTCCAACAAAATCAAGAGCAACATCCGAGATGCCGTAGCTCCACGGGAAGACGAGGTGTTGGACAAGCAGATGCAGGTCACCAGTGGCACCATGGAATACCCGATCCATATCACCGACGTCAAACAGACGGTCAAGCTGGATCGAAAAATGTCGCGCTCCTTTAAATCTGCCAAACGCAATACCATTCTCGGCAATGTCAACCAACTCAGCTCTCAGCCCTTGGATGATCTCGATGAAGAGGAAGATGACGATACCGCCCGGCCCACCTTGCTCAACCGCCAGGCCCCCACCCGTCTTGACAGCCTGATCCGCCACGTCGACAGCCGCAAGGATGCCAAGTCCCTGCCCGACCTCCCGGCCTCCAACGACCGGCCTCCTTCCCAACAGCCGCTCCACCAACAGCCATCCACCACACCCACCAAGAAGATCAATAACCGTGTCAGTGTCGGCCTGGATGATATCCCCTTGGTGCACAAGCAATATATCAAACAGCCGCTGGCCGATCCAAATTCTCCGTTTGTGCCTGGCACCGGTATGGTGTCGAAATGCACTGTCAGTGCCACCACTGGCAAACCACGCGTGTTCTTATCCGAGCTCTCCGCTCTGCAACACATGATCATGCGCCACGTGGCCGTCGTACAACTTGAACCCTACGTGTCCGAATTCTTCACCCAAGCCGAGCTCTTGCAATTGATCCAACTCAAAAAAGCCTCCATCTGGGGCAAGTTCTTTACACCTTTCAAGAAACCCACTGGCCACCGCAAATTCAAAGAAGACGGCACGTTTGGTGTCCCTCTGGAAGTCCTGACGGAGAAAACGGGTGTTGAATCCAACCTCGGTGCTGGTGCCTCACCCATCCGCATTGCAGGCTTTGTCGATGATGCCATTACAGCCATGCGCCAGAAAGGTACAGGCAAAACTGCATACCTTAGCGATCTCTTTGTATTTACCTTTTTTCACCGCATCCAGACATGTCGGTAGAGGGCATCTTCCGGAAGAACGGCAACATCCGCCGGTTGAAGCAGGTGTCTGAGCAGCTGGACAAAAACCCTACTGATGTGGATCTCTATGGCGAAAACGGTGTGCAAATTGCCGCCTTGCTTAAGAAATGGCTTCGTGAACTGCCCGATCCCCTGCTAACATACCGCCTGCACAAGCTGTTTATCTGTGCCCAGCGTAAGCCGGAAAAAAAAAAAAAGACGAAAACCATTGAGCGAAGCTCACACTTGCTCCTTTTTATTTTCTTTTTCAGGCCTGCCTGATGCCGAAGCGCAAAAACGCGTGCTTCATCTGGCCTGCTGCATGATGCCTCGATGCAACCGCGATACCATGGAAGTCCTGTTCTTGTTTTTCCGCTGGGTGGCCCTCTTCTCGCATGTGACAACGGACGTCGGCAGCCGTATGGACATCCCCAACTTGGCCCGCGTCATTGCCCCCAATGTTCTGTGCAGCACCTCCAAAGACCCCGTCAAAGATGAATCCATGCTCGCCATCAAGACAGTGCAAATGCTGCTGGACTCATATGAAGAATTCTCCTTGGTGCCCGAAGATCTCGAAGTCTTTTTGCAGGACAGCCAGCTTCAGGAGCATAAAGGTGACATGACGAGCAAGGATTTTTTGAAAAAGGTCGAGATGATGATGAAGAAGAAGGCCAGCAACCCGGCCCTCAATACCAACCCGGCCAAGCAAGACTTGCACATCCATACCACCCCCATGGATCAACACCAATACCACCAAACTCAGCAAGTGCCTCGACAAGCTCCTCCACCCCCTGTTGCCCAGCTTCCTTCCACCTCCATGTACCAACACCACCCCGCCAACCCTTCCACCACATCCATCTACGCTCAGCAGCAGTACCTACCCTATTCAAACCACCATCCATCCTCGGATTACAATTCAGCTCAGCACGCCACCACCCGCCATTCCAGCCTTTCCAGCGCTGCTCTGAATAATGGCATGCTGCCCTCCCCCACCTCTCAGTCGCAGCAGCCCCTGTACCATGTTTCTGGATCAGCCCACGCTCTGTCCCATAACGATGCTGCCTCCATTCGGTCCACGTCAATGTATCCATGATTTGCCCTTTCTATTATTTTTTTATGCTTGTTTGTATTATTAAACCTGTTTTTTTGTTTGAAGTCAAAGTAAAATATATCATTTGATTATTGCGTCAAAGGGAAGGAGAACAATCATTGACATGGCAACCCTCTCTCGTCCAGTTGCTATATCGCCTTGACAAGCGTCAGCTTCAGCACGAATCAAACAAAGTCACACTTTGACTCAGCTACAGCTGTGCTCGAGGGCCAAACTGGATCCCAGTCTCTCCAAAAATTATCGTCGGAGCCTGCATACATATTCAATTACCCAGTTGCCTCCCAATGCCACAAAAGTGTAACTACTAAAAAAAAAAGGAGACAATGAACAAATGTTTCTTATGCAACCTACTCTTCTTCGACTTGTTTTCATAGTCCCCTGGTCATCCGCACAATCTGCAGCCCCGAGAATTTACAGTACCTGTGACAGGGTCCTGTAAAAACATGAATACTTCCCCCCCCCCACATTGCCAGGCACCCCCTTCTCAGCCTGCACTCTATTCAGCTTCTTGACCTACCCATCCTGGCAAATTTTCCAGTCCCCTTCCTTATTTCGCAATCCGCCTATTTCAAACACCGTCTGGAGAAATGACCTCCAAAAGCAAGCTGAGAAATGGTCGTCGTGACAAACGGTAAACAACTTCAGATAGCTGAGACATACCTCCAAGCGCTAGATTTTCCCCGCTTTGAAGGGCCAAGTAAAAAATACTGACAAGATAGAGCACTGCGTGCGCCTCCCTTCAAGATCTCTAGCCAGCTCACTATTTTTTTTTTTTACCTGTCAGACAAGATTTATTTGTTTCCTGGTCACCTCCTACGAGTATTCACTGCTTAATGTCTCTGCAAGATTATTTTGTCAGAAGCTCGTAAAAACCCAGGTATCAACCATGTACACGCCCATGTATACACCCCCTAACCCATATCACTTCAGCACCCTGCCATCTCAATCAATAGCATCACCCAGGTCGGAGTTATTTTCACGGGCATTGTTACTTTTTGCAGTATATCCAAGTTGTCAAGTTACCTGATAGGTCCGTAATTTTTGCCATAACCATTGCATATGAAACACTTGGTTCATGAAAATTTTCGTAGCCGTCGGATCAGCAAGCATTTTGGTGAGAAATTTGGCTGGGGCTAGCAGGCCGACCAGCTTCGATCCATCGCTTGTTAACAGAGGTATTGTTGTTTAGAGCCAAAGCTAACAGCCAGGCCCGAGCATCTAGACCTTGTTTGGTTATGAATAGCCATGCCAAAACACACAACGTTCGCCGATGAGCCTGGATCTGGGCGGCTGGCTTCTTGCTCAAAATGAAGGTTTTTTTTTTAAAAAAAAAAGTAAGTTTTGCTGACCCGGTCCGCCCACTGGAGAAGGGAAAAAGCTGCTAAAGCGCTCTCGAGAATAAATGGGCAAAAAACGGCTGTGTAACACATAATGCCTGACTAGCTTCTGGGAAAAATTTGGGACCGTGAGTACTTTTAGTGCTTCCCTTTCAAAGTGCAAAATGAGTGGACTTTGAGTCAGCCAGTCCCCGTTCTACAACTTACCAAGAATGTTCACGAATGTCCAAGGCGAAAAAACACACTTGTCATGTCTTCATACCTGAGCCTCTCGGACCTTTTTTTTTTTTTTTTTTTTTTTTTTTGACGCCAGCTCTCTTGCCTCGATCACGCTTGTGTGACCTTGTCCCGCAGGCAATACCGTTGGCTCGCAACCACGTGATCTCGCCCATTTTGGGCAAAAGGATATTTTCTTTTTTGACAAGTGATCATCTCGGTCAACCGGGGATTGATGTTTGATTGGGAAACCCCCTTTGCGCAAGAAGACACGTGCCTCGACTTTATTTCTTTTTTTGGCTGGTGCAGTGACAATACTAATAGCCCTTGTTACAATATACGCGCAAAATTGGAGTCAACCGAAGCAGGTAGAAATCTGGTTCGCACTTGCACGCTGCTATGACTGCATGGGCTACACAGCCAGCTCTCCCTACCAAAGATTCTAGAACGTTGCTGCGGTTTAGAGCAAGGAAATTGTTTTACCCATTTCACCTTTCAGTTACACTTGACTTTAGCAGGGAAGGTTGGGCTTTACCTGACATTTCGCTGTCATTTTTTTCTATTCCTGTCGTTTATTTTTTCATGCTGGTCTTTTTCGTCATTCATATGCTCTTTCTAGTCAAGGGCGGGAGATATCAACAGGCCACCTATCACAGCTACCACTATGAGAAGGACAGTTTAGCTCAGTATAATGCTTGCTGCGTTTGAGGTTCTTAATTCTTACGCAACAAGCCGAGGCTAAAGCTGCACACCTGATGCCAAAAAGCCATCCCATTTTCAATGGTGGAGGCTCTGACCTGGAGCCGTGGCAGTGTATCGTTGAGATTGGCCGTGGCGTAGAGTTTCGACACGCGACTTCGAATGAGCTGGTGCTCCAACGTCGTATCGCTCAGCTGCAGTCGCCAATCTTGTACCTGGCTAGCCAGGGGTAAAATCATGCTTTCCATACGAACCCATGGCCTTTCCACTTTGTTTTTGAAAAAAAACTGACAAAGACATTTTCTGGTTGAACAATCTGCTTGCTTGCTTGCTTGTTTTTTTTTTTTTTTTTTTTTTTTTTACTTCAGCGTCTAGTTCCATCTGGTTCATTTGCTCTTGAAAGAATGCAATGTCACGTTGAGCATCTTCGATATGCTGCAGCCTTATATCAATGAGGCATTGCAGCCGAGAAATGTCATCTGACAGGTGTCTGATCAGTGACCCAATATGCACAAAACCCGCAGGTTGTCTTATTTTAAGGAAAAATAAAATCTCGTTTACTTGACTTGACCCATAATCATCATGGACGAAGCTATTTCTCTACATTGGCCTTTTCTCTCTGCTCGCAAAGCAATGTTTGCTGTCGCCCCCCCTTTTTTTCACTGTGATTTTTACGCGCACTTGCCTAAAATGAGCATTTGGGCCACCTGATCTGGATTGAGGCTGGACTGTGATGGGCAGGTGTGATCTATGGGCAGCAGATGACCTGCAAGGGGATGAGGCGTCTGCAAGGTGATGCCATGGCCGGTACCATTTGGTACGCTGCTCTCTGCTGATGGAGATGGCATGGTGCCGTTTCTTTATTTTTCTCGGGGTATGTTGCTGGTCATCAGAGGAAGAATTGGGTGAGCTGGACATGCTACCGTTGGTGACGGTCGATAGGAAGGGCAACCATGTCTTCCTCTGCGGAGGTCCTGTAAGATTGATTTCATCTCTACCATCGTCGCTGTTGGCGAGTGGGACTAGTGGGTGCACTGGCGCTTGTATTGCTGGATAATTCTGCGAGCTGCGTTCAATCCCCGCCTGAGAAATCCCAGTGTCGCGATCATTTAATTTCCCATGCCGCCGATCTACAATCCATTGCTGTATTTCCCAAGCCTGCATGTTTGTTTCCAAGAGAATAAAAGAAAAAAAAAGAAAAGCAAAATAGGGCCATTTCGTAATGGCGAGCAAATGGTTGGCCTGGTGGTCACGGCGGCCATGTGGCAGACCTAAAAAAAAAATGCGTGCAAGTGACCAGCCTTCCCGCAGCTTCAATGTTATGGCATTTATCACGAGGCTCCAATGCTAACATCCAGCAACTTGACTTCATGACAGATCAACAGCCTTGGAAGATGATGGCGTGATTGTTTCCCAAGACCATGCCATCTCCTCTGTGGACGTCAGATTTTTTTTTCCAGACTCGTCCCATGTCTTCTGAGCCTGTCATCCATTTAAAAGTCGCGTTCGGCTGCCAAGGCGAACCAAGCCAGTGTTCTACCATTTAACAACTTCACCATTTATTTTTTCACACATGCTCAGGTGATGTTTGTATTGAATCTCTTTACATTCGTGTGGCTGCCAAGGGTCCACAGCAACACAAAATCTTGGTGTTGCTTCAAAATTGACCGAGCATCGACAATTCAACCGAGGTGTGTACCCACGCTGGGATATTTTCCATTTGAAATAAAGTTGCAGCGATATGGAAAAAGGAAATGATAAACCAAGCGGGACAGAACGACTCTCGTTCAATCTCAGCAAGTATACACCAGAAAAGGATTTTTTTTATACTGTTGAATGGTGGTGACTGGTGAGTAAGCTTGTGGAGCAAAAACCTTGTTAATCGATCCATTTACGGCGAAATCTCCTTCTTTCAGCAATCGCATTACATATGTGTCAGCCGATGACGCCACCCTTAAGTAGCTCAACACAATTTGCGAAACAACCCAATTTTAACCCTCTCCATGAACCTGGACCAACATCACCGAAACCCAGGCAAAAATAAATGGACTATATAAAATTATCAGTGCTAAAAAAGGGAAAGCGGGTGGCAAGCAATCTTCGGTTGGCTTTAAACCTTATCGAGACAAAGAGTCAATCATCGGCCTTTTGAAAAATTGGTCGATCGAAAGTGCAGCCCATTTTTGGGAAATTGTTCAGAGATGACATCAGTCGGCAATGAAAAAAATTGCCAATGAAAAAGGCTATTTCTTATGCCTGGGCCCTTTTATCTTTGTGTACCTTGAAAGTTATCATCAATGTGGACTTTGAAATTTGTGTCCAGTTGTCCCCTCATCCCCTCAGGTTGGCATATCTCGGTAAAAATGGGATGAAGTGGGACTAAATGCTGTTTGCACCAATCATACCTTTGATGGATGGTGTCATCAAAATAGCACCCAATAACTCAGCTGAGCCGTTTTGTCCTGTAATTTCAAAAAGAAAAGGAGCAATGGTGATGCAAGTCTAAATAAAGCCCTTGGAAGTTAGAAATAGGGTATTTCCACGTTTGAAAGAAAGCAGTATCATAACGAATGATTTGAACTTGTTGCTTGGCAAGTGCATTTAACGGCCAGGTTGCAAGGCGAGAAAAAAAAAATAACTCTGAGACTGAAAATACCTCATAAAACCTGAGGAACCTAGTCTTCACCTTGCCTCTCCAGGTTGGCCAGTCCTAATATCAAAATAGAGCTAAATTATGGTCTAATTTTTATTTATCAGGCACGTCACGAAGTGCACTTTGACGTAAGTCTCTCTCATTTTTTAACAAGAATAATTCAAAATGATCCATCGACGCTGTCTTGGCAGCCAGGGTGCAACCTCTTTCCAACTTTCAACTTTTTCACCGCAGTCATATTTTATTATTAATATCTTTCGCTGGGTGGGAATGACAGGGGCGAGGGTGTCATTTTTTTCGGCAAAGGGGTAGGCCTGAACGAATCAGTGCCCGCCTTGGCTGGCTCTTACCAAACAGCATTCACGTCAAAAAAAGAAAAAAGGAAGAAATGACCACAATGGGACTAGAGCAGTGAGCATTTTTTTTTCTCAGGCGACCAGTTCCCCCCCGTTTATGCAAATCATTTTGGCGGTGGGACTGTAAAAGAGACAGTTTTGGCATCAGGATTTGCTTGTCAGGTGATCAAAATTACGTGTTGAGGTGATTTCATTTTCATTTCCCAGAGATAATGAATGAGCCAAAAGGGCAAGAATGGGCAAAAAAAGATAGGTCTAAATTCGATCGCCTTGGAAATATATTTTTGGATGGCAGCACTCTTTCAGTGCAAAAAAAAAAAAAAAAAAGAAAGGAGTCGAGACTAGCGGGGGCGCTGGACGGTGTGGGAGTACAAAATAGAGAGTGTGGCAATTGACATAATGGGACGATTCATTGCGACCGGGTTACACTACAGGCTTAATTCAAAATGTTATTTTTTCATTTTTATTTTAATGCAGGAACGCCATGCCTAAATTGGTCGAATTGCCCTAAATCAGGTCAATTTATTTTTTTGGGCCCACTTTGCTTGATCTTCGTCAGCAAAAATCCGACATTCAAGTGACTCACATCCCCATTATATGCCAGCTACAGCCCAGCCAAAGAGTGAGGTAAAAGGCCTTTTTACACAGTTTTTTTTTTTTTTTTTTGCAAAGCTCAAAAATGTCAGATGATAATAAATAATGTCAGTTTTGCATGGATATGAAATTGAGATGTTTTTGTGTTTATTTCCCAAATTTGGGGGATTAAAGGGTCGTGTTTCCAGAAAATCAAATCCCGACCAATCACCACAACCAGGTTTTGTATAAATAAGCAGATCTCCCGACGCGATTTTTTCTTTTTTCTTTTTTTCATTCAACAACTTCCCTTCTTTTTTTATATTCATAATGAAGATTTCTCTCTGCGTTGCTTTGTTGGCTGCTACTGTCGGTGTCATCCAAGCTGCTCCTACTGAAAAGACTCACAAGGTCACCTTGATCCACAACAAAAACTTCAAGCGCGATGCTCGTCGGTCTGTTGCCAAGGCTCATGCCAAGTTCCACACTCTTGCCGCCACCTCCGGCACTGTCCCCATGACTGATGTCAGCGGTGACTCTGAATACTACGCTGAAGTCCAAGTTGGTACCCCTCCCCAAACTTTGAAGTTGGACTTTGACACTGTAAGCCTGCCATCTGAAAAAAAAAAGAACCGCTGCTCACGTGTACGTTTCTCTTAGGGTTCCTCCGACCTCTGGTTCGCCTCCACCCTTTGCTCTACCTGCAGTGGCACCCAAACCAAGTACGATCCCACCAAGTCCTCCACCTACCAAAAGGAAGGCAAGACCTGGTCCATCTCCTACGGTGACGGTTCCTCCGCTAGCGGTATCACTGGTCTTGATACTGTCAACTTGGGCGGTTTGTCCATCAAGAACCAACGTATTGAAATGGCTAAACAAGAATCGTCTCAATTCCAACAAGATCCCGTTGACGGTTTGTTGGGTCTCGGTTTCGACACCATCTCCACTGTCGCTGGTACCAAGACTCCCGTCGACTCCTTGATTGCCCAAAACTTGATCTCCAAGCCCGTCTTTGGTGTCTTCTTGGGTCACACCTCCACTGGTGGCGGTGGTGGTAAGTGACAGCAAAACGAATCACAATGCATTGTCTCATTTTTTTTTTTTTTTTTTGCCTTCAGAATACGTCTTCGGTGGTTACGATACCGCCAAGGTGTCTGGTAGCTTGACCACTGTCACGGTTGACAACTCCCAAGGCTGGTACGGATTCACCGTTGACGATGTCTCCGCTGGTGCCGGCACTACCGGAACTGGCTCCTTCTCTGCCATTGCCGACACTGGTACCTCTTTGATGCTCTTCCCCAGCAGCATCGCCAGCACCATTGCCCAAGCTTACAGTGCCACCGACAACGGTGATGGTACCTACACCATCTCTTGTGATGCCTCCACCTTGACTGATTTGACCATCACCATCGCTGGTGCCCAATTCACCGTCCCTGCTGCTGATCTTATCTACTACCAACAAGGTTCCACCTGTATGGCTGGTTTCGGTTACTCCAGCATGAGGTAAATCCACAACCCGTTGAAAAAAAATGCACCCTTTCTCATCACCTTTTTTTTCATCCGCTATTTTTAGCCAAGCCATCATGGGCGATGTGTTCTTGAAGAACGTCTACACCGTCTTCGACCAAGGCACCCCTGCTCTCCAATTCGGCAAGTTGGCTTAAGCCCTCTTTCCTCCCCTTGTACTATTCTCTTTGTAACAGTAAAATAAAATCGTATTATACTCGCTATACATACAATGCCTATTACGCGCGAGACCTGCAGGTTTTAAATGAGAAACAGGACATCGTCTAAAAAAAAACGAGGGATTTCTTGAAAATGCTGACCCATTTGGGCATTAACGCAGATTGCATTGTACAGTCTCGGATTCCGGGAACAATGATGCCACATGCACATGAAAAAAAAGGGTCACAGAATGGAAACCCGCGCCATGAACCAGGTATTCTTTTTTGTTGCCTTGGTAACGCCATGGCTCTTTATTTTTTTTTTTTTACTCTCCATTGTGACATCCGCCCTGAATATTTAACACCCGCTGCAGCGCAACACCAATGAGGACAACTTCTTCCTCGGATAAAAACGTATGTCAGGGGATCAATGTCGCCATATCTCCGTTTTTTTTTTTTTTTTTTTTTTTTTTTTTTTTTGGTACACCAATGAGTCAAGGTCTTGGTGCTAGAAAGTCGTTACCAAGCAAATGCAGGTGAAAAAAAGGAAAATGGAAGAAATCGCCGCAAAAGGACTAGGTCGTAAACAGTTATTTCTCAGGTCCCCACTTTCTCGGTACAATCGCGTGAGATAGTTTTAACGTGAAGAGATAACCATTTGAAATTAGAAAACAGGGTTTGCTATCAGGTGATTAAAAACATCCTATTGCGGTTTGTACCTTTTCATTTTCATTTCCCAAAGATGATGAGTCAAAAATGCCAAAACGGCAAGAATGAGCAAAAAAAGGCATGTCGGATTCCGATCTCAATATTGACTCTGAATGGAGCCACTACCAAAAACCAAAAACCAAATACGAAAAAAAAAAAAAATAAAAAGTCGAGACACATTTGTGCGCTGAACGAAGGAGTGTAAAATGAATGACAGAAAGGCAAGATTCATTGGCCTTACGTTACACAGCAGCTTCAATTTCCTTCACGCAGGAAACTGCCAAGCCTAAAATGGACGAATTGTCCTAAACCAGCAGGAGCTTTGCTTTGATTAGATCATTTGTTCCAGGTGCACATTGAGCATCCATTGTGATCGAGTTACGTCGCAGCTTTCCACAGCTTCCGTCGCCATCACGTTCCAGTATAAAAAAAAAAAGATGGCGCAACCCGCTGATTCTGTTTGCTTTTATTGGAAAAGCGCACTTCTTAAAAATAACTTAGTCACTAAACAAAACCAACTGTGCAGCATGAAAACGAAATAAGACCATATTGCTATATTGCCCAATTAAAGTTCTCTGGCTCCACATAAAAAAAACAAGCCCGACCATGCCCAGGTCAATTTTTGTATAAATACGCCTGTCTTTCGACGCGGTTTTTTTTTTTTTTTTTCACTCAACAACCCATTCCTTTCTTTTTTCAAAATGAAGATTTCTCTCTGTGTTGCTTTGTTGGCTGCCACTGTCGGTGTCATTCAAGCTGCTCCTACTGAACAAAAGACTCACAAGTTCACCTTGACCCGCAACGAAAACTTCAAGCGCGACCCTGTTCGTGCCGTTGCCAAGGCTCATGCCAAGTACCACAAGCACAAGAAGGGTGGCAAGGGTGGTGTTACTGCTGCCACCTCTGGCTCCGGAACTGTCCCTATGACTGATGTCTCTGGTGATGTTGAATACTACGCTGAAGTCCAAATTGGTACCCCTCCCCAAACCTTGAAGTTGGACTTTGACACTGTAAGTCCCAGAGACAAAAAAAAAAATTAAACACGCTTCTCACGCGCCTCCTTTTTCTCAGGGTTCCTCCGATCTCTGGTTCGCCTCCACCCTCTGCTCTGGCTGCAGCAGCACCCAAACCAAGTACGATCCCACCAAGTCCTCCACCTACCAAAAGGAAGGCAAGTCCTGGTCCATCTCCTACGGTGACGGTTCCTCCGCTAGCGGTATCACTGGTCTTGATACTGTCAACTTGGGCGGTTTGGCTATCACCAACCAACGTATTGAATTGGCTCAACAAGAATCTGCCTCATTCGGCCAAGATCCCGTTGACGGTTTGTTGGGTCTCGGTTTCGACACCATCTCCACTGTCGCTGGTACCAAGACTCCCGTCGACTCCTTGATTGCCCAAAACTTGATCTCCAAGCCCGTCTTTGGTGTCTTCTTGGGTCACACCTCCACTGGTGGCGGTGGTGGTAAGTGACAGCAAAACGAATCACAATGCATTGTCTCATTTTTTTTTTTCCTTCAGAATACGTCTTCGGTGGTTACGATGCCTCCAAGGTGTCTGGTAGCTTCACCACTGTCAAGGTTGACAGCTCCCAAGGCTGGTACGGTTTCACCGTTGACAGTGCCGCTGGTGCCGGCACTACCAAGACTGGTTCCTTCTCTGCTATTGCCGACACTGGTACCTCTTTGATGCTCTTGCCCAACAGCATCGCTAGCACCATTGCCAAGTCCTACCGTGCCACCGACAACCGTGATGGTACCTACACCATCAACTGTGACCCCACCAAGTTGGCTCCCTTGACCCTCACCATCGGCGGTACTAAATTCACCATCCCTGCTGCTGATTTGATCTACTACAAGCAAGGTACCCAATGTATCGCTGGTTTCGGTTACTCCAACATGGCTGAAGGTATTTTGGGTGATGTGTTCTTGAAGAACGTCTACACCGTCTTCGACCAAGGTACCCCCGCCATTCAATTCGCCAAGTTGGCTTAAATACCAACCACCGTCTTATCCCCCCCTCAAAATTTCATCTGTGCAAATAAATGGATCTGTTGAAATATTCCTAAACGATGGTCGGAGCTTAATTGTCTGTTTAAAAAAGGAAATCATAAAAATATGATCGGGCGGGGCTTGACAATCCGCGCAACCTACATTTTCCTCAGCCGTGTTTATTATGGCGATCTTCACCAATTTTGTACAGGACATATTAGGCAACGTATTCCTTTTATCCAGTAGGCAGTGTGTAGGGAAAGGCGTTTTGCCACTTGTGAAGATGAGTGACATACGAGTGAATGCGGTCAAGGGACTCAGCTGCCAAGCATTTCAGCACTCGTCTTGCCCGCCGATGACTTTCGTATTTAAGCCATGGTCCTTGCTTACTTTGATTCCCTACCTTGACCGAACGAGATCAATCAAAGGTTGTGCAATATTACTGAGTTATTTATCTTGCTTTTGGATATGCTGGCTGAGTAAAATTTCAAATGTCTCTTACAGCACTCACCCTGGTGGTCGAGGGGCTTGTCCTTTTAACCATGGGCGTCACCTATCATGTGCTAGCTGTAAAAAAATTTGGGGTGTACCTGTTAAGTTTAGATATTTGATGGTTTTTGATAAGGGTGGGTCGTTTTAGAGAATCCCTCAGACGCAAAATTTACACGAGGCTTTAAATCGTCCAGCAACACGGTTGCCAAAAAAAAAAAAAAAAAAAAAAAGGTTGAGGATGTTTCCTTTATTAACCTAAAAAACCAGTTTTTCTTTGCGCTGCGACTATATATATATTTGGGGGGGGGGTGAGCCAATTGAAATGAACGGCTAAATTGGCTTTCAAGCGGGCAAGCCTGCGAGATCATCTTTACTGTATTTTCGCTAGCCTTCTAGCTTATCCTTCTGGTGTCTGAGAGAGTTGCAGTGTTACTCAATGTCATTTCTCGTCCTGTTGTACTAATGTGCAAAATAGGGGTGGATTTATTTAGAGCAATTTTGCACTGTGATTTTTGATCATATTGCCTGGGGTCCCCCAGCGAAAATGGCTGATTTTTCATTTTTTTTTGCTGAGGGATCGGATCGGTCAAAACGGAACTGATCAAACGTTGGCTGAGCGACCTTTGTTAATCGACCTGTTTTTTTCAGTAACATTATCATTCATGTATGTGAGTATTCTCTCAAAATCTCACATTGATCTAATCACCCGAATTTGCTGTGCAGCGTGTCTTTTTTTTTTTTCAAAATGAGAAAAAAAAAAACGGAAATCATATTCAATCGCCGCACAGTGCCTTCGATTCCTGGCTGGTGCAAACGCCCAACCTTCTCCAAAGCAATCCAAACATGAAAACTCCAGATTTGATGAGGAAATACCGTCGCCACCTTCAGGCTGCACTTGACTATGATGATCCAACTTGTACAATTGACCACCTACTTATCGCTAATTGTCTATAATTGTCCTGTTGCACCAATCAGGAATCGAAGGCACTGTGCGGCGATTGAATATAGCATTTCCATTTTTTTTTCTCATTTTGAAAAAAAAAAAGAAATGCTGCACAGCAAATTCGGGTGATTAGATCGATGTGAGATTTTGAGAGAATACTCACATACATGGATGATAATGTTACTGAAAAAAACAGATCGATTAACAAAGGTCGCTCAGCCAACGTTTGATCAGTTCCGTTTTGACCGATCCGATCCCTCAGCTAAAAAAAAACGAAAAATCAGCCATCTTCGCCGGGGGACCCCCAGGCAATATGATCAAAAATCACAGTGCAAAATTATTTCAGATAAGTTCATCCCAGATTCTCCATAACAGCACAGAATGAACTTGAATGAAATCACAACTCTCACATACAGGAGAAGCAAAAGTCACAGGTTGTTTTTTTTCATCATTTTGAAAAACAAAAAAGAAAAAGGGACAAATGGCATACGTCATTTTTGCATGATGCGATCGATGTGATCTTTTGCTCGGAACTGCAAATACAGTCAATATCATCTAAACTTATAAAAATGGATTTGGGTTTTTCGAAAAAATAAAGTTATTAGTTTTGGCTTAATGCTTTGTATGGTATTTCCGTGTAACATTCATGACCAAAAAGAGTGACACAGTGCCGTTTTTATTTTGGCTCGGAAGGGTGGAAAAAATCTGAAACTTTTTTTTGCTTCGATCTGCTTCTGATGCTTGACTCTAGTTCTGAGGCAACTTTGCCCAATATAATAGACAGTTCCATTTCAGATTCAGTGTTGAATGGAATTGCATTTATAGTGTTGTTGACAAGCATGGCAAAGTGATGAAGGCCCTTGATTGATGTCTCATCGTCCGTGCCAGCGACTTCTTCCAATTGCTTATTTTCTGTGTTCATGTCAAAACCATGGCTGATACCATCAGCATTGTCGTTCTCCAAGTTGAATAAGAACATCAAATCGTTGACCGTAACATCTTTGCCAGTATCCCAGGGCATTGGGAAAGCTAAGCTGTCATAGTCAATTTCACTGGCAGAGGTAATATTGTCAATGATGCCTTTCGGGAGGCCAGCATTTCTGAGTCTTGCGATAGCATCATCCGTTGACTTAGTCATGCCTTGAGTCCTGGCTAATTCTTCGCGTTCTAGTGATCCCAGTAACGTCGGAGGAGGGGTTTCAAAAAGTCCCGTTTTGATGAAGCAGTTCTTAATGGCCGCGGACGTGTCATCGTTCCACGCCATTATTGCAATGAAAATTGCTGTCTTTCCATTGATTTTTTACACGGTAGGTCACTCCCTTTCATATTCTTGCTGAGAGGGCTTTCTGCAGCGCGAAGGACATGCTAGTACTGACTGGCCGTGTTACTGTAAGAGGTAAAAATATTTATTTCTACATTTCCAAGGCACTTTTTCAGCTCATCATCGATTTTTGAGTTGGAGCATTGTCCAAGACGAGGAAGCATATTTGACCACGGTGTCTTTTGTCAATTTTTGAACATATTTCCACAATGCAGTGCCGGAACGCATCACAAGTAATCCAGGCTTTTTGTTTTCCGTAAACCCAGTCACCAGTATGTCCATAGGGCTGACGGTAGCAATTTTAACATCGGTGTTTAAAAACCAAAATTGATGTCAGATCGTATGAACCATCTAGTCAACTACTGTACCTGCGCGCAGAAAATAAAAAACATGGCGATGGTACCGTATAAACAGGTACAGAAGATTTTGAAAGGTGTAAATACTCTCCTAGAAAAAATCTGAAAGGAAAAACGATGCACAAAAAAAAACTGCTCTAGTTCACTTGGATTAAGCTTGGGAATGTTGTTTTAAGGACAGAGTGCGCTCATCTCGAAAAAAAAAATTGGTCTCTAGGACACGCGTGAAAATCGTCAAAGTCTGAAAAAGCAATTGCGGGGACGGGAACCAAGTCATCCCGGGTTCGAAAAAAAACCCATATTTAGACATAGCCAAAAAAGTGTAATGTTTAAGCAAATACTTGCCTTCAATGGGAATGAAAATAATCGCCAGCGATATATTTTTCTTTATATGGGTGGTGGATTTTTTGAAAATATACTTTCCTAAAAAGTATAATTGTTACTTTTTTAGAAAGTATATTTTCAAAAAATCCACCACCCATATAAAGAAAAATATATCGCTGGCGATTATTTTCATTCCCATTGAAGGCAAGTATTTGCTTAAACATTACACTTTTTTGGCTATGTCTAAATATGGGTTTTTTTTCGAACCCGGGATGACTTGGTTCCCGTCCCCGCAATTGCTTTTTCAGACTTTGACGATTTTCACGCGTGTCCTAGAGACCAATTTTTTTTTTCGAGATGAGCGCACTCTGTCCTTAAAACAACATTCCCAAGCTTAATCCAAGTGAACTAGAACAGTTTTTTTTTTGTATATCATTTTTCCATTCAGATGTTTTCTGGGAGAGTACAGTATATTTTGCGCCTTCAATTTTTTTTTCGAAACCTTCTGTACCTTTGAATACCATCGCCATGTTTTTTTTTTCTGCGCGTGGGTAGTTCATAGATCTGACATCTTTTTTTGGGGGGTTTTAAACACCGATGTTAAAATTGTCTTCGCAGCCAATTCTGCCTGCGGATATTTGCCGAGCTCTGTTTTATTTGTTTTACCATAAAAACCACAAGAAATGAAAAAAGGGGCAAAAGGGGCAGGGCAAAAGAAAGCCACGACTCAAAAAAAAATTATATTAGGCATTCGGAGATTTAATTATCCATCACAGAAAACTAAAAGTTACAAGTTTTTTTCACTATCTGCTGAGCGTAACCATGCTTAAGCCCTGTGCAACGTCTCAGTGTCAGAAAAAATACAAGTTATAACTTTATCAAACTATAAGTTTAAATGATATTGACTGTACATAAATGATGGTGGTGGTGAAAAAACCACGCCGATTGGCGAAGGCTACCAAGCCAACGTTTGACCAGTTTCGTTTTCACACTTCCGATTCCCCAGCTAAAAAAAATACGACCAATTAATCAGATAGTAAACAAATGAACTTTTGGAAACAGTAAGAACCCTTGACATGTAAAATCAAGAAAGAATAGAAGTCCTTAGTGTGACAGAGCACGAAAAGCGAAATGTGCCGCTGCGAAGCTGACTTTTATTTGTCATGGTTGCCATGCAGCCTTTTTTCATTTCTTTTAATGCTGAAACTTTACGCACACTGTATTTGCAAGTAAGTAAAAAGAAAGCCAGGATGATCAATGCTGATATTTCCAAATTGGATTGTATCTTTTGGTGGTTACTGTGCTGTAATTTTCGATCGCTTGCATTCCTGAAACTCGGCCAGTGTTACGATGCACAGCCTCTGTGCCTGAATTCATTCCATCTCCACTGCACTTAGCGCGTTGCATTTCTTTACACATATTCACGGTTTCATCCTGTATCTTTTTCTTTAGAAAAGGTAATGACGTTGTGACGAGGAAAACGACCCAAAATTCATTCACAAGCCACCACTGCGATTTGATTGATTGCCGAGAAAAAAATTTTTTGTTTACAATCCTCGACTTTTTTTTTCTTTCCATTTTCCTTTTTCTTCAGGGTCAGCGTTTTTTTTCGTATTCTGATTACTGCCTGCTTTTCCTTCTTGCTGCAGTTATTTTGCCAGTTCTGATCATCCGCCATTGCTGGTGCATTGCATTCGAGCTTGAGCGATTGGCTCACTCGACCACCCCAAGATCACTGCTGCACCTGCTCCCGCCTTCATCCTTGCCGCCACACCATCCTCACCTTCCACACTGGCCACTGTGGGTGAAGTTCCCGACAGTTTTGCCACTGAATTTGCGCTTGGTCTTTGCGCCATTGCTGCCGTTATGGCATGCTATGTTTTTGTCTGGGGCGCTCTCCGTTTTGATCTTTGTGGTCAGATCAAGAATGGTGCTGTCTGCCTGGGCCGCCTCATCGACCACGGTGCAGTTTATTTTGCTGCCCCAGTTGTTTGACCTTGCCACAGATGCTGTGGACTTTAGCCTTCAGTGGGTCATCACTGCTGACGTACCGGATTGCCAGGCGGTTGGTTTGGTGTTGCTCTGTTTCTCTTTTGTGCTCTGGTCTTTCGCGGTGTTGCTCGCCACCCCGATTGCCTTGGTGTGGGTTTGTGTGGACTCAGCATATTTGATGCTGTATGGCACCATTGCTTTGAGTCGAGCTCTGTAAGTTTAATACTGAAGAATTAATTTTTTCGCTCGAGTCTAACCATCCTCTTCTTTGCTCCCGTCAAGCCTGCTGTTCCTGCACCTGCTACGCCCACTGACTCGGTTGGTTTTGTCTCTGTTGTCTGCCTTGATCTGCTTCCTGATACCTGGCATCGCTTTGACCAGGATGACCCCGTTGGCGTGAATATATGCCGTCTCGGCCGTGTTTGGCCATGATGACCCCGTTGGTGTGGTTTTTTCCGCCTCGGTTGGCTTTGACCCGGATGACCCTGTTGGTGTGTTTTTTGCCACCCTCGAGCTGCCAATGTCGCACTTGCTGGCGTTCCATCTACCGCACATCGAGCTGCCTCTGGCCCTCATGCTGGTGTGCCATCTGCCGCCCCACGAACCGCTGCTCCTTCTGGCTTTGTTGTGCCTCGCGCTGTACCTGCTCAAGTTGCCCCTACCGCTGCCACTGCTCGTGGTGCTGTCAACTCTGCTCGCGCTACCGCCATCTTTGCCGCTGCCTCTACTGCCGCGGCTTCTGTTACCATCCCTGCTGGCTTTACCTTTGTGGTGCCTCGCAATGTCTCTGCTCTTGGCCCTGTTGCTGGCGTTCTCCAAATTGCCCAAGCCAGTAACAATGAGGATACCTGTAGTGAAATTTCTGGCTCTTCTGACAACAACGAAGCACCTTCACGGTGTGTGGCCAGCGGTGATGCTCTTGTAAGAAATATGAAAGCGCGCTTTACTGTATCAGCCATGAGACTAAAATTGCCTGCATTGATCACAAAAGGAAAGTGCTTCGCGGAGAATCAATTCCCAATCAATTTCATTTTGAAAAAAAAAAGCAAATCCTATGCAGCACAAATGGGTGAATGGATCGATGTCAAATTTCTCATGAGTGCGTAAAACCATGATCTATGATGGTACTGAAAAAATCAGGTCAATTGGTGAAGGTTGCCCAGCCATCGTTTGACCAATTCCGTTTTGACCGCTCCGATCACTCAGCTAAAAAAAATAAAAAATCGGCCATTTTTGCCAGGGGATCCCCAGGTGAATCTCATCAAAATTCATCAGGCCAAATTGCTCTAGTAAATTTACCCCAAATTGTAAATCAGTTTTTAGCTTACCTATCAAAGTAAAATTTGACATGAATGCAAGTTCTTATGAAAGGCATGTGTGTCAAAAACATCCCAAGTTGTTAATGTCAGATCCACCAGGCAAAAAAAAAAAATTGGCTGGTTCGAATCCCACCCTTCCACTCTGCTCATAAAAATCCGCAGCAACACATCCCAAGACTCAGCAACAAGAAACACGTTCAAGTTTAGAGAGGGCTTAACTTTCTTGGAAAGGGTATTCTTTTTCTAAAAAATCAGCTGAAGAAATCATGAGAGCATTATTGAGAAATGAGAGATGATCACAAGGAATGTCTTGATCTCACTCCGAGTTGGCGAGTGCCGGCTGATATCACCCCCACGTGCCTATGGTGTCAAAACTGTGGTTTTTTTTTTTTTTTTGTATAATTTCGAGCGTACTCAATTTATTCGTACACGTGAAAAAATACTAAGTAATACAATATGGGAGAGTGACGCTTAAGCCAAGGGACCGAATTGGAGAGCAGGGGTGCCTTGGTCGAAGACGGTGTAGACGTTCTTCAAGAACACGTCGCCCATGATGGCATCAGACATGGAGGAGTAACCGAAACCAGCGATACATTGGCTACCTTGTTGGTAGTAAATCAAATCAGCGGCAGGGACAGTGAATTGAGCGCCAGCGATGGTGATGGTCAAGTCAGTCAAGGTGGAGGCATCACAAGAGATGGTGTAGGTACCATCACCGTTGTCAGTGGCACTGTAAGATTGAGCAATGGAGCTGGCGATGTTGTTAGGCAAGAGCATCAAAGAGGTACCTATGAAATGGCAAGGTCAAAATTAGCTCAAGCCAATCCCTTTCCTCCTTGTTTGCTCCTGCAAACTTACCAGTGTCGGCAATGGCGGAGAAGGAACCAGTGCTACCACCAGCAGCGGAAACATCGTCAACGGTGAAACCGTACCAGCCTTGGGAGCTGTCAACTTGGACGGTGGTCAGACCAGCAGCGCCAACCTTGGAGGAATCGTAATCACCAAAGATGTATTCTGAGGATGAAAAAAAAATAATGAGCTCAAATGCACCCTCATTTTTTTTTTTTTTTTTTTTTTGCAAACTTACCACCGCCACCGCCGTTGGAGGTGTGACCCAAGTAGACACCAAAGATGGGCTTGGAGATCAAGTTTTGGGCAATCATGGAGTCCACGGGGGTTTGGGTTCCAGAGACAGTGGAGATGGTGTCGAAGCCAAGACCCATCAAACCGTCAACGGGATCTTGTTGGAATTGAGACGATTCTTGTTGAGCCATTTCAATGCGTTGGTTGGTGATAGCCAAACCGCCCAAGTTGACAGTATCAAGACCAGTGATACCGCTAGCGGAGGAACCATCACCGTAGGAGATGGACCAGGTCTTGCCTTCCTTTTGGTAGGTGGAGGACTTGGTGGGATCGTACGAGGTTTGGGAGCTGCTGCAGCCAGTGCAGAGGGTAGAGGCGAACCAGAGATCAGAAGAACCCTAATTGAGAGAGATGCGTGAGCAATAAAACTTTTTTTTTTCAATTGATGCGCTTACAGTGTCAAAGTCCAACTTCAAGGTTTGGGGAGGGGTACCGATTTGGACTTCACCGTAGTATTCCGAGTCACCGCTGACATCAGTCATGGGGATGGTGCCGGAGCCGGCGGCGTTGGTGGAGAGCTTGTGTGCAAATTTACGGTGAGCCTTGGCAATGGAGCGCTTGGCATCGCGCTTGAAGTTTTCATTGCGAGTCAAGGTGAACTTGTGAGACTTGTGCTCGGTGGGAGCAGCTTGAATGACACCAACAGTGGCAGCCAACAAAGCAATGCAGACAGAAATCTTCATTTTGAGTGAAAAAGAAAGGGAAGGGTGTTGTAGTGAAGAAAAAAAAAGAAAATCGCGTCAGGACACTAGCGTATTTATACGAAATTCATCTAGGGTGAAATTGTGCTTTGGAAATGTTAAGGTAAACGCCCTTTAATTGGCCAATTTTGGAAGAGTCGACTCATTTTCATTTTTTTTCGTCAGCGCTAATCTTGTTTGATCCAAAATTGCTTTAAGTGGAGAGAGATTGCTTATAAAAGAAGGTTTTACCAACGGTTACGTCGTCATGTTGTATGGTTGATCCGTTAACATGGATGGGAAGCAATAAGTTTTATTCAGTCGATCACGATGGTTGAGCAATGTGTAGCTGGAACAAATGATCTCTAATGAAAGAGTCCCAGTGGCAAAAATAAATTGACCTGATTTAGTACAATTCGTCCAATTTAGGTATAGCTACCTGCGTAAAATAAATGAAAAAAAAGCATTTCAGGTCGAAGTTTGCGTGTAACCCAAGAAACGGGTTCTCCCATTCTGTCAAGTCGTCTCTCCATTTTGTGCTCCCAACTCGTCACCACAACTCATTTTGTCTCGACTCTTCCTTTTTTTTTTTTGGTTGATGCAGTGTCTCCATCCAAAAACATAAACACATCATCACTTGGGAACTTGAAATTTAACCAACCTTTTTTTGCCCATTCTTGCCGTTTTGGCTTTTGTTTTTCTTACGTTCGCTGAGTGACCTTTGGGAAATGAAAATGAAATGACAAAATGGCCTCAATGAGTTTAG
Organism: Hesseltinella vesiculosa; assembly: GCA_002104935.1. Classification (NCBI taxonomy): domain Eukaryota; kingdom Fungi; phylum Mucoromycota; class Mucoromycetes; order Mucorales; family Cunninghamellaceae; genus Hesseltinella; species Hesseltinella vesiculosa. The sequence continues at coordinate 191,355 of MCGT01000024.1, read as the reverse complement.
TATGATCACCTGACATCGACCGCATTTTTTCTAATTCATTTTTATTCATTTTTTAAAAACGGTAACCCACGCGAAAAGTGCCTGTAGGATGGGACGTCTGTGAAAAAAAAAAGCATGCTCTAGTCCATTTGCGGTTATTCTTCCCTTTTCCTTTTTGACATGTTGTTTGTAAAGAGCTGCATCTCATAAGCGAAGCCCAGGGATATTTTATTTACCCAAAAAATGGGACCCGTTGTTGGTCAAATGTTCCACCGACGAAGAAGTGGTCCGTATTGGCACACGGAATTTCTTTCACGCTGGATTGGAATGCATAAGCACAGACAGCTCTTAAAAAATGGGCATTCGAAAAAGGGTGCTTGCACTTGAGCGCGTAGAATTGCATGAACGATCCTGCTTCTTTTTTTTTTTTTTCGCGAGCGATTGTTCTTTGCATGCATTCCATTGCGCTTCTAGAACACTTGGCATTTGCAAGGTCAAAGAGAATATGGCAAGCTCGGAGCAAAAAGAGGCAAGTAGCGCCCATTTCCTTTTTCGTTCCTGAATAGACTTGGGGTCATGTGCAACACATGCCACATTTGTCTGTCTGCCTTTTTTGGATCCAAATCAGGGCCAAATTGAAAGCTTACTGCCGTGGACAGCGTTTGCTCTGTGACTCTCTTTTTTTTTTTTTTTTTTTTTTTTGGCATCCTTGTGAACTTGCGTCATGATGTTGACATTGAGATTATGTATCATGTCATACTGAAAGCAAAGTGAAAAATGATGAGTAGGCAGCGAACCGATCAAGCCCGAAACGTTTTCAGCCACGTTGAAATGAGCGCGCTGACTCCGCTCCCTCCCCTGGCCTTTCTTTCCTTATCCTTTTTTCCTTCCTCCCAATCTGTTTTATTGTATGCATGTCTGGTTCGTGTGCACTTGTGATTAGCAACAAGAAAAAGATCAGTTGTTTGCAATGTCGTGCGAGAAAAGTCAAATGCGATGGCCAGATGCCCTGTCACCGATGCACGAAGCGGGACGAGTCCTGCGTATTTCAGCCTCATGCCAAAGCTGGACGGCCTGCTAACAATGCAGTAATGAATCGATTGGTGAAATTCAAGCAAGATAAGAAACAATCTGTGCTTTTCAATGACTTCATCTTTGAAACCTTGTCTTACACCATCCACACCGATACGAAGTTTATCAGTCCCAACCATTCTTTGACGCTTGGCCGGATGCTGGACCCTTATTTTCAAGAAATGGCCATGCCCTTGCAGCAGTGGGCCGAACGACGTATGCAGCAGGCCATCCCTTTTATTCCTGACATTGTCATGTATGATCTGACTGACTTGCACACTTGGAGCGCCATGGAGATCGTCAACGTAATGGTCCAGCGGATTAGTCGGCTTGGCTTGAAACATTTTGAATATTACGACCCCATTGCTGCTGCTGTGTTCCTGGACCTTGTCTTTAAATTCTTTGGGGAAAAAATTCGTCATCCTTTGTCCTTCAATCCTCTGGCTACCTTAGATGATGATGCCGCTCTCCGATTGATCGACACTTTTTTCCAGGTACAGTGGATGGCTGCGGAAGAAGAAAGGGTGGAGGGCCGCCTGACTCGGACCGACCCGCCGTGCCAAGCACACAATAATTCTTTTATTTATTTTTGTCTCATGATCTAGGTCCACCCGCACTCATTTCTACTGAATAAGACATTGGTGCTACAGGGATATTGGCTGAAGACCATTGAACCAATGCTTTTGTCCGCCATCTTTGGAACGGCGGTGTACTTTTCGCGCATGCTAGACAACAAGCCTGTCCGGCTTTGGGAAGCCATCGACCACGATAATCGTAACCCATTCCTTGAGTATGCCCACGATCTTCTCCAGGACTCCACTACAGCAGCCACGTTTTCCAAATATCAAGCTACTGTCATCCTCGGTCTCTTTGATGCTACTTTTGGCTCACCCAAACGCGGCACCGGCGCCTTGATCCTGGCCGGTATCCTCTCCAAGTCCTTGGGTATCTTGGACGGTGCTCTCGACGCCGAACTGACTGCTGTCGAATCTGAACTTATCCGAATGTCCTTCTGGTGTATTTTTTCGTCAACCGTTCGAGGCTCAATGGACCGTAAGTTTCAGTAGGGCATGGGGTATATGCATGGAGGGGGTACAATGGAAATAGGAGAAGGCGAGGAAACCAAAATGTCAAGCTCATATTTGTTATTGTGACTAGATGGCCACATGCCCAGCTATCGAATGAGCAAATCCCGAATGATCCGTCAAGCCATGGGCATCGCTTTGCCACCATCCACGCCAAGCCGATCTGTGTCCTATCAATTCGAATTGAGCAACGGTTGCATCCGTGACCAAAAGAACTATGACACGCTGGTCGAGACATTTTATTGCAACACAGTCGTATGCTCTTACACCATGAAGCTCCTGGCCGAGCTTCCCGAAGTCAGCAGGAATATCTACAACACAGAGCCAAGTGATGTCACACGCGTGCCTGGCCTGCCTCACCTCGATAACCTAAAGGAACGATTTGTACTGGTTTTGGACGAACTGGCCTGCTTCATTGCACAACACAAAAGTACCTGGTCACGCATGCAACGCTTCACTATGCAAACCTTCCATCGCTTGTACTCGCTCCACGTGCACGTGATGAGACCCACCCGTGCCATCTCCTCCTCGGATCCAAGTTTTTCCAACTCCATGTTTGATGTGTTTGTGACCAATGATGACGAAGGCTTGGTGCTAGACCTGGAGCAGATGCTGCCGATCGTCTTTGACACGCTGGACGACACGTTAGGTTTTGCTGCCGCTTCTGCCGAGGAACAGCTTTATATACCCCAAGGCGCCTTGATCTCCACCCTCGACACATGTCTGGAAATCCTCATGCGCGCCCCCGTCAATGCTACCCAACAGCATTATATCGGTGTCCTCGATACGTTGTGCACCAAGACCGATCATCTCTGGAAAGAGTGGAGTGGCATCGAAAGTATCCAGCAACGTCTCAAAGGTTACATCGAAAGCCAACAGCCGCCACTCGTTGAACCTCCAACCTCGCTGACGGATTTTTCTCTGAACGATCGGATGGCTATGACCGCCTTTTTCGACCCAATGGCCACGACATGGATAGCTGAATTGGACTGTCTTCAAGCACCGGTGGATATGCGCCTGGTCTCCCAGAGCCCGATTGCCTCCACTAGCTCCTACATCACCGCCGAGACCCCCACCGACTATGATCTGATACCCCAAGACACCAGCTGTGACTCCATCGTCAGTCTGCCTTTTGATCTCGACTCTCTTACCATATCCATGCCCGTCGATTCGCATCCGACCTTTTCATCACTGTAAAGTAAATAAACTATGACGTAGAATTTGACAGCTTTTTGATGGTGCCAAGGCGGGGCAGGCGGGGCCAAAAAAAAAAAAAAAAAGGGCCAAGCTCCTGGCATTTTTTTTTCTTCCTGCTCTTCCTTCATTTGAATACGCATGTCTAACACCGGACAACTTATCGTGGCCAAACGAAAGATCAGCTGCTTGCCTTGCCGGTCAAGAAAAGTAAAATGCGATGGCCATTCGCCTTGTCATCGCTGCATCAAACGAAACGACACTTGCACCTATCAGCCTCCTGGTAAGGCTGGCCGACCTGCCAACAATGCTGTTATGAATCGATTCGTGAAGCTCAAACAAGAAAGGAAGCAGAAGCAGCCACAGGCCTTTTACAATGACTTCATCTTTGAGACACTGTCCTATACCATCCATACCGATACAAAATACATCAGCACAAACCATTCGCTGACACTTGGCGGGTTCCTGGAGCCGTTCTTTCAACGTATGACCGTGCCCATTCGTCAATGGGCCGAACAGCGCATCGTCCATGCCATCCCGTTTATCCCAGATATTGTCATGTATGATCTGTATGGCTTTCATGCCTGGAACACCATGGAAATTGTCAATGTCGTTGTCTCCCGCATCAGCTCGCTTGGCATTAAACATTTTAACTTCTACGACCCTGTGGCTGCGGCTGTCTTTTTGGACTTGGCCTTCAAGTTTCTGGGTGAAAAAATCCGACCTCCTTTGACCTTTAACCCCTTGACCTCCTTGGACTCGGACACTGCCATTACCCTTATCGACAATTTCTTCAAGGTACAGCACGAGCGAAAATAAGCAAACGAGCGAGCTCAACTTTTTTTTCTCCATTGCCTAGGTCCACCCGCAAGCTTTCCTTTTAAACAAGACGCTTGTGTTGCAAGGTTATTGGCTGAAGACCATTGATCCAATGTTGTTGGCTGCGATCCTTGGGACCACCATTTACTTTTCGCGAATGCTGGACAACAAGCCTGTGCGGCTCTGGGATGCCATTGACAAGGAGAACCGCAACCCATTCCTCGAATACGCTCATGACCTCCTCCACCGCTCGACCACTGCCGCTTCCTTTTCCAAGTACCAGGCCAGTGTTCTCCTTGGTCTTTTTGATTCAACCTTTGGTTTGCCAAAACGTGGCATGGGCACCATGGTTCTCGCAGCCATCCTAGGCCGCTCTCTGGGCATCGCGGAAGGTACTTTTATAACCGAGCTGACGTCTGTCGAGGCTGAGCTCATTCGTATGGCATACTGGTGTACCTTTAATGTCACTGTTCGTGGCTGTATTGATCGTAAGAGTGCAAAAGAAAGCCCAAGAAGAGACCTGCCTACCATTTTTTTTTTTTTTTTGCCATTAGATGGTCACCTTCCCGACTACACTTTGGAACAATGCCGCCTGGCGTTTCCACCCAGCACACCCGAGAAATCTGTGTCTTACCAATTTGAACTGAGCAATGGTTATACCCGTGATCCCAAGACGTACACGCACCTCTTGGAATCCTTTTACACTTTGACGGTCGTCAGCGTGTTCACCGTCAAAATGCTCCGGGAATTGCCCGAGATTGGAAAGAACGTGTTCAGCTTTGGCCCCCGTAAAGGTGTTCGGGTGGCTGGTCTGCCAAGACTGAACAATCTCCAGTCAAGATTCCAGCGGGTGCTCCAAGATTTTGGCCAGCACTTGTCACAGAATCGCGCCCACTTGTCCCGAACCCAGGCACTCACCGTCGATTCTGTTTTGCGACTTTACACCATCCACACCCACACCATGCGATCGACTCGTCCGGCCACTAGCCCCGCCAGTATATGTGATTCGATGTTTGACGTATTTCTGCTCTACGAGCCCGATCGTGTGGTAGATGTGGAGCCTGTGCTGCCTGTGGTCTATGCAGCCTTGGACGACTTGCTGGAGTTTGCTGCTGTGGCGGTCGACGAACCGTATTTGCCTCAAGGTGTGATGATGTCGGTATTGGACACCTGTCTGGAAGCGTTGATTGCGGCGCCCGAGACAGTCGTCCAGTCGCACTACTTTTTGATTGTGGATATGCTCTGCAACAAGGTCGACTATCTCTGGAAGGACTGGAGTTCGATCGAAACTGTGCGGCATCGCTTACAAGCATACAACGCTTCCAAATCGAGCCAGCTCACTACCCAACCAGCTGTCCCTCTATCCCCAGCTTTTTCGGTGCCAATTCTCTCACCGCTGCCTGAATTTACTGCCCAGGATCAGCTGGGCATGGCTGCCTTTTTTGATCCGTTTGCCATCTCCTGGATGGACGCCGAGTCGCTGACGATGCCGGTGGACATGCACCTGGTCTCACACAGCCCTCTTGCTTCCACCAGTTCCTATGTCTCTGTCGAGGCGCCCAAGGAAGACTCCCATTATACGCATGACGAAGTGGACAAAACCGTCTGTGGCGTCAGTCGCCAGCCAAGTACCGAGCCGCCGCAACATCCATTCACCGATGCGTTCCTGGACCCTACCATGATGGATCCTTTCTCTTTAGCGTTGTCAATAGAACCCCACCCTACCTTTTCAACCCTGTAGCAAAGCAAAAAAAATTAATATTAAAGACCTTTTTGTACATTCAAAGCTTGGACGATTTGGCTTAGTGGCTTTTGGACCGCAGGAAAAAAAAAGGGCGGGGTCGGTGAATGAAATCAGAAGACGTTGGTGACGTTGGCCACGCTTGAGCCATTCCCTGCCTCTCTTTTTCTTTATTTTCCCTCCTGTATTTATTTCACCATGGTAAATCAGAAGAGTGAATAAATTAATGGCTTCGGTGGTGACTGACATGTTTACTATTATTATGTTGTTTTATAGAAACTAACTGTGAAGACCCTGCACAAAGAAGCTCTTACCTTGGAAGCTGAGCCCACCGACACTGTAATCTCTTTGGCTTACATAACACATGGACACATTGATGGACTGATTTTTTTATTATTATACTTTATACAATTGTAGATTCTGTCTGTGAAGGAGCAGATTGAACAGCTCAAGGGCGATCCTGTTGATTCACAAAAGCTTATCTTTTCTGGTATGAAAAAAAGAGCGAAGAGGGGATGTTGAGCTGATTGGTTTTTATTGCAAGATTGAAATTATGAGTACTCACTTTTTTAGCAATCTTTAGGCAAAATCCTGGATAATGCCAAGACGATTGAGCAATACGATATTAGCGAAAAGGATTTTCTTGTGGTTATGGTTGCCAAAAAGGTACAGCCATCATTACTAACAAAAAAAATAACAATAATAACAAGATCCGCGTGACGAGACGAAACAAAGATGGAACTGACGTTTTCTTTTGCTCAGAAACCTGTCAAGCCTGCTGCTGAAGCTTCTAAACCTAAAGAAGAACCCAAACCTGTCAAAGAGGAAGAGCCTGCAGCTTCCACCGCAACACCTACCGATGTCACCAGCGCGGCTGCTCCTTCTACAACACCTGCTGCTGACACCAACACTTCTGGTGACAACCAACTGTGTAACTGCTTTTTTCTCTTGCTGTTATGTTATTCCATCTAACACAATACGTTTCTTTTAGTAACAGGCAATGCTCTTGAACCAGTGATTCAGAATATGATGGAATTAGGTTTTGAGCGGGAACAGATCCAACGAGCTTTACGCGCCAGTTTCAACAATCCTGACCGTGCTGTAGAGTACTTGTACAATGTGAGTATCCAAAGAAAGAGAAAAATGTTGCTGACGCAGCATTTCTTTTTTTTTTTTTTTTTGCTGTTGTTGTTCCTTCTAGGGTATTCCTGAAAGCATTGAGCGTGAATTCCAAGAGCGATCAGAAGCTGCGGCGCAAGATTCCACTGAACTTGCCTCTGAGCCTGAGTCGGCCCCCCCATCAAGTAAAGATTGTTTGATGGCCAAAAAAGACACTGGACCATTTGTCTCATGATGAATTCTTTTAGATCAGCCACAGAACTTGTTCCATGCTGCTGCACAGCAAGGTCAACAGCAACAACGACCCAACGTGGATTTCAGTCAATTGAGCCAAACACCTCATTTCCAGCAATTACGGCAGTTGGTACAAAGCAACCCTGCCATGCTGCAGCCTCTTTTGCAACAAATTGGTGCCAGCAACCCTGAATTGCTGAGCGTCATCAATGCTGATCCTCATGGTTTTCTGAGTGCCTTGACAGGTGAAGCTGGTGAAGGTGACGAAGGCGAAGGTGCCATTCCTCAAGGATCACAGGTCATTCAAGTAAGTGACGCGTGGCACATTGACACAGCTGGATGAAACTGACCTCCTTTTTTTTAAGGTCACGCAAGAAGAAAAAGAAGCCATTGATCGAGTAAGTTTTGGGGTGGTCCAAAGAAATTCGACAACGTGGCATCCTCACCCACTTTTTTTTTTATGAGCAGTTGGAACAGTTGGGTGTGGATCGAGCAATCGCTATTGAAGCTTATTTTGCTTGCGATAAGAATGAAGGTAGTTTGATGGACACTCCTCGATAGAGGCTTGCAGACATTCAATTTCTTTTATTTTATAGAATTGGCTGCAAACTATATCTTTGAACACCAAAACTTTGACTAATGACAGCCGCTGCTGACACTCCAACTTCCCACTCGTTTTACTCCCTCCTCATCCATTGTCGTATTTTTTATGAATTTAAAAAATTTTAAAAAAAAAAGAACGGCCCATGCGTAGGACAGGTGTTGGGGTTGAGCCGACGTTTGATCTTGAATTGCATTGACCCCAACCAATTTAGTTCCGTTGGGTGACCTTTTTTTTTTTTTTTTCAATTCGAAAAGAAAAAGGTAGGCAGAAGTGGGACCATGGGTTGCTGGGGATGGAATACCCGAGGATATTGCTTGAAATGACGTTGCAAACCTATCCAGTTTTGGATTGTTTGGTTTATGTGGCGGTGGATGAACAGAGTGGATTAGCAAGCGGTTTTTGTCTCCTTTTTTTTTTTCCAGCGGGGAACTTGGACTTAGGAAAAAAGCCAAAGGGACCAAGAATACATCGAATGAACAGCAGCGATAAGAGAATAGGCGTTGGTGTTGTTTAAGAAAAATAAAGCACAAAGAGTGAAACCCAACAAAACAACGGAACAGATCTCCCATTAGGACTCAAAAGTGAAAAAGGGTTTTCCAGCATTTTTTTTTCATCCCCCGTTTGCACCCCAAAAAAAGTTTTTTGTCCTTTTTTTTTGGCTTTTCCATTTCTCTTTTCTTTGTTTTCTCTTCATCGCCTCTCTTTCATACTTGATGGACAAAGCAGGTAAGAGCATACAACTGATCTTGGTATAAAGAAAGAGAGAAGTGTCGTAGAAAGGGCAAAACAACGAGAGAAATGAACGAGCCGACCTCTTTTGTGTGTGGTGTTGACAGCTGACAAACCTTCTCTTCGTTTCAAAATTTTTTATATAAGCTTTGGATATTAAGAATACCTCATCTTCAGCACCTACACCCCAAAACACACCCATCAACGCCGCTCCCATCACTTCTGCTTTCCGTCCCAACTTTACCAGCATCTCTGAAGCTATGGAATCTCAAGGTAAAGCTATTTTATCAAAAAAAAAAAAAAAAAAAAGCCCCACACTTTTTTTCTCCGCCCCGTCCCAACCTTTTTTTTTTTTTTTTTGATTTATCCAGGTATCAACAACCCTCAATATCCTGCCAACATTCAACGTCGGTTGTTTGGTCTCAAGTACTTCCAAAGCAAGCATGCTGAATTGGAAGGTCAATTCCAAGAAGAAGTCTTGGCTTTGGAAAAGAAGTACTTGGCCCTTTACCAACCCCTTTACAACAAGCGATCTGAAGTGATCCGTGGTCAATACGAACCTTCGGCCGATGAAGTGTCTCAAGGCAAGAAGTTGGAAGAAGAAGAACAAGGCGCCCCTATCCCCGAACCTTCTTCTGTCAAGGAAGACGAAGACGCCATGGCCACAGGTATTCCCGAATTCTGGCTCACCAGCTTGAAGAACCACCCTCAAATCAGCGATACCATCACCGAGCGTGACGAGCAAGTCTTGCAACATTTGACCGACATCCGTATGCAATACATGGACAAGCCTGGGTTCAAGATCGAATTCGAATTCGCCCCCAACGACTTCTTCTCCAACGACATTCTCTCCAAGACTTACTACTACCAAGAACATGCCTATGGCGGTGACTTTGTCTATGATCGTGCCGAAGGCTGCTCCGTCGACTGGAAGGAAGGCAAGGACCTCACCATTGCTGTCGAAACCAAGAAGCAACGTCACAAGGGTAAGCAAGACGCTCGAGGATAACTTGCATCCCTGTTGCTCACTCTTTTTTTTTTTCCATTAGGCACCAACAAGACTCGTGTTGTCAAGCGCACTGTACCTACCGAAAGTTTCTTCAACTTCTTCAGCCCTCCCGAATTCCCTGATGAAAGCGAAGAATTGGATGAAGAGGAAGCCGAAGGTTTGGATGCCAAGCTTGAAGCCGACTACGAAGTGGGTGAAGAATTCAAGGACAAGATCATCCCCCATGCCGTCGACTACTTCACTGGCCGCGCCTTGGACTTTGAAGACTTTGCTGGTGATGATGACTTTGAAGATGACTTTTATGATGATATCTCGGAAGATGGCGACAGCCTGGATGATGATGAAGACGACGATGATGACGATGACGATGATGCTGTAAGTAGTTGTTTTTTCTTTTGAATGAGTGTAAGCGTAACTAATACCATCATTTTTTTTCTCATAGCAACCATCCAAAGGTGAAAACGCTCCTGAATGCAAACAATCGTAGACCTCTTCATCGCATTTTTTTTTCTTCACTTTCCCCATTTGACTCATTCATTTTTTTTATTACTCCCACACCCCGAAACTTATTTTCCTCCCTCTCTCTGTTCCTTTACTTCATTATTCATAGCTTTGGTTCTAAAAGATAAACTTTTTTTTTACTTGAATGTTCGTAGAATGGAAAAGAAGTGAACTGAAGACTCTAACCGATGGCACTTCAAAGACACACGCAAAAGAAAAATGAGAGAAAAAGATAATAGAAAATCATGGACGAAGAGAGAGAAACCTTGGTGTCCACATTGGAGCTTAGAACACCAGTACCAGGCATACTTGGACAACTTTAATAGGAGGTGGACGTGGTTGAGTGCCATCTTATAATTTCACTTGAGCATCTTCGGGCATTTTCGAAGGATAGTGTTTCACAGCCGCGCGACGCGCTTGCATGGCAATCATGGCATTATTGATATTACCAACCATCGCACGGTGGCGGCGATGCATTTCGTCTCTGTTGTTGGCAGAGGAAGTCGCGATCAATCTTGTTACCGTTTGGAACCCCGCAATATCATCTGCGTCACAGCTCTCAACACCACCCACATTCGAGCATTTGGTGCGAATGACTTTAATACAGGCAGAAAGAACTGGGATCATCCAGGGGTATTTACTAACATACCAACGATAGTTCTCGACCTGGTGGTCGAGATGACCATAGATGGTACGCAAGGCAGCAGTGCGGTCTTAAACAGACTTGCTGGATATGTCAGGATTGGTTGACGGCTTGAAATCGCGAGCGGGGGGGGGAGCTGCACCTCCCTTCCTACCGTAGCATCGTACATTTCAACATCACAGTCTGTCATTCGTGAACCAGCAATTTGTTCGGGGTCCTTTATGCAGCGTGAGATTGTAACGGGTCTCGTTAGCAGCCTCATCATAGTTGATTAGGGCTGAGATTTGACCAAATCGTTGAGAAAATGTGGCAGACATGCTGTGATATCTGACCATGATAATCGTTTAGAATTCAAAAGTTGGTTGTTGCTGGAAAGAGATTGCTAGTGGGTTCCTGTCGGCTTGATTTAATTGTTGCAAGATTGGATCCTTGTCCTACAGGAAAAGTCCTAAAAGAGCTTCTACAGCATCCTGCATTTTGATTGGATCCATGGCGGAGCCAATGATTTCTTTTTTTTTCCATTTTGCCTTTCCTCCTTGCCTGTTTTTTTCTCTTTTTTTTCTTCAAACTGAATATGGGTTACCAACAACTAATTGTCCAGCTGCCAACACAAACTGTCTGTTACGACTATAGCTCTTCTACACTTGTTACCGGAAGCAGTGTCAAACAGCAACTGTGCGATCAATACAACCTCGAAGCATCTAGCTTGATCCTTGCCAACTTGGGTGGCCGCATCCTCTTGGACAATGCCCAACTCTTTACAACTTCCAATACAGAACAACTGTCGGTCCATCTACGACTGCGGGGTGGCAAGGGAGGGTAAATAAAAAAGAATGGCATGGATGCTAGACTTCTCACATTTTTCTTCTTCGCTCAGGTTTGGATCGCTCTTGCGTAGTCAAGGTGGCCGAATGAACAGCCAGAAAACCACAAACTTTGATGCATGCCGTGACTTGCAAGGTCGACGGTTACGGGATGTCGAAGCTCAAAAGTAATTATCATTCGATTAGCAACGTCGTGACAAGATTGTACTCACCTCTCTTTTTTCCTGCCTTTAGACGAGAAGAAGAACAAGCACAAAACGAAGGAAAGCGACTGATCGAGCGAAGGGAGAAGTTCGAAAAGAAGATTGAAAAGGCATTGAAGCCTCGCGAAACGCCCAAGCACCTCTTTGACGACAATGACTTTTTGCACGACAAAGAGCAAGCTGTAGATGACGTGAAGAATGCCGTGTCCAGCGCCCTCAAACGGCCTGCCTCAGCCTCGTCTTCATCTGTCCCGGCCAAGAAAATCAAGACCACCGTCGCTGCTTCTGTTTTTGATGACGAGCTCAGCAGTGACGACGATGAAGACGACGAAAGCGAAAGTGAAGCAGAGCAGCCTCCTGCCAAGACCAAAGGCAAGGCTGCGGTCAAACCGGTGATTCGCAAATCCACCGCCATCAAAGCTTGATAAAGTTCATGCAGTCATTTAGGACGGAACAGCTTCTTGAACGCTTTTACCCGTGATAAATGAATAAACATATCCTCATTCTCTCATTACACTTCAACGTAAATAAGAACGTGGACGTGGCATACCACCAATGCCATTCGTTTGAATGATATTCAGAGCTTGTGACGCTGACTTTTCTAGTAAGTTCTCGGCTTTCGAAAGATCAAGGCTGTCCTATTTCAGTTCTCGCCAGTTGGCTCAGATCAATAGAAAACAAAGAAACGTCTGGGTTGACTCAGCCCACCAATCTGACCTGATTCAGAACCCCGCCTGAAATCTTAGCTCCTGTTCACCTTATTTTTCCTTCGCGCGTGTGTGCAAGTAAGCGTTGATCATGGTTTTAATTGTGATTCAAAAAAGAAAAAAAGGGGTAAGGTATAATTATATGATTACAATAGAGAGTGAAGTAAACGAGTGTAGAAGCGAAGAGCTGGAGTGAGCTGGTGGGGGCTTTTTTTTTACATGGGACGACGGGGCTTGGACAATTCAACCTTCAATTCATCCTTGGCCTTAGACTTCTTGTTCATCTTGGGCATGATACAGAAGAGAGCAAAGGGTCCGAAGAGCAAGTACAAACAGATGTCACCAGCATCACAGCTGTTGGCTTCAATTTCGTTTTGCAATTGTTGGACACGAATATCGTTCAAGTAGGGATCATAGGCAGGCACACCGGCAGGAGGGGGAGCATAGCCTTGAGGAGGAGGGGCGGCATAAGGGTTGTAGGCTTGAGTACCAGGAACGGGAGCGGGAGCTTTTTCCATTTTGAATATTGTCTTTTTTTTCGAGTTGAAGTAAAGAAGAAAAAAGGATTCTGACGCAAAATTTCAGGTCTTTTAAAGAAAGCAGCGTTCGTGGCTGTGTAGCTCTATTGTAAAAAAAAAAATCCAAGCCTGTCATGATTTTAAAGTTGTGGAAAATGCAGTGGAAAAACCACGCCTCATTTTTTTTAACACTCTTTTGCACTCCTGCCTCTTTGACACTTGCCCATTTTAGAAGCGGATCAAGAAAAGGTGACACAGCTAAACGAAGAACTGCTACTTTGAACTTAAAATATAGCTTTCTGTAACACGAAAACGTAAAAACGACCTTTGCCACAGATGTGTCGTGCCACTGCCACCTGATGACAGTAACTATTTTTAACTTTCAGGAAGAGCCCTTCAAAAGGCCATCCCCTGTAAACTTTCGAGTCACTACGAGCAATTGAAGATGACAAGGTGACATTTCATAGGAACCATTTGCCCTTGAGGGCCTGTTTTTCTAGTTTCTATCGATGTGACGTGATAGTCTTGACCGAGAAGAGTGAGCATTGACAGGCCCAACTCCGTTTAGGTGTAACAGACTATGTGAACATCAGCAAAAAAAAAAAAAATTAAAGCTCCATATTGAAATGGAGGCGGGTTGGCTGCGGCAAAGCCCAAGAGCCACACTTTGTTTGAATGCTTGACTGGGAAGTGATCGACCACAAGAACTGGTTGCAAAAAACGCCCCTAAAAAAGTGCTAGAATGCATGGGAATTGGGAATTTCAATGAAACGACTCCTTGGATTCTAGTTGATTGGCGGGAACACAAACAGTTTGTGACACTGAGTAAAGAAGCTCATTGCTTGACTTAGGTCTTTTTCCTGTCACTCACTTCCATTCATCGCCCCCCTCTCTCTGCTAATCTTATTTGGAGGTCAGAGATGGCGACCACAGTAAATTCTGTCTTGGCCATCTCGTGCATTTTGTACCTTACCTTTATTTTATGACCTGGTCGTTTTTTAACATGCATTGAGGTCCTGTCCTGCGCCACAAAGTCCACCAACCTTTTTCTCTTGGCCAAATTCATCGCTTATCGGTGCAACGTTGCCAGTAAATCTGGCGCCGTTCGTGGATTGGCTTGATTTTCAAAACCCAGTTTTAAGATGGCCTTGAAGGATTTCCTCCAGCGACTGCATCATCCAACAGCGGCATGCCTTTGGCCATGCGCATCCTTCGTTTGTAACAACGTGTCATTAGGATGGGGTCAGGCTTTGGCTCGTTTTTTTTCAGCCACCTTTTTTGGCAGGAAATCGGAAGTGACAAAATTTAATATGCACCTCAAGAAAGGGAATGGTCTTTTAGATGCTATCACGCTGCATTCTGGGCTTGCTGGCCTTGGCTCCTGCAAGGTTTCCAGTTAGTGACGATCATGTTCGTTAATGCAATGAGTCTTGGAAGTCATAAGCTACACACGAATTTTCTCCAATCATCCATTGAGAAAGAGTAAATGCTGTTGCCATAAGCCCTCCTGCATTCACGCTAATAAAAAAAAAAATTGGATGCCTCAGGCTCAGTTTCAAAAAAAAGTCGCCTGCGTTCCTTTCCTTTATTTATTTTTCTCCCATCAACAATGATACACACCGTATATAATCGCACACACTATAGGAGCTCTGGGCCCTAATGATATAGCTTTATATAAGAAACACGATATTCAAGGTAGGCACACAAAAAAAAAAATAAAGGCCGCGCTCAATTCAAGTTCCTGACAATCGTATGTTTTGATCGCTGTAGACGAGCCTGAGCAAGATGAAGAGGATCACACCGGTACGGATGACAGCAATCTTGACAATAATTTTGAGAGTGATGCGAATGAAAACACTAATGACGATGAAGCTGGACCGCCAACTCATTTCATCAATACGTAACGTGCAGTCAAGCAGAACACTCGTATGCGGTGAAAAGCTCAAGGAAACTTGCAAAGGCTGAGGCCGAATGGATACATGGCGGACAAGGACAAGGTCAGTCCCACAAGACGGCCTCACACAAGAAAAGATGCTGTTTTCCTTGCCTGAGCTTGGACCATTCCGATGGTGTTCTAGAAGAAACAGGCGTGCCATTGGCTTCATTGTCACTCAAGGACCAACCTCGTTATCCAAGTTAAACACCGAAGCCATTGATTATGAAATCACAGGTGATTTATCAGCTGCCATCAACCAGCTGAAGAATGATAGACTGGAGGATTTGAAAAGCCTTGTTGCCGGTTCGCCATTTACAAACCTCCTCCTCACCAGCAGCCAGCCGAAGAAGTAATTTGCGACGTTGGAAATACATTGATAGTGTGACCTGCCACCTACAAGCCTGGCTGTCGAGATGCCTTGGAGACACTCCTGGACACTGTATGCTACCTGCAATGCCGCGGCTAACCCGATGCTACGGATGGCCCACCCTGATCCCGATCAATGCAAAATACCTCACCAAATATCGATAACCCTAATTGCGCTTGATGCTCGTTGTGGATACGTTTGCCGAATCAGCCAATGCAGACATCATCAAAACTGTGTCAAAACCACAAGACATGGCCAGCAAACTGTGGGCATACTGGGAGCTGCCAAAGTTGCAGCTATAGATAGGTTGAACCGACGAGCTCAAGGTCGCCTCGCCCGAGCCCTGATGCGAACTGTCAATACAAGCGCTCTCTTTGACACTGATTGGCGGCCTAGTCTGACAGAAGCAGCTCAAATCCTCTCCCAACTTGTATCAGTCGCGAACAAACCAATCTCCGGGCAAAGAAAAACAACCTACAGCGACTCAACGCGCCTTCATTTTTGGCCCGGTGCTTCCATCCAAATGAGCACACTCGGCTAGCATTCACTGGAAGCATCCATTTAACATTTGTTGACGTGCCATTGCAAATGCAGCTCATTGTAGAACAGGTATAGGTTTACAAAAACAAATTGCCCAAATCATCTCATTTTTTTAAATGAAGTGTGCACAGCTTTGGCCGCTATTTTGTATGGGGACACAAATGCATGAATGATGATGGTTTTGAAAAAATCAGGTTGATTGGTATGGGACACCTAGCCAGCTTTTGATTTATCGAGTAAGAGATTATTACCAAGAATGGCGAGATGGAATAAGCAACAGGGGAACAAGGAGGGATCAAGAGAGAGGGAGTCGTTGCGCAACGATGGAGTCATACGGTACTCTTCTCCCCTTTTATAGGCAATACACCTGTATCGAGTACGTGATCGTTGATACACTCCCATCGTATAACAAAATTCACATTATGTCTCGAGCAGACATCTTGAAAAGCCCCTCACTCCTGTTTGCATTTCGTTGTCGTGATCATTTAGTACGACGATCGTCATGAACGTCATATCCCCTCCCCTCAAGACCTTTGTTTGTCACGCCTCCCTTCTGCCAGTACTGCTTTCTTTAGTTTGTTCATGCTTGCTTTGCTATTTCTTATCAAACAAATCTATCCCAGAAGTGCAACTTTCAGTAAAAAGAAAAACATATCGCTCACAATTATTTTCACTCCGTTTGAAGGCAAGTATTTGCTTAAACATTACACTTTTCTTGGTATGTCTAAATATGGGTTTTTTTTTCGAACCCAGGATCACGATCGATGACTTGGTTTCCGTCCGCGCAATTGCTTTTTCAGACTTTGACGGTTTTCACGCGTGTCCTGGAGACCAATTTTTTTTTTCGAGATGAGTGCACTCTGTCCTTGAAACAACATTCCCAAGCTTAATCCAAGTGACCTAGAGCAGTTTTTTTTTTTTTGTACATCATTTTTCCTTTCAGGTTTTTTCAACGAGAGTACAGTATTTGCGCCTTCAATTTTTTTCGAAATTTTCTGTCCCTTTGTTTACCATCGCCGTGTTTTTTTATTTTCTGCGCGCAGGTAGTTGACTAGATGGTTCATACGATCTGGCATCCATTTGGGTTTTAAACATCGATGTTAAATTGTCACTGTCAGCCCTATGGACAAAACTGGGTTTACGGATACCAATAAGCCTGGATGACCAGTCAAAGACGTTATAGTCATTGATTTGATGTTCTTGTTCAGCTTGGAGAACTACAATGCTGATGATATCAGCCATGGTTTTGAGATGGACACAGAAGAGAAGCAATTGGAAGAGGACATCGGCGCGGACGATGAGTCTACCGTACAATCACATCAATCGAGGACCTTCATCACTTTACCATGCTTGTCAACAACATCATGAATGCAATTACTTTTAACACTGAAACGGAAATGGAACTGCCGATTGTTTGGGAAAATTTGCCTCAGAGTTAAAGTCAACAATCAAAAGCTGATTGAAGCAAAAATAAGTGTCTGATTTTCCCCCCTCTTCTGAGCCAAATTAAAAAACGCACTTTTTATGTCACTCTTTTTAGTCATTTATGTTACACGGAAATACCAATAATGCAATAAGCGCAAACTAATACTGTCACTTTTATTTTTTCGAAAATCTCAAACCCATTTTTACAAGTTTAAATGATATTGACTGTATATTTTTCATTATCACTATTATTCATGAACTCCAGTACTTACGAAATATCTCACACCGATCCATTTAGCTCAAAAGTGTTGCGAGCCAGGTTTATTTTTTTTTCATTGTTGACCGAGGTTGCAGCTCCAATTTCCAGCCAAAAAAAAAAAAAAACGACGAAATGGCCGAGTTTCAATCCCCGCGTCGTGCCGCTCTCTGGCTAACACATGATGTGAGGCATGCAGAAAAAGTACTGGCGGTTTGTGATGGGTAAAAATACAGGATTTTTTTAAAATAAATTGTATACACACAGGTGGTCATGGAGAGGGATGCACATTAAAAGGAGATGAGTGGCTAAGAGAGGGAAGTGACTCCAAGGCAGACGAACAAGGCGGTAAGTAAAGGGGACTGGAGGAGGTGGTAAAGGGAGGTGCCAGCACTGGAGGAGGGGGAGAGGGAAGGGGATTTGGGCGAGGGGTTGTTATTGGCATTGCTATCGCCACAGTTGGATCGGAAACGAGGAGTGGAGGCGTTGCTGTTGGTGACGTATTTGGTAGGGGTGAGAATGGTGGAGTAGCCCATGGCGTCGAGCATGCGTAGGATGCCAGGGCCGATGGGGGACATGTAGTTGGTGGTGGTGGCGTAGTTGGGGCCGGTGGTGACGTTGTAAGTGATGTTGACGGGGAGGGATTGATAGTAGGTTTGGACAAGCTGTTCAAGGGAACTGCCTTGGACGAGCTGCTGGACCATGAGGAAATCGACGGTGCCATTGTAGGCGATGTCGAGGTGAGAGATGGCGGCGGTGGGTCGACTGCTGGTGTCATCAAACTGCTCCAAGGGGGCGTTGAGAAGATCCAGGCCGGTGGACAGGGTCATATTTTTGTAGCTAGCGTTGAGGTAGCTGTTGGTCAGGTAGATGCTGTTGTTGATGGTTGGGTTGGGGAGGTTGAAGACGAGGCCACCAGGATTGGAGAGCATGTTGTAGAGCTGGTGTGCGACAGTGGCTTGAGATGAGCTGTTGAAGGATTGGAGGAAGTAGAGGATGAATTCCTGGTTGTCGTTGACACAAAAGTTGAGCATGCTGAAGCCGATTTCGGACATGTTAGTGGGCGCGGCTGAGGATTGGTTGACACCGAGCAAAAACTTGTCAAAGAGCAGGGTTTGCTGGAAGCCGGTGATGTAGATAGGGCCACCGTCGGAAGGGACTTTCCAATGCATGCCGGGGGTGATCCATTGTAGTTGATCGTCGGGCATCATGCCGGCGACCAGTTCGTGGAAAGGTGAGGTCTGGGACGAAAAGTAGCCAGCCCAGGAGCTGAGGAAGCCCAAGCCGTGGATTAGCTGGTGCAGCACAAGGTATCTGAAATCCACTTGGTACGATTCGATGTTCATGGTGTAGTTGCCATACGAGGAATCGTTCTAGTGAAAAGGTAGCGTGAGTTTTGTGTTCTAGTGCACAGGCCACCATTTTTTATCTTACAAAATACCAATAACTGCCACCGGGAGGTACGCCAGTGCCATTCCATCCATTGACGGCAGCAATATCGTAATCTACGGTGCTCAAATAGTAATCATGGTTCAAGGCAATGTTGACGTCGGTATCCAGCCAGACTTCGGTATTGTAAGTGGGGACAACCAGTTGCTTGGCCAGTGCTTGAGGATAGGCATGATTCAAATCAACACCATCTTGATGCAAGATATACTAATAATATCGGTAAAAAAAAAAAAAAAAAGAAGGGGTGGAGAGAGCAATAGAAGGAGGTGAGGTCCTCGTTAAAAGACTGTTGGTTTGAATCTTACTTCGGAAGATGGAGTTCCCCAGCCAAGCGATGCATTGGCACAAGTATCTTGACAGAAACTGTAATAATTGATTTGGATGCTATAATGCATTGCATTTTGAGTTGAAGGGCAGTACATGAGCATTTGGTGCTTACGTGATGGCTTGTTGAATGGAAACAACATTGGCAAATTCCAAAAGAGCAAGGCGGATGTTATCATAGACCTTTTTGCAATAAGCATCATCTTGTACTTGGCAGGTGAGCTGAAAGAGGACATCGTTGCTAGCAGTACCATTGACAACAGTACCATTGTAGGATGTGGGTATCGTTGGTGTAGGCTGTGGGGCATGGGTGGAAGTGGAGGTGGGATGAGTTATGTTTTTGGATGTGGGAGTAGGGATGGCAGATGTGGGCGCCGAGGGGGTGGTTGTGGTGGTGATGGTTGTAGTGACATTAGATTGAATATGTGTTTCTACTGATGCATAGAGAGGAAGAAAGAGAGCCAAAAAGATAAAGTGAACCAGAATCATGAACTCATTAAGCAACAAAAAAAAGAAGAGTGGAGAAAAGAAAAAGGAAAGCTCAGAAAGTGCACTGAAAGGATTAAAAGTCCGCATCATGCCCTCGCCGGTTGATTGCACAGCTCGCTTTGACAACAATAAAAATAGCGAGCGTTGATGCTTTTTTAGATCAAGTGAGCAGTTCTTTTTCAATTTATACTTTTTTAGTCAACAAACGCACAGTCCCAGTCTAAATCTTTTCTTTCTCACTTGATCGTTGGGATTCGAAGGGGAAAAAAGTCTTTTTTGATCGAGAACTTTATCATTCCCGACGTCTACATTTGTTTCATACGAAAGCTGGACCACAACACGTTTCAAGTACATACCTTTTGAACCTATGACACTATCAGCAGCTTAAAAAAACAAAAAAAAGAGGGGTTAATGCTGGAGATAGAGAGGGGTTAAGAGGCAAACAATAAAAAAACACTGCTCATCCATTTTCCTTGTTTTGATCTTTTTTCTTCCTCCCTTTTTTTCTTCTTGACCTCCTTGCCAAGGTCATCTTTTTATTACGCTGATCAGTTATTTAAAGCCGAAGACCCACATCCTTTTCTGACTTCTTTTTCTTCTTGCTTTTCATTTCCACTTTTTTTTTTTTTTTGTATTTATGAATCATGTCCTGTTCGCTGTAATGGCTTCTTCCGTCAAGCAATATGCAGTGAATGGTGCCTCCTTACACTCCTTTACTATTCTCCCATTCAAAGACCGGCTGTACCAGTGGTGGGTGTGCGTGTACACGCCATTGTTTTGGATTCTTCAGTCTTATCTACCACATTCCCACCCAAGCGCGTCAGCCATTGATACCATGATCTCCTCCCTCCAACACCAATCAACCGAGTTCGATGATACCATCGACAGCGAGCCTGACGACCCTTGTCTCGAATATTTGATTCATTCCCCTTCCGGATTCTCCGACACCTCCTCCTCTTCCTTGGACACTCCTTCGACCTTTAGCCATTTCGATGACGATAGCCTCTTGCCCGAGCCACCCAAACATTTCAAGTTAAAATCTATCAAGAAGGCCTGGAAACGACCGTTCCAAAAGAAAAAGAATCAACCAACTATCCTTTTTCCCGATCCTCCCCTTGATCGTCGGCCGTCTTTGACCGATGCCTTGTTGAAATCCTGGACTCGTCGAAAACCCACTCTGCCACCCCCTCCCCCCTCTGTTTCCTTGTGAATCGACTCCTCACCTTCCTTCTTTGCCTTCCATCTCGTCAGCCTCCTCCTGTCTGGCCAAACGTAGGAGCACCTTGCCTGACATTCGATAACTATTCCCACCCCCCTTTTTTTTCTGCCATTCCCTTTTCACTATATCCCGTCGTGTTTATTGTTCTATTTAAATCGGCCGCTGTTCGATCATAGCTCATCTGATATTTCCTTCTTTAAATAAACACCTCTCAAATACTCACCCTGGCGGCATTGCTCTCATGGCAAACCGCACGGCATAAATTCAGTTGGAAAACCCGGGCCATGCAAGGCGTAACAAACACCACTTGCCTCGGTGTTGTTTCATAAAAAAAAAAAAGGAGAGCCGAGGAAGAGAGGAGAAAAATTTCAAGAGTGGTACCAAAAAGGATATTGGGTTCGAATGGTTTTTTCATGATCTACTTGGTGCCTGGGTTATTTTTTTTTCATATGGCCCATGCGGCAAAAATGAGTGATGCTGTCCAAATTGAATTTGAAACTCCATTTGACATGTGCTTTTTTTTTTTTTGGACTTTCTTTTTTACTGTATTTTGCACGAGCAAAGTACCAAATCAAATTAGTATGGTTAAAAAACGACTAAGAAAAGAAGAACAGTAGGACAATGAATTGGTTGGGTAAGGTCCAATTGACTCTTTTGACAGCTTCCTCGCTTTCATCCCTTGACCAATTTTACCCCAATCTTTTTTTTTTTGGCTTTCACAAGCACACCCTCAGCACTGGGTTCAAAATGGGCTTTTTTTCATTTTACACCTTCACGCCTATTTTTTCTATTTTGCAACTCTTTTTCTTTTCTTTTTTTTTTTTTCAACTCTTAACATTCTTTTCTCCATTCCTTTCTGTTTTCCTTTTATGCATTTGTAAGTTATCTTGATGAAGAGCATTGAATGCCTGGATGGGATTAACTCTTGCCTCTTTCAATCAGGTACGTCAAGCACGCTACTCTCATCAACAATTGTTACCCTGAAAAAGAAGGCGAAACAGGCTCTCGATCTTCAGAATTGAGCTACCTTACCTTCTATGCCAGCTCCCGTCCTGTCAAACTAACCAAGGTGGGCGCCTTTTTGGAAAAGAAAGTCGAACGAGATGTCGCCAAAAGTCGCAAGCAGTAAGCCCGTTCTCGTCAGCCTTTCCTTCGCCACTCACCATTGTGAAAATAGGCACAATATCGTTTCTTTGGAAATCTTACGCTCTCTGATCCAAGCCTGCCAAAACAACCTTAATTTATTTTCGAAGAATATCGTCAAGATTCTCACTATGGTCTTGGACAATAAGGAACGAGACATTGATTTAATCGATTTGGCTTGTGATACTGTAAGTTCATCTCGTGCCATTCTTAGACCCCCGCCTCACCCTCTCTTTTTTAGTTTGTGCTCTTTTGTGAATATCATGATGGCACTACTTTGGGTGTTGATGCCGAATTAACCTCGGAATATGAAGCCTTGATGAAGCGCTTTGCAAGCTTCACTGCTTACAAGTCCAACAATGACATTGTCCGTGCTCAGTAAGGAGTCCTTTTTTTTTTTAGTTACTGTCAAAACTGATGCCTCTTTCTCTTTCATAGAATGATCTACACTGGCCACCGTGGTTTACAAGCCTGTGCTATCTCTCCTGCCTTGCACGCTTCCAACTTCAAGTCCCAATTAGCAATCATCATGCCTCCTGTCATCATGTCGTTGGCCAGTGCCAAAGAACCAGTGAACGAATTGGCCAAAAGGTAAAATAACCCCTCACCTCCAAACTCCGTTCACCCCCTCCCTTTTTTTCTCCAGCTCACATGTGCCTGACATCAAACTCTCGGTCATTGGCCAACAATTGACTCACGACACCATGGGAGAACTCTTTGCTGCCAAAACCACCAGCCTCTTGTTTGAACGGGCCAACGGTGCTGCCATCCGTCTTGCTTTGAGTCCTATCATCGGGTAAAAAATCTCAGATTGAAAAAGAGTGGCCCTGGATCCTGATCTTTTTTCATGTGAGTCAGGTTCATGGATACCAAACAACGATGGTGGCCTCCCCAATTTGCTGTGTCTGTGATGGAGCTTGTCTTGGAATCGCTACAGGTAAAAATAAAAATAAAAATAAAATTTAACAAAGTTGGGCACTCATCTCCCAGCCCCGTTTTGTTCCTGTCAGCCTCAATACCGTTACTTGCTGGTCTCGGAAATCTTGCAACAATTCGATAGCTCCAAAGTAGCATCTGTGCACGGCAAGCAAGCATCCCTCGTGTCAGTGTTGGACACCATCTTGAACGCAGACATCCCACTGGTGGGGATTTCTGTCTTGGAGGTGCTCAACTCCCTTTTTGGTCATTTGATCAAGGCTTTGCAAAGCGGCCAATCCTTCCGCGAACAAGAGCCAGCAGATGATGACGAACAGGCGGTGCTCGAATATGCCGTCCACCAGGGTCTCTCCCATTCCATCGCCGGCTTGGCCTCGCAAACCTATTATCATAACCAACTGGACGACATCACCGGCTACCTTTTGGGCAAACTGCGCGTCGGCACCACCCTAGACACCGTCGAAGGCTTGCCAATCCTCCAGTACCGCCAGGTCACCCTCAAGTGCCTGAACCTCATCAACGCTGCTGTCAAGGAGCTTAGCTCCAGCGCCCCTGTTTCCGTCTCGGACGTGTCGGAGGAGCCCTCCCTCACCGACCCCGTCACCACCTCCACCCTCACCTCCATCTCCTTGGACACCTGGGTTCCAGCTTTGTCTCTGCTTATCGATCGCCAACAAGAAACTCGTCTCGACTTTGCTCTTTCCTTGATCTGCTTCTTGGACGCTACCACGACTGCTGGCGATGTCCATGCTGAGTAATAGACTCACCTGGAGGAAAATAAGGCGCCTTGCTTACCTTTTTCTTTTTTTTTTCGGTTTGATCCAGACCTTTTCCCAAACACACCTTGGTGCATCATGGCGATGTGACATTCATCAACACCTTGCAACAAACCATCGTGCAATGGGTGGCCCTGGAAGACTTTGGTGTGCAGGATGTGCAAGTGTTGTACGATCTGCTGTGCGCTGTGACTCGCCGATTTGGTCCCGATGGCACTATCAAATCCATCCCCCTCGTTTTCCAATTGCAACTTCTGGTCAAGGAAGGCAACGTCACCCAGACTGTCCGCCAACGCGCCCTGGCCGCTGTCACTGTCGAGTACTTGGGCATGGTTGGTCAATTCTATCAAACCAGTCGCCTGGTCCACTACATCGACCAAGTACGCTCGGACCGCGTTCAAAACCTGGAATACTCAAGCTTGTTCCTCGACATTCACCAAGGCAATCCTCGCTCACCAGCCTGGACCTTTGACCACATCGAGGCCGGCAACTCTCAACCAGTCGATGTGTTCTTGGATCGTCATGTCGTGGTGGAAATCTTGTCCAAGGACGCTCCTTTCCGTGACGAAGAAGATGTCCATGGTCTGGATCTGGAGAGCAAACTCTATGCCGAATGGGGTTCCGAGGCTTTTGGTAAGGCTTCTTTTTTTTTTTTTTATGTCAAGACTGAACGCTCATGTTTTCTTTGTCACATTCTCAGCAAACCAAGACAACAAAACATTCCGTATTCAAGTCCAAGGAGATGACACTAAACCCAAATTGGCGACGCCCTGGATGAGTACTGACTTTAAGGTAGGTCGTCAACAACAACGACAGAAAAAAGGGCGTAATCTAACTTTTTTTTTTTTCCAAAGCAAACATTTGATAACAAACGTCAAACAATCAAGGTGGAAACCCTCAAAGAAGCACTTGCCACGACGGCTGGTGACGAAAATGACACAACTGTTGACGGCCTTCATGTGTTGACATCTAGCACCATTGCCAAACGTACCAAGGACCTTCGTACCGACATGGCTGCCCTGTTGTCAAGTCTGGATGTCACTTCTTCTCCTGACTCTCATACCGCCTCCCTGGTCAATCCTCCCTACAAATCTTAAAAATCTTGTGGGGAAGGTGACGTCTCCCTTTTTCACTTTGTTCCTCTGGATCTGTCTCCTTCCTTTGTTATGATTTTTTTTTATTACCCTGGAATTGTTTTTTTTTTAATTTCTTGTCCTTGAATACCTTTTTAGAAATAATTTTTTTTTTGTTTATGTTCAGCTCTTGCATGATGGGCCCAAAATCGATGAAACGTGTTGGCCCTTGCACTGTTTCTTTGTTTGTTTGCGTATCATTTCTACAGAGGGTCAAAGGGCCAGGTCACACAAAAGAATGGGGTATGGCATCTTAAAAAAGGCACTTGCCAAATTGGAAGGCTGAAACCAGTTTCAGTAAATGAAGGAGACGTACATTTTTTTTATTGTTGAATGCAAGTATGCAAATGACGAAGAAGGGGTAAAATAACAATATAAAAACAAGAACAGTAAACTTAATAAATAAACAAAAGAAACGAGGGAATCATGTGCTCAAAGGACATTGTCAACAACTTTCAGAGCCAAGAAAACCGTCAATGTGCTCAGGGGAACACATACAACGCCATAACTCCAAAACAGTACTTGGATCATTTCTTCTTCAAAGGCACCATTGGTTTGACCTAAGGAGAAAAGAGTTGAGTGAAGGCTGGGGTTATTATTTCAGAAAGTCGGCCCTTACATAATTGCATCAGATTGACTGCCACAGGAGTAGAGCCAAGGACAACCATCATGACCAAAAAGACAGGGTCAGTGGCCAGCAGTGAATAGGCAGCGCCATATTTCGCAAACAAAACCACAAGCGGTGTGACCACCATGGGGGCAATACCCATGCGCAGGCCGACCGCTAGGGCGACGGGTTTGCGCATTTCCGCCGAAGATGATTGAGCATCGTTGGCAATGCTGTAGAGCTGTGAACCAAGACATGACAGGATGATGGGGACGGCAGCCTTGCCGCAGGTTTCGATGCCTTTGGTGAAAGAAGGGTATAGGAAGGAACTCTTGTCCCATAGCAGTGGCTTTAAAGGCGTTAAGCCGACAAACAGGGCAAGGGCAGCCGCGTATAAAGGGGGTGTCATGAAGCTGTCGATCTTGCGAGCAATGGTCTTGATCCAGCCCACGAAACCTCGGGGGGAAGACTCGTTGATGGTGCTGGATGGTAGGAGGGCGGTGGTTTCCGAGGCGCGTTTTTTCAAAAAAGGGTCTTGATCGGCAGAGGCAGTCAGGGTCATGGAGCTGAGACGGCGGTTAGGCATACGCAATGAGCCACTGTCAGAGATGGAGGAGGACGAGGATGAGGTAGGCACATGGATGCGCTGGTCTTGGCTAGGGATGGTCAGGTAGCTGTCCCGCTCAGGCAACACTGGGCGACCTTCGGCATGCTGCTCTTCATCCTCGATGCTGACAATTTCATCATAGTCCTCGGGTTTGCGACGTAGTAATTGGTATCCATAGGACCATCGTAACAAGTTACCAAAGATCGCAAAAAACAAGGTGTAAGAGATCCCGCTAATGCAACGAAAAAAAAAAAAACGTCAGCCTCGCATCTCCCCGCCTCAGTGTGTTTCATTTTACCGAGCTGCAACCGATTCTGTGGTGTCTTCGTCATTCCAGAACAGCATTTTACCAGCTTCAGACACAGCCAGGCTGGAGATGGTGGCCAATGGGAACGAGTTGGTGTTTTGGAACATCATACATGCCAAGACAAAGCGGCGGTAGGCGGGGTTCAAACCTGTGGCGCGGGTAGTGATTTGACTGAGGATGTAAAAGACCAAGGAAAAAGTGTAGTAAAACACTGGAATTGGCCAAAAAGCTATCAGCTTTTCCATGGAGATGATGGACGACACGTTGGAAAACAATAGACAAGGCGTGAAAAATACAAGATTCAGCTTAGCAAGCCACTACAAAGCAGTCGAAAAAAAAAGTAAGCGCTTTGTCATTTATCTGTCTATTTTTGTTATCATGGTTACCTTTTGCTTCTCCATGGAGAAGTATCCTAATTTGGCATAGATGAAGCCCAGACCAACAATTGTTATCACTTGTAAAATAGCCTACGAAAAAAAAGTTTGACATCCAGGCTGTAGGGACTTTTTTTTTGGCTTACCTGGATGGCAGCTATGATAAGATTCCACATGATGTAGTATGAGTATATATGATAAATGCGAATAGACTTTTTTTCTTTTAGTGTTTAGCAAAAAAAAAACAAAAAAACAAAAAGAGGAAGAAGGGTGGAGAAAAGAAAAAATGGAAAATGAAACAAGCAGAGGCTTTTTATAGGCCGACGACGCAACGTGCCCTCCAAAGCTGATCGTGTTTGGCTTGCGATTGACCTATTTCCTCCCTGAATTGCATTAGGATGTTTTATTTTATGCGTTCGCGCTGAAACTCTAATTCACTCTTCTTACACTTTCCTTGCCTTAACAATGGCACTCTTTAACGTTGTCAATAATAAAAAATATGAAAAAAATAAAATAATAAAAACGTCAGGCTTTATTCAGTTGGCATTAGATTCGCTGTAAACAAACAAAATCAATCCAACAAATGGGAAGGAGGGGAATCACCACAAGTCAATAAAAAAAAGATTAGGTGGACTTGAACAACAAAATTGCCATAGGGCCATGATAAAAGTAAATGAAATGCTTGGATTCTAGAATGTCACAACAAAGAATGGTCAGTTTCTCTCTTGGACTGTTCTGTTCCACAAAGAAAAAAACACACATTTCTCTCGCCCATCGTTTCATCTTTTTTTGATGTGTCGCATCTTACCATGGGTCACAAAGCTACCAAAGTGACGACCAACAACACAATGCCAGGTAGGACCTAAAAAAAATAAAAAAACGTGAGTCAACATGACATGGCCCTCCGTTCTATAAAAGGGAGCTCCATCGTGGGGTAGGTAGAAAGTAAATAAATAAAATAACAAGCTTACCGTATTTCTTGTCGAATTCACGCTTGATATGAGCAGCAATATCTTTTTCAATTTCATATTTTTCCAAAGCTTGAGTAGTCACATCCACAGCTTCTTGCTGCATTTCGTCGCTCATATCCACGCTCTTGATAACGGCCTTTGATTCTGACATCTACTCCCATCCAGACAAAAACGTAAGCAGGTAAAAAAAAAAAAGAGTACTGATGGATGCTTTCATCGTTGACTGTACACTACTTCAGCACCATCATCTGCCTTTGTATACCCTCTCCACATAAACAAAACATCATGTACCCTCGATCTTTTTCTTTCTATTTTTTTTTTTTTTGACATCTGACCACATCACGTCCAATCACAGAAAACGTAATCTCGGCCAATCTGCCTTGGATTCTTTGTTTTCATCCTCTCATCTTCTTCATCCGAACTCTACAGTATGATGCTTACCTTAAAAATGTACCAAAAAAAAAGGATTAAAGGTAAAGAGAAGCTGATGAAAGAAAAAAATTGGGAGCAATAATTCATAACCCCTAATATTGTTTTTTGATGACCCCTCGTGTTAAGCGCTGCTAAAAATCTCCGCCCCCGCTCGTTTTTGATTCCTTCAAGTCAGATGACCATCCTTAATGCAAGCATGAATGAGCCTGTCACTGTCTTTTCCCGTGAGCATTGTGCAGCAGTGATAGATCATTTTGGAAATGTCTTGATAGAGAGGGGATTTGGGTTCCTTTTCTATCATTGCTTTTTTTTTGTGACTAAAGAAAGTAAGGACAGCCTTGACAACATGCATTGTAAGGCTTTGATCAGAGCAGAATGGCTCATCTGCCGTCCCATCTTTTCAGCTGGTAGACCTAGGTGGCCAGCTTGCATTTCATTGGATACCTCCGAGCGTACCCAAAAAAAAAAAAAGGATTTGGCCAAAAGCCGCAAGATTTTCATTGGCTCAAATTTGGACACGAAGTTTATTCCAATGATTTCTGCCTTGTCCATTTCCAGTGCACCTCGATATTTAGGGTGATTCGAGATAATAATAAAAAAAAACGCCTGAAAGGTTTGAATGGCATTGTCACTGTGTGATTGTCCATGTTTATTTTTGTTTGCTGTGCACCAAGGGTAATTAGTGTCACGCTGGATCATTTTGATTGCCAAGAATGAAGACCCTTTTTTCACACACACACACATACTATCATCCATTGTGAAGTGACTGTACTCCTTGATTTTTCATGTAGTGTTACGACGTGTGCAAAAATAAAAAAAAAAGAGAGAGAAAGAGTGAAATAATTACACTTTGCTGCATTAAAAACCACAACCAACCCTTTCTTGGCAAGGAAAGGAGCGTGGCACTCTACCTCATCTGACAATGGCTTCTTTTTTCGGGAGGAACTACCGGTTGCGTTTTTAATTTCCCTCAACAATGGAAAACACGTTAACCCCAAGATTGAACACAAGTCATCTTCATTTGCCGGTGGAATGAAACCTCGCAAGCAAAAAAATGAGGACTAGCACGCATTTGGATAGAATGCCTAAAATTGGGTAAATACTTCCAGCCAAAAAACTCTGTTTCTCATCCTGATCGGGGGACGTCGAGTGACATCAAAGAAGTTGCATGGTCCTTTTAAAGTTTTCTATTTTATTTACGCTAACGCCAATTGAGACATGCACCGCTCTCACCAAAAAAAAAAAAAAAAAGTATAAAAACGCATTCACGTCTTGAGAATTCTCTTTTTTTCATTCTAATTTTACTATTACGACACAAAGTTTTGAAGGATCATGGTCTCTGCACACAAAAAAACATTGATGCTTGTGTTGATGATGTTGGTTGCCTTGGTTGCAGCCCAAGGGAACAGCACATCAAGCAGCAGTAGCCACGCCTGCCCTCACATGGTCTGCCCTACTGGTTCTGCCAACCCCCCTTGCCCTTCCTCTTGCACCACTGGCTGCACCTTCCTACCTAACCCATGCTGCCCTGGTACCCAACAAGCCGTGTGCAACTCCTCTTCCTCCCCATCGGGATCTGCTGGTGCTTCTGGATCTGCTGGTGCCTCTGGATCTGCTGGTGCCACTGGCTCCAGCTCAACTCCCAGCTCAACTCCCAGTCATTCCATGGGATCCAGCATCGAGCAAAACATTGCCCTCACCCTCCTCTTCGTTGGTATGACCATGTTTGCCTCTCTTTGAAGAAAAAATAGTCACAGGAAAAATTATAAAAGAATGTCACACACAATTACAAACATGGAAAATCTTCCATTGGTTGGTTTTATGGGTGTAGGCTGCATTGCTCTCAGCTTATCAGAGCGAGAGAGAGACAGGCAGCTGAGTATCGCACGACTCATTTGCGGGAATTTTGGCGTCATGCTGGCTCAATGACCTTCCATGACAGCGCTCGTCTTCCTAGTTACAGGGCATGACAGTTTTTTTTTTCGAAATGAAGAAAACAAATCATGAAATCCATATCCAGTCTCCTCACAATACCCTTTTTTCCTGGCCGGTGCAGAAGGGTAATTGACAATTAGCGATTATAGCCATCTATTCTAAAAAAAATCACCCCAAACATCCAGCCTTCTCGTCTCTAACACAACATGATGGTCCAAACCCTAGCCTCTCCAGAAGCTATCGAAAGGCCCAGAAGCCAACCTTCTCCAAAGTTCTCCAAAAATCCATGTCTCGACTTGACTGAGAAGAACCAATGTCGTGAACACTTTGATTAGTGTCGCACTTGGCAAAGGCGATCCAATCCATCCAAAAGAGCATCCACTTTCGCTGATGACCAATAGCGTTAAGCCTTAACTATGTTTAGAGCATGTTTACTAGGACTCAAATCCCCACCCCCATTGTCTGAGAGGGCTGTGATTTTTATTGCACTTGATGCAAAATTTCGTGTGAATTGACAAGCGTAATTTTGATGGCCGATTTTTCATTTCCTTTAGCTGAGGGATCGGAGGTGTCAAAAACGAAACTGATCAACAATTGGCTGGGCAACCTTTACTAGTCAACTTGGTTTTTCACGGCTCAAAAGTAAACCTGTGTCTTTTGACTCCTGGGCTTACGAATATATTTGGCTCCTCAACTGAAAAAAAAAATTACCATGTCGTAAGTGGACACTTTAGCGACCTAACTAACAATAAAAAATACACAAATTGGGGCCATATCTTTGCATTGACCAATGAATTGCCATCACTTGAACACCGGATTTTGAATTTACTTTTTGTTGTGCCCCACTCTTTTTTGCTCCCCTTTTTTTTGTCTCTTCCTTTTCCCAGTTCGTTCGTTTCCTTCCCTTGCCTCACATTGCGATAACTTCATTCTTTTAAATCAGCTCCCTTCCTTCCGTCATTTGTACTTTTAGTCACGCCATTATCTCTCCTCTTTTCTCTTATTGATACCTCTTGTTTACCAAACTGACCCATGGATTACTTTGGCAAGCTGCTGTCATCCGTGCACACATTTTATAACGACATCAATCCTGCCACCTTGTCCGGTGCCATTGATATTATTGTCGTAGAACAAGACGATCAGCAATGGGCTTGCTCTCCATTCCATGTTCGTTTTGGCAAACTGAATCTCTTTAATGCCGCCAACAAAAAGGTAACCCCACATGACTTTGACAGCTTGGTACACTTTTGCTTACTCCCCGCCTCTTAACAGGTAACCATCAAGGTCAATGATGAAATTGTACCTTATAGCATGAAGGTCAGCGAAGCTGGGGAAGCCTTCTTTGTGTTTGAAACCGATCATGATGTGCCTGAAGAATATCAAACCTCGCCTCTCTTGGACGCCACGGAATCCGACGTACGCATGCCTTGAAACCTGCCCTTTGTTTAAGTATATTTTTTTCTTATTTGCATTTTCTCTCTTTTATTAGGACCCTCCTTTTCTGGATCTCGGTGAAGCATCACAAAAAGGTAGGAAAGAGAGAAATGCAAGAAGCAAACCGATGCCCGAGACTGATCATCTTTTTTTTTTCTTGCCTAAAAAAAAAAAGAGGAAGCGCCTGTCCCAAGCAAATTGGATGATTTGGACGAAGAGGAAGAGGAGACAGACGAACAAGCCCCGGAATTGCAGTCGCCTAAAATGATTATCCAAGAACAGACGGATCGCATGATCACTCACTTGGATAGTTCCACCTACCTTCATCAACATGACGACGCCAACCCGTTATCCCTCACAATGCAGGACCTACACTTAGACAACTCACACTCTACCATCTCCAATGACGCCTACCATCTGCAAGACGGCTCCACTCTCCTTGAACGCGTCTTACCCGAACGAGTCTCCAGTGAAACCTTGACCAGAGAAACGTTTATTGTTCGTCCTGTCG
Source organism: Hesseltinella vesiculosa (assembly GCA_002104935.1). Taxonomy (NCBI): domain Eukaryota; kingdom Fungi; phylum Mucoromycota; class Mucoromycetes; order Mucorales; family Cunninghamellaceae; genus Hesseltinella; species Hesseltinella vesiculosa. The sequence continues at coordinate 159,204 of MCGT01000024.1, read as the reverse complement.
ACGGCCATACCGACACCCTTTGGATGGAAGTAACCCGCACCACCCATGCTCACCACGCCATCTGGACTCCCCCCCTCTCTTCATCTTCCAATGACGACCATGCGGCCGACGTTACCAACAAGTTGCCCGCCACTTCCGTCACCTCATCCACTTCAGATACCAGCTCTATTTTTTTGGATATTGCTGGGTACAAGATGATCGACGCCGAAGAAGCCATCGACAAGCACGCTGCAATCTCCTCTACGCCATCGCCGTCATCTTCCAAATACAGCGGCCAACATAACGCGTCCTCATCTACAACTTTGGAGCAACATGCCCTTGGCACAGCCCCAGCAACGCCTTGGCAATGGGAAGAAAACCGCGACACAATTCATGTCAAGGAAGGCCAATCCTACATCGTTCAGATCAGTACCTGTGGCTTCTCTGCTTTTGGCTCCGATCAAGACAGCAATGCAAAGGTGTTTGCCAGTCACCAGATCTCCTTTGGCACCTTTGTTCAGAATCCTAATATCCTCAACGACAAGAACCTGGTCTTCAAGCACAATGACAAATATTATGCCGCCGCTGCTAGTGGTCAAGGGCCATTGTTTACGACTCTCCTGGTGTTCCGGCAGCCCATGCTACCAGCTGCGATATCGTCACCTGCCAACCCATCTTCAGCCAGTGCTACCCTTTCACCCTCAATCACTGCTCCCACAACCTCGGCCGACCTTGCGCAAGACCCTCAAGCAGACGCTTCCACCACGACCTACCGCTTTGGCCGTGGATGGAGCCAATGGTTCCGTCGCTCCTCTGTCAAGGCTGTCGTCGAAACGCCTGCTTTCGACCATTCTATTCACGAAAAAACCGATGGCCCTGACCAGGGCCATCATCAACATACAACCACGTATACCACCACCACCACGGCTACCACCGTCGGCATCGCTCCCTCCTCCGCCGCCACCTCGGACTTGCCTAGTACTTCTCAACCTGTAGCAGCAGCTACCGACCTTTCGTCAAACGCCGCTGCCTCTACTGGCATCCCCCTTGCCTCTGCCGACGTTGCTCCTGCTGCGTTTTCTCGGCGCCGTTATGTCAAGACCCTACGTCTCACCTCGGATCAGCTCAAATCCCTTGGCCTCAAAAAGGGCGTCAACACCGTCTCCTACTCTGTTACGTCAAGCTACCAAGGCACAGCCACCTGCTCGGCCAAGATTTTTCTTTGGGATGCCAGCGTCAAGGTCGTTATTTCTGACATCGACGGCACCATCACCAAATCCGACGCTCTCGGCCACGTCTTCACCATGATCGGCAAGGACTGGACGCACATGGGTGTCGCCAAGCTCTACACTGACATCCACCACAACGGCTATCAATTCCTGTACCTCACCAGCCGTGCCATCGGCCAGGCCGACTACACCCGCGACTATCTAAAACGGGTCCTACAGAACGACTACCAGCTCCCTGACGGTCCTGTACTCATGTCGCCCGACCGCCTGTTCACTTCTTTCCATCGCGAAGTCATTGTGCGCAAGCCCGAAGTCTTCAAAATGGCCTGTCTCAAGGATATCCAGCGGCTGTTTGTGTCGGCCACCACGTCCTCCACCAACAGCTCGGTTCGGCCGTCTGTGCATGAAGCTTTTTACGCCGGCTTTGGTAATCGTGTCACCGATGGCATCTCCTATCGCAGCGTTGGAGTACCAGCCTCCCGTATTTTCACCATTGATCCTTACGGCCAATTACGCCTGGAACTGCTACGCGGGTTTCAATCGTCCTATGTCGACTTGCATGCCATCGTCGACCAGATGTTCCCGCCTCTGACCAACGACAACCAGATGGAAGACCAGACCTACAATGACTGGAACTTTTGGAAAGCACCTTTACCAACCGTCGATTTGCCGTTGCCTGTGCCCACCTCCCCCACGACCACACCCTCCTCACCCACTTCGCCAGCATTGTCAACCATGTCATTACCCCTTCCTTCCACCACACCGATCTCACCAAAACCCATCCCCATTGTTCCTGACATCTCCAAGCTGCCCAAGAGTGCTGTCATCGATGCATCGCCCCGACCTGAGAAACAGAGCCTCCTGCGCCGCCTCACCTCCCGCACCTCTTTGCTTTCCACCTCGCCACCCCCTACGTCCACCTCTTCCTCTTCGTCCTTGTCCTCCCGGCCATCCTCTCCTCCCATCGTCTCTCAATCCACTCCCATGCCTAAGCGCTCCAACACCTCTGCCAACGACTCTCCTTCCAGCTCCTCCCTCGCCCACCGTAATCAGCCCAAAGAACTGTCCTTTGATCTCCTGGATGACGACGCCTTTGATGCCACCCTGGACGCCTTGGAAGATGAAATCGACATGGACTCCATCCCCTTTATTTAAGAGCCTTTCTTTCCTTGAATGCCTCTTTGTATTTTTTTCTACCCTTCAACTAGACTGATACCTTTCCTCGCTCCTCTCGCCGCTGCTACTTTTGTTATCTTTGATAAATGTAATAATTTTTTTCTTTCAATAGCGAGATTTACAAAAAACTATAATGAGCTATTGGCCAACTTTCAAAAAAAAAATAATAATGCAACACTCTCATAGTGCTCACAAGAGCAAATACAACATCCGTATTGGGTGCAATCTCTGCCGCTGGTTTGATTACAGGTGGTGTGAAATAACCAAGACTTGCCAAAATGAGAAAAGCCGATGGATATGTCAGCTCAGGGACCGTAACAGATCTTTACATTAGCTTCTTAAAAACAACTCTAGATGAAATGGACTGAAAGGCCATGACATAGTTATGGATAATGCACCCATTCATATACATAAAAACATAAAAAAAAATGTATCGAATATCGAGGATACAAATGCGTGTATCTCCCTCCCTTTTCTCCTGAGCTTTACCCAATAGAGCAATTCTGGGCAGTGGCGAAGACCAAGGTTAAGCGTCTTAGGTTTTTGCAGGATGACACTTTATCAAAAAGAATTACAGAAGCCTGCAAAAGTGTTGATAAAAGCCATTTTAGAAGTTTCGTTTCGCATTCTTACAAGTGTTGGGATAAACGTCGAAACAAAGAGCCCATGCAACGACCACTGACATCAAATATGCAAAAAAAAAAAAAAAAAAAAAAATCGCGGTCATCGGCGCTGTTTCGTCAAATTTCATTTGAAATGAAACTGTCATGGTCGACGTAACGGTAGTTCCAGAAGAACGTGGTGCGCGCGTCGCGCCATTATCAAAACGCCCTTTTTGTTTTTGTTATTTTTACTTTTCTGGAGCATCCCGATGAAGGGCCGCAAAAAAAAAGTCAACCCCACAATTTTACTTGTATTGGAGGCTCAGTCACGAGATTTTGAGGTGGTATTGTTAAAAAAAAACCAATGATAAAAAAGTAAAACGCCCTTTTTTTTGACAAAGAGACTGACCTGGAAGAAACGGGCTGACACCTCTTTTGGCGCAGCCTTGACTTTGACATATATCTTTACATCGGTTTATTTATACTGTAAGTTTCTCTCACAATTAAGACAACTTTGTTACAATCAATGAGAGTGTCCGATCCACCCATATGAGTCGCTACTGCTGATTTTCAATGAAGCGTTTCCAAAATGCCGATTTTTTTCTGACAGACGTAGTAGCAATAAAAAGAAAAAGGTTTGGAGCTCCTGAGTAGCTATGGGCTGCGAGAGCCAGTGTGTTCAAATGTGCTTAAGAAGTCCAAAAACTTGCCAAACACCCCTCTTTTTATTTTCGGTTGCAGAGTCATTGTTAGGAAACTGCTTTTTTTTTTTCGATGCTGCTGGATGGCTGGCACGCACGATTTTCTTGGAAAAGGTAATGACATGGTGCTGAAATGTTGTCGGAATTAATATCAGATCGCGTCAAGGAGGGCTGCAATACTATTCGCATTTTCCGTCACTCACATGGTCTAATAGATAATGACCTTAATGTCGGATCACCTCAATTTTATGACTCGTAGCCAAATTATTTTCTAGTGAGAGCGAAATTTAAGTCAAGTGCATGCGAAACCTTTTCTTGTAAGTGCACGTGAACTGGAGTGAAAAAAAGTGTTCGGCATTTCAAAGGGCTGACATTTTTTAGCTGGTTTTGCCAAGCCAAGCTGAGGAGAGAGACGTTGAAGCAGGCACAACATCGAAAGAAGAGATTACCAGCATTTGATTCGTTTGTAAACGGCGACATGAGATTTTAGATTACTTTTTAATATCGAAGTTATTATTCGTAAAGGCGAGTTCTTTCTCTTTTATAAAGCTCAGTTGGGACTCGATGTCAGTTTTTTTTTTATTATGGCTTTAAAAGTCTATCCTATATATCGACACCTTTCGCTCGGAAATTCTCCTATTGAGACATGCTCAAGTGCAAGGTTTTGGACTGTTGATGGGAAAATTGAATTGGTAGGCTACTGCAGCACAAACAATCACATCGGCCACCAGTGCGAACTGAAAGCTCCAGCTAATCACTCGCCCTCAAAGCTCATTGGCTAAAAATTTCCCCCCAGCCACTCCCAGTGGAATAACCACCTGGAAAAATCCTGACCCTTTTTATTTTTTTATTTTTATTTTCTTTCATTTTTTTGATTCCTTCACAACATGTCTCAAGCAATTGGCAATGTAAGTGACCTGCATTCATCCCAACAATACTACGAAATCGAACAAAGTTGAAGCTTACATTAACGATCTTGCTTTCGACGCTTTACGAAATCATAGACGGCTCTGGCTTACGCCCGATCATGGCATTTAGTGGATGCTCGCCAGCGAGTTCTTGGTCGATTAGCCACAGGTGTGGCCACCACCTTGATGGGAAAGCACAAGCCTATTTACGATCCTGCTTGTAAGTTTGGAATAGGAAAAATGCATCGACACTTTGTCTGACACACCGTTACACTAGCTGACTGTGGCGATTATGTCGTGGTGATCAATGCCAAAGATGTGGTGGTGACTGGCAAAAAGGGACAGCAAAAGCTGTACCGACATCACACCGGCTTCCCTGGTGGTTTGAAGGAAATCAACTTTGACGATATGATGGAAAAGGATGCCACCAGCGCTGTCCGCAAAGCTGTATCGGGTATGCTGCCCAAGAACCGATTACGTGATGTGCGACTGGAACGACTGCTGATTTTCGAAGGTGCTGACCACCCCTATGAATCCAACATTTTCAAACAATATGGCCAAGAAGAATCTCCAAAACAATAACGAAAGCACCCTCCAGTCTCCAGCATCGACCGCGTTTGCCTTTCCTCGCCTCGTCAGCCCCCCTGCCTTTTCCTCTCTCACATCCCCCTTATTTTGATTGTTCATAGTTTTTTTTTCCTCCTCTCCAATAGATATCACGCATGTAAAATAAAACCCCTTTTATTTATGATTTCATGTTTGGAGGAGAAAGAGATCAATGAACAAGGCTTATTTTCGCATATATGATGATTTTTAAATAATATGAGCGGTGTGACGCGAACAATAAGAAAATCGAACGAGTTCTTCATGAATGATGATGGTATATGCTTGACGATGTAGTCAGTTTGCTTTGCTTGGCAAGGGCCCAAACATCTGGCACCATCAAGAAATACCGTTCCATGGCTGCCTTGAAGCGCAGTCGGTATTGCCTAGGTGACACAATCGTCGGTTCCTTGCCTCCTCCACCTAGAAACACAGAGTCTTTGACCCAACTTTCCAGCTTCTTGTCCCATGTAAATGTGCGTATAAAATCTGTATGTATCAGAGTTAAAAAAAAAAGGGGGGGGTAAGTGCCAAAGGTTACAACACAAGGAAATGTCCCAGCTTTACCGACGATCCCGACGACCAGCTCTTCGCGTTCTTCATCAATGCCCACCAAGAGAGAATAGTCCATCACATTATGGTTTGATAAAAATAGGGTATCGTTATGCAAGGAACTGCGCAGTAAATCTTTTGCATGAGAGCGGATAAACAATGGCGATTGGAAGATCACTAACAAAAAAAAAAAAAAAATAGGCATTGAGAGACAAGTCATATTTCCGTTTGCTCATCAGCATCTGTCGTACATTCAACAAGATTTTCATCCAAGAGGACCTCGTCTTGCTTGCCTGTCGATTCCACATGCCGATTGCGCATGGATCCTTTGAGGTCAAAAAGCTACACCGAAAAAATGAGTTGTGGGCCGGGTGAACATGAGGAAATCACAAAACCTACCATCTTGATGTTGCGCTGATAAAAGAGATTTTCCATGACCAAGACATCCATACGCATCGAGTTTCCAGTGGAGCTGTTCTTGTATCCTATGCTATAAAAGCCAAAGATTTTCGCAAGAACTGTTGGAAGCTGGAGCAAAAAGAAGAGAATGAATGCCGGCGAGTAAAAATTGTTTTTGTCAGAATCTTACCTCCATGAAAAATGCCTTGGAAAGGTATTGGAAATAGGCAGGGGCAAAGTCCAAAAAGGCATCCAGTTCAAAACGGGACATTTGCTTCATCAAGAATCGGTCGTCTAAAAAAAAATGAATAAAACGTTCAGGTGCTGCATCTCCCAGGTGAGAGCGGAACTAACCTTTTGTTTTCAGGAAGGCCGAGCCAGATTTTCCGCCTACAGGATCCCATTTCACGCAATTGGCCAGCGACAGCACAAACGAATCATCACATCCACTCTGGCGACGCAGGGCATCAAATTGTTCAGCATAAAAGGTCTTGCAAAAGAATTTGGTCGTGGCGTCAGAAAAGTCTACAGCAATATGAAAGCGTGAGATTCATAAAGGTTACTTTACTGATCGGCGTTTGCCAATTGAGAGTAGTTACTGTAGCGCAGATGACTTCCTGAATCCTTGAGTAAAGTTTCTTGTACTTTGTTGGGAGAACTTTCCAATAGATGGGCACTGGCCGTGGGCGGGTCTTGTAACAGGGGCATCGACGCGGTGCTTACATTAGCGTGCAGTGCAACGTCTTCAACAGGGGCAGCGGAAGGAGGTACGCGCACAGTGCTGAGGCTTGTGTCTGACATGGATTGGGCATCGCTGAGGGTTGACCCTTGATCAGACATGTCTTTCATCTTCTTCAGGTAGTCGTCACAGCTGAGGGCATAAGCGATGATAGAACTCGGTTCGTCTTCACGTACAACCACGAATGAATCTGGAAGCACATGCTCAGTGGCATTTCTAATCAAAGTGAAAAAAAAAAGTGAGATTTGACTTTGTGCACATTTCTTCCTTTTTTTTTTTTTTTGTTGCCTTACAGGGGGGTTTCCAGTGGAAGTAGGTTGGAGGTGCCATGGTCGGTTAAGAAGCCCGTGATGGTCTTCATGAAAGAGCTCTTCTCTTCATTGTCGATAATCGACCGCCTGGATTCCCGAAGATTAGCCATGCGCGAAGATGAACGGTCGGGGAGAGCATTGTCAGCCGTGGACGTGCTGGCAGCGATCGTAGATACATCATCAGCTGAAGACGATGGCAGCTGCTTTGTTGTACTGGCATCGGTTGCTAGGTTCGAAAGTTTAGCGTCGACGTCCTCTTGCGCAGTCAGAGGAGAGGACAGAAGTTCAGACGCCAGAGGCAACTGGGTGTCGGCGGTAGATGTCGTGGTCGAAGATGCCGAGGGGTCCATTGAAATGGTGGTCTTGTTATTGGTATCGCTGTCGGTGAGATTGGCACCATGGCGGTCTTTGGGCAGGACGGGCGGACTGTTCAGTTGGTGGGTGGCACTGATAGAGCCAGAATCTAGGCGCTGGAGGAGCGAGGTTGGTGGGACATCTGGCGTCAGAACCACTGGAGACAGAAAAGAGGCTGCCTTGGACGAGTAGAGATCGGAGGTCGAGGATGGTGATGTACAGGCGAACGGTGCATTTGGAGAAAAGTAATCAATAGGTTCTTCATTGACAGGAGCGGGCGGCACCGAAGACGAAGGATGATGGAGACCCCTGCTGCCACTGGCCGAAGAGGAATGACGAGTGATCCTGCGGTCGAGCTGGTGCGGGCTGTCTGGCTCGCTGTCAAGTTCGCCAATGTCGTCCAGGTCGCTGACCAGAAACTCGTCGTCCATATCTTCGGTGACAAGCTCTTTGGGTTGAGTGTAGACCTGGATAACCGTTTCTTTCTTTCGTGGAAGTCTTGAGCGGAAGGAGGAGCCCAGGGGTGAAGCTGAGTTGGCATACCGATGGCTGGCCATGGATGGATGTGTGCCGGCTCCAAGGCTGGAGAAGGACATTGTGGGTGAGCCCGAGAGACCCAGCGGATGGTGATTGAAATGATTGCTGGCCAGCAACGTGCGGCGCCGAATGCTTTCCAAAGCGCGGTGACCAGAGTCGTTGTTGGCATACTGTGAACGAAACATGGATGGTATGTGCTGAAGGTTTTCAGAAGGTAGCATGTTGCTGTGGTAAGGTGGATGTTGTTGCAGCGGCAGTGGAGGTAAGGGATCGTAGATCGAGGCTACACGCTTGGGTATTTCCACTGTCGTATGGTGGCTGGTGCTGGCATCCTGATGAGGGTGCATGCGAAGTTTTGGCGTCGAAACGTTGAGCTCAAAGGCCAGTGGTACACGTAAGGGCGTCATGGGGATTTTGTTGGGAGGGAGCCAGCGCTGCTGGTGCTTGCCGTGGCCAGACAGCAAGGTGTCATAGAGAGGTGGTGACAGCTGCGGTCGCAAGGTGTTGCTCAAATTGATGTTGGGGATGGGGATCCTGGATGGCGTCATCGTTCCCAACGGGCTCTTTGACAGTCGACTGGAAGGTGACGAACCAGGCGCGCCTGTGGAGTCTGTTCAAAATGAAAATATGAATCCGTTTGCCTGGTATCCGTTGCTTTGGCTTTTTGTTTTCCTTTACCTGGCGTAGCGGCTGGAGGTGAGGCTTGGTTTGTAGATCCGGGCAAGAGAGATTTGGGTAAAGGCATGGCAATGGGCTGAGCTGTGGATGTCATAGGGCTGATTCCGCTCTGGGCTGCAGAAGGGCCGGTGCTGGTGCCAGTCGTCTGGAATCGCAGCTGCATTTCGCGTTCCAGTTCCAAAGACAAGCGACGACGCACACTGGGTTTTAAAGGAAACCGATTACCATGTAGTCCATCCTTCTCCTTGGGTTGCCAAGCTACGCCTTCAGCATCAAGTTCATCAGCATCGCTATAACTATCCATCTGTACAGGATCGATTTGCGATGGAGATGATGACAGTGAGGGAATCATAAGTGACTGGGCCTTTCCTGTGTTAATCTAGTAGCAAAAAAAAAAAAAAAAAAAAGACAGGTAGGTCATTTTCTCGAGATCCCACACCCTTTTTTTTTTTTTTTTTTCAAGATTACAATTTGGATTTTGTCAAAAGTAGGCATGGTATGGTGGCCCTCAGCCAGGCGCATTCCCAGAATTGGCAGGTCAAGGCGGCAGTCATCTTCAAGGTCATGGTCATGTGCTGTCGAGGAGGTGGAAATAGGCCATGAAAAATAGCAATCATCGTCGGCTTGGGGCTGGCTGGGGAACAAGTGCTGGACATGAGTATAAGAAGTGGGTGAACGTACAGGGCCGGACGAGGACAGGCCGGGTGTGGTCACCAAGTTTGTGGAGGCGGCCGGATCGGTGAACATCTTGCGCAGCTGGCTGGTGGTAAGCTTGCGAAGCTCGCGCTCGGGCATCAGGTAGAGGCGCACGAGATCGACATACTCCAGGTCCCAGTCAGAGACTTCTTGGTACAGGATACGACGGACCCAGTTGATGGTCAGGGTGTCATTCTTGGCCGTGGTGGCAAAGATGTTCTGGAGCATCTGCAGCATCTTTTTTCTTGTGCTGACGCTTCGGTCGGAGAGCTCTTGCAACGCCGCTTTGCACTCGTCCAGCAGCTGGGGGTCCACTAGGTCAAAAGGGAACGATTTGTTGCGGTCAAGAATCGACTGATAAAATTTGTTGATCTTGCTCCATAAGTCGTTGCGTTCAAATTCCTTGCGCTCCATCTGCACTTGGCTAAGCACGAACAGCCGAGTGGGTGGCGTGACGACTTCCAAGAGCCCGATGGTCTCATACTGGAAGCTGACAGCCATATCCATGTAGCCAAAAAATCGGACATGGTGGCGGCCCATTTCATGAGGGCAGATATCGGCACGACAATAGACACCTTGCTGATAAAAGAAGATCTCCAGGAATTTGCCAAAGGAGTAGTTCCATGTGTTCTCGGAGACGGTAGCAACCTGGGTAGCGGTCTGGCATTCCTTGCAAAAGCTCCACATCAGCAGCTTGTCGGTCATGCCTTTGACGGGGCAAGGGAAGGACTGGGTGATCACATTGACTCGGGCGTCACCGTGGGCATACGACAGGTAGTGGTCTTTGGTTAAATAATCACACATCTGCGATGAGCAAACCTGCTGAGCATCGGCAAATAAGCCCATGAGATACTGGCCAAGTGGCACATCTGAGTCTTCACGGTAGTATTCAAACACACGGATCTGTGGGCCGGAACATGGCATAGTGGTCACGGTGCACACGTTGGAATACAGCACCACGATGTTCTGGTGGTAGTAAGGGCTAATGAAGTCGGGACTTTCGCGCACATAGGCTTCCCAGGCACGCGCCAGCTGGTGTTTCTTGGCGACAAGGAGTTCATATCGAGGCTGAAGGGCTTTGTCGACTGTCAGGGTAGATGGGGGCAGAGTGGCATCAAAGTTGATACGAGGCGGGTGTGGCAATGGAGCTGGAGAAGAGGAGTTGGAGGAGACGATGGCCAAGCCTGATGTGGCCAACATGGCGGCGGAATTGGGCGTTGCCGGGGTGGTGGCAGTGGTTGGTGTGTCGGTGGGCTTGGTATGCTCAAGCTTGGTAAGCTCCACGTCGGTGGCTTTGAGTGACGTCAATAAATAAGGCGGAGGAAAGACAACAAACTGGGACGCGGACAGAATCGTGTCCTGGTAGACGTGAAGAAACGAGTCCAGGGCACCTGCATACGTCGGTGACAGGGGTGAAGAAGGGCTGCTAATGGACGGGTTGCAAGAAGATCCATTGTCAACTGCTATCACGGAGGGAAAAGAGATAGAGAAAGTGAGCAAGGACAGAAAAAGGGGGGGGCGCTGCGTTCGTTCTAGGCTTACCGGAGACATCAAGAGGGGTAGAACCTAAGGACAGCTGACGGTCATGGTGTTCTTTCACATCTTGGGTAGAGACAGAGAGTGGTGTTGAGGTGCCAGTAGGCGGGGGCGTAGGATCCACCAGCTTGATTTGGCTTTGTTCGATGCCACGGTTCTTGGCAAATGAGTCGCGCAAAAAAGAGGATTCAAGCTTGAGGTTGTTCACGACAAAGACCATAAAATCCAGTAACCGTTTTGCAACTTGGAGTTCTTGGAAGGTCCCGCCACGTAGAATCAGGGTACCACCGAGCTGGGGAGGACAGTCATCAAAGAATAAAAATGATTTCCGCCGGTTGGGTATCCATTCGTGCAGATACGTACGGGTTTCGAAGTAGCCGCATTCGCCAAAGGAGATGTCGCCTTGCTGCAGTTTATCGACGGAGGTGATGACGCTGGCTTGTGTGCAGCGTGCGACAGCCTCAAGCACGCTGTACTTGACATTATGCACAACGGTGATGCCAGCCTTGAGGAGGATCTCCAAAGCGATGCGAGAGACGGTGGACCTGACAAGGACGAGGCTGGGACGTAGTGCAATGATGCGGGCTACCAGTTTACTGACATGCTCGCGCTCTTGGGACAGCACAGGCCGGATTGACAGCAGCTGGTTTTCCATTTCCACACGTGAATAATCCAGAGAGAACAGTAAGATCAGGATGCGGGGCCGCACAATGGGGTGATCCATAAGCTTATGGGCCACATGTTTGGAGCAGACAACGCCTTTGACGTAGAAGCTGTCTGTGGGTTTACCACCGGGGATTTTCTTGATCTTGATGTAGTGGCGCACGTCCATGTCGTCGCCAGCGCACACGTCTGGCTGGATACAGTCGGTCATTTGCAGTAGGAGGTTCATGATGACAGCTTGCCATGCGTCCTGCTGTTGGACGGGAAGCGAGGCAAAGCTGGTCTTGATCATAAGCTGGCGTAAAAGCTTCTTTGCGTGATTGATGGCATTGATGCTCAATTCGACATTGGGCAGCGGAGCGGACAGCCGGCGGGATGTTGATCTGGGTGGTGAACGTAGCATTTGGTTGGTTGGCGGCTGTTTATCCATGAACAGGGCGGATGAAGACAGAGACGAGGTTGAGCCATGCGAGGGATCGTCGTCGTCGTCGATATTGTGCTGCGTTGGCGAGGTGGGCCGAGACAGCGAGGTAGTTGACGACGACGTTTGAAGCAAAGGCACTAGAAGGGCAGCTTGAGACGACGAGGACGGATTAGGTGGCAGAGGTTTGCTGGACAAGAGTGGGGATGTGGAATTTGGAAGAGACGATGTGGACTGGGAGGTATGGATGGCAGGGAGGTGTCCCAAGTAGGGAGACACGGAGACGTTTGGCGACCAGTTGTCTTGGCTAGACTCGGAGCGAGGCAGGTTGGAAGTGCTGATGTGAATGGAACGGAACCGGCGACGGGAGCTTGTGCTGCTGCTTGGGCGTAGGAGCGAAGTGTTGGATCGCTTGCGCAGGTTGGGTGACGTGTGCCCACGGAGCTCCTCGGTGCGTTTGGCACGCAAATGAAGGTCATAGGTTTCGCTGTCGCTTCCTGTGGTAGATGAGGATGACGGTGCATGATCCCAGTAAGTTTTGTTAGCTAAGAAGGGAGGTGAGCGGAAGCCAGTGATGGTGGGGATAGAGCGTGACATGCCGATGGTCGATGTGTCTTCAGAGGGTGAAGGTGACGCCCGGTCATCTGTGTCATCCAAAGCATTGATAAAAAATGGAGATAGGTCATTCTCGGTGACAATGGTTCCGCCACCATGATCGATGCGTGGTAGCGATTGGTGCTGCATGAGAGGTGAGGATGCGGAAGGTTGCTTCTGCTGTTGGCTGATGTAGGTAGGGTTGGCATTGGCAGGGTATGAGGCAGGAGCCTGGTGCTCATCAAATAAATAAGAGTTGGTTGTGTTGGAGCGGGAGCGAGATCGGAGCAAAGATGTGCCAGCATCAAAGAGCCGTTTGAGTCCTCCTGAATCGATTTCACCCACACCAGGAGGGCCGCTGTCCGAGTCACCCTCTTCCTGTGTAGAAGAAGACAGGAATGGTACATTATCTTGATCCGAAGATATTTCCAATGCCACAGCAGTCAAGTTCTCGTTTCCATATGTTTCCGAGTTTGGCTTTTTCACAGCGGTGGTAGGGATCTGCATCATGGGAGCAGCCGCCGGCGGGTCTTGGGAAGGAATGACAGGCTCGTCCGATTGTTGCAGCGAGGCATCAAAGGAATTCCGGTCTTGTTTGCGTTGTGTTCTGGTCGAGTCTGCATCGTTGTCATCATGAGGATGCCAACCAGGCATGGACAAGGCACTCGTCCCCGGCAGGAAGGCTTGGTCATTTGGGTGACTGGTAAGGTGTTCCGTGTAACAAAAGTTGCATATCCGAAGCTGCCCTTTTTGGTTGTAAGCCTTGCCAGAGATTGAGTGTGACGCACATTTAGCACAAAAGATCTGGCCTACAAAAATATGCATGAATTGAGATAAAACAAGGTTCATATGAATATGGGCAAAGTTGGACAGTAAAGAGCCGAAAGCAATGCCTTACCACAAATGCGACAATGATGGCGGCGTCGAAACATCGTAAAAGGCTTGCGACACTTGTAGCATTCTTTGCACTGTTCATCAGGCATCCAGAACTCCTTATCCCCACTTTTCTGGCCACGGAGCCTAGCCATGATCTTGCCTAGGGAGTTGGTATTCGAGATTGAAAAGTTGGTAGCCACGGATTGGGCATCACTGTCAATGGACCTTGATTTTTTGAGTGGCAGACCAATAGCGAATTCAGGATCAGTGTCCTTGTGAGACGCAGGCGCAAAGTGGACGGAGTGGTCTTGCATAAGCTCCTTTTTCTGGCCAGAAGTTTGAGCTGTGGTGGTGGTGACCATGACACTTGCGGATGCTTTCGACGGAGTGATGCTTCGAGTGGATGCATTGGTTTGCAGCAAATCGCTAGTGGATGATGACATGCTTGTGGACGTAGACTATGACATCATCAGGACAACAGATTAGTTTTGCTTGGTCACGTTGGCACTCAACCGACACTCAGAAAAAAGGCACTCCCCCGTACTTACATGAGACGGTATGGGCTGGGTGTCTTGCGAAGGCTCGCTGTCCAAAGTTTGTGGAATGGTGGAGGGCAAGGTGTCCAAAGAAGACGACTGAAATGTTGACGGCGTCGATGTGTCATGTGGCACACCGGAAACGGCCGTTTTCACCTTGTCGAACAGTTTGAGGAGCACATTGTCATTGTCGGTTTCAGCGTCAACACCTTGGATATCAAAGCTTGTTAAACTTTCCACATGGTAATTCATCGTGGTCATTCAATCGCCGCACAACAATACAATCGGTACAATGTAGTTATGTAAAATAGCAATGAAAACAATGTAAAAAAGAAAGAAGAAGAAAAAAAAAGAGCGGAAAAAAAGGGATGATCTCCCCACCCCCCGCACCTTCAAAAGTTTAATTTTGGCTTGAACCGTTTCATCACTTCCTTGTTTATTCACTACGCTTACGTGCTTCTTATCAATTAAAAAAGTTCCAAATAAAGTTGTGCCATCCCATTGCAACATACTTTACAATAGCGCGAAACAAGAAATTTGATGGCCTTGTATTACAGGATTTTCAATAGACAAAGACATAATAGACCATTGGTTGTTTTTCGGTGGCATCTTCAAGTAACACGTAAGGCGTTTGGCTTGGAAAAATCATTTGCCTTTTCAAGCAGGCCTATCCACCGCCACCACCTGGTCTTGGCCCACGCACACCCTCGCTGTCCTCGTCTACGGCGAGTTCCCTTCACCGTTGCCGACGTCATCACCCCAGTCAACAAAACCAGTCAGTTATAACGTGGCGAAGTCCAACTCGTCTCCCCAACCCCAGCCCCCTCCTTCCTTCCTTGCCACAGCTATTCCGACTGTCAATTAGATCTCTAATAAAATTATATTTTGGGAAATGAGTCGGATGAACCATTGCACAGCGAGAAAGTAAAACGAAGTGCGTGCAAAATTATTTTCAAGGCTCATTTGCCGTCTTTACTTGAGAGAAGGAGAGGAGTATATTTTAAACAAGGCAAGAAGAAAGACGATCAGCCTACCGATTCCGTTCAGTGCCAATCTGAATCAAAGTAAAAAAAAAAAAAAAAAAAAAAAAATTAGGAAGGAAACAATCAGATCGCCTGGGGGACCCCCTAGTGAAAATGGCCGATTTTTTCATTTTTTTAGCTGGAGAGTCGAAGGTGTCAAAACGGAACTGATCAAAAGTTAGCTGGGTGACCTTCACTAATCGACCTGGTTTTTTCTGCCCCATCATCATCTGTGCACTTACATACCCATAAAAATTTTCAGATCGATATGATAGCTCAAAAGTGCAGTGCAGTATCGACTTTTTTTTTCAAAAAGATGAACAGGAAATTGGCGGCTGATTTCAACTTCCGCACAGTGCCTTTTGCTTCCTGACCAGTGACGCAGGGTTCTGGCAATCAGAGAATACACTCGACATTAAGAAGTCATCTGAAAACCCAAAAGGCCATACTGTCATTCACAAACTGTTCCAGGTGGCGAGCACAAAACTGTGTAAAACTACCCAAGAGTTTATGAATATGTCGATCTTGCATCTGATTGGCCGAAACTGACTTTTGATCCTTTTTCAATCCTGCCTTTCTTGCAACTTCTTTTTTTCTCTCTCTCTCTCTCCTTCACTCTTTAGAAAAGGTACGCACTCCAACGAATCATTCATCCATACAGTCTACCAGTGTATCGCCACGCCAGAGTATATGTATATACCAGAATAGATGGATTTTATTTGATGGATGGATAAATGGATGAATGGATGGATGACCTTCGTTCGACAGCATTAAAAAAAAATGGAAACATGCAACGTTGCTAACTCGATTCTTTTGTTTCCCCTCTTCGTTTAACTCGGCGCTAGGTTATTTTTTGTCATGGGTGGTACGTGTTAATTTTACAATTATACTCAACGATGAAAAATACTGATCGATTTTGATTGACACAGCCTACAAGTATCTTGAAGAATTGCAAAAGAAGAAGCAATCCGATGTGCTCCGTTTCTTGCTCCGTGTGCGTTGTTGGGAATACCGGTAAGAATGCTACAGAATCATCGCTCGAGATGCAAAGAAAGATATTAGAGAACGATCGATTAGTACGATGATGGGCTGACGATATGTTTTTTTTTTGTCGACAAGCCAATTGAACGTGATCCACCGTGCTTCCCGTCCTTCTCGCCCTGACAAGGCCCGCCGTTTGGGTTACAAGGCCAAGCAAGGCTTCGTCATCTACCGCGTCCGTGTCCGTCGTGGTGGCCGCAAGCGCCCTGTGCCCAAGGGTGCCACCTATGGCAAGCCTGTCAACGAAGGTGTCAACCAACTCAAATACCAACGCTCTTTGCAATCCACCGCCGAAGAACGTGTTGGTCGTCGTTGCGCCAACCTCCGTGTCTTGAACTCCTACTGGATCAACCAAGACTCCACCTACAAGTACTTCGAAGTTATCCTTGTCGATCCCTCCCACAAGGCCATCCGTCGCGATGCCCGCGCCAACTGGATCGTCAACGCCGTCCACAAGCGTCGCGAAGCTCGTGGTCTCACCGCCATTGGCAAGAAGTCCCGTGGCAAGGGCAAGGGTCATCTCTTCACCAAGACCCGTGGTTCTGGCCGTCACGCCTCCTGGAAGCGTCGCAACACCTTGTCCCTCCGTCGTTACCGTTAAACACCTTACCTCTCTCCTCTTTTCATTTTTACCTCCACACCCTTATCTTTTTCATTAAAGCTCGACCTTTTTAAATTTGAATGAGGAGTTTCAGAGAATACACGGACATAAATGTTACACTGGGCTTGGAATCGTCCAATAAAATGGATTTTCTGTTTTTGGAATTTTCACCTAACATCAAAATAAACGAGGAGGTTCAGAAAATTCACGGATACGAATGTTACACTCAGCCTGGGATTGTCCAATAAAATCATTTTCTGTTTTTGGCAAAAAAAAAAGGGGGAAGTGAAAAGCCAACTTGCTTTTTTTAACACCTTTCTCTTTCTCTTCGCTATTTCTTAACATGACATCACACAGCGCTACGCGCCTGGATAATGCCTCCATTGAACGCTTTATTGCAAGTAACTGATCAAGTGCCCATCGCTCGCTGTAGTGATTGCAAATGTAAACGACCTCTAGTGCATTTTGAAGGACGCAGATGCTGGTACCGCACTTGCATCCGCTGCCAAAACAGTGCCACCAGCCAACGATCTCCCCCTTCTGAAGCAATGATTAACTGGGATGAGCTAGATGAATTTTATGGCCAGTTCCGTCACAACCCTGCTCTGTCTAGCAATGTGCATCTTCTTGACAACCTTGTCGACTTGCCAGTTGGCGACATTGTGCGTCATTTCATTGTGCATTGACAACAAGTTCCAGGTAAATGGGAAGGAAATTGGAAAAAAAGAAATCCAAAAACAGTAAAATGATTTTATTGGACAATCCCAGGCTGAGTGTAACTTCGTATCCGTGAATTTTCTGAACCTCCTCGTTTACTTGGTTCTTCTTGACCTTTTTAAAAAAGATGGATGATTGGGATGCTTCCAGTTGGCTGAAAAATCATTATTGCGAAGATAATGGAGTTCCTCGATTTTTTATGCTGTGCGGGCTGCAAGATAAGCAAGCCTCTGAAGATCTATTCAAAACGACTGTAGAGCACTTGCAACCGCCAAAAGCAACACGGACGACGTGAAGGCATGGGCCGATAACATGATCGAGGAAAATTTTTACTGTTTAAAATCGCCAGCAGTTCAATCTTTTTGGACAAGCAATTACATCACATTAAACATTATGTCCAATGCGCTCGATATCGACCAAGCTCGATGGAAGAACGCCGGCCCCTCTGACTTTGCAAAAAAAAAAAGGGCAATCAACAACAGCATCCAAAGAAACGCAAAGAACAAAGCGAAAGATTTCAGCCACTGGCTTTGAGGCAAAATTACAAGTGGAAGAAACCGATGGGATTATGATTCCTGGGCTGTCTGTATCGATTGGAAACTATATCAGGACCCTTGGCCTGAAATCACTCTCTGAAAACGATGCTGGGATCGTGCTTACCGACAAGCAGCTTTATTTCATGACAATCAGCCTCAACGGTATACTTGACTTGTCTGATACAAGTGATGCAAGTCAGCTAGACCTCCTCACCCCCCAGCAACGAAAAGACCTAGTGAGCCAATTGGACTGCCACCAGTCAACTTCTGAGGCCAGCACATGGATGGAGGATGCAGATCGTGAATTTTTTGCTCAGCTTCAAACAACAAAAATCACCAAAAACTAGAAATGGCTAAGGTAGCTTACAACCTGCAGCATACCCGACCGAGTGTCAAATCCATCACTTTCGTTCTTCACCCATAGCCAGTACCGCTGCCAGCATGTTAGACAGAGATTCCCCAATAAAAAAAATGACGGAAGGCGGTGAGCCCGAGCAATCACAGCAAAAAATAAAACATACCATATCGTGATGAGCGTAAACAATTAACCACCTCAAGCAGCATGGTTCAGGCAGCTTACAATATGCAGCATACCTGGCCGCGTGTCCAATCTACGACGATCATACTGTCTCTGCCAGTATCATCCACCAAAGCTGCCTAAAGGTCGAGAAGAAAATAACCGAAGAAGTGAAAAATGATATCGTAGCTAGCACCCAGCCGTTGGCAAGGGACCGGATATTGGACGTCCAGTTAAGCTCAGAGACGCTTATACCAGCTATCATTCACTTTCGTTCTTCTTCCATGCCAATACCATCAATTACGCTGTTCAGCAAAACAAAAAAAAATTGGTGTGAAAGCTTTTGATTGGGTCAGCTGTTTCAGCATCAAGCTTTTTGCCATTGTCACCAAAAGATGACATCTGCTGCGGTGACCCTTTACCTCGAAATTTTGGCTGGACGCAAACATTTTGACTGTGGACTCACGATGTTAATCATGATAGTCTAGATTAAGAATTGCCAAGAGGCTACCGTAAATGGTTGCATTGGTTCCTGAGCTTGCAATGGATACTACAAAAACTTTAATCTCTTTTTTAACATTTGCGCAATGGGTAGCATCGTAACAGTGTACGTTGCGTAAAGAAACACCACTTTCGACGCTCTTCCAAATAGTTTCTATCCTTCTTTTTTTTTTTTGTCTAACGCGTTAGACAAATTCCTTTTTTGGACTTAGACTTGTTTACAGTGGGTAGTGTAAGTGTAAACTGTCATTTCCAAGCTTGGGAAGGTTTGATGGGGGGAGCAAGTAATGTCTGCCCCTGTGTCCTTGGCATGGACCAATTTTTTTTATCTTGTCAAACATGGACCAGGGAAATGGCATGCATGGATTCATCCTGGTATTCCAAAAACAAAATTATTATAAAAAAAACCTGTGCTACAAAAGCTCGCTGGAAGGAGGGCTAAAAGCCAAAAGAAAATAAGAAAAAAAGAAATCGAGCTTGAACTGACATAGCGCTTGTCGATTTTCATGCCCATATGGAATGTGCGCCGAAGAAGTAGATCATTTTCTCCAAACTCAACGGGAGTACGGGATGGCACGACCGTTTTATAATCACCAAACATAAAAGACATTAAGCATTTTGTGTCACCTGGGATTTAGGGGAGAGGAAAAAGGTAAGCTGCCATGGCCAATGGCTTAGGCCAGCCATGTCACGGACACTTTGTTTTTTGACAGAAAAAAAAATTATTAGCATTCACATGATTTCCTTTGGACCAGCAAAGAGAGGTGGAAAAACAATTTTAGCACTTTCTCTGTTCACTTTTGACTTGCATAAGCTGATCACTGCACCCCTTTGTCGCTTCTATAAAAAGATCCACTCTGGAGCCTCAGCTCCTACTCTTCTCTCTTCTCTCATTTTTTTTATTTCGCTCAGCCAACGGAAAATGAAGTGGCTTTCTCTGGCAAGTGCGTGTTTTTTGATTTCACACTTGGTTCAATGCGTTCCTGTGGACTCAGATAAGCCTGCCCCTTCAGTACAAGGGAAACATTTTGATCGCATGGTTGTGATTGTGCTTTCGGATGCTAATTACGCAGATGCTATCAAGGATCCATACTTGTCCACGTTGGCCGATCGTCATCAAGGTTTGACCCTTACCAACTACAAAGGCCTTGCCCTGCCTTCACAGGCCAACTATGTAATTGAAAAAAAACATGATAAAAAAGAGAGAAACTGACTAGGCTTGTTTTTCATTATTTTTCAGGTGGGTATGATCAGTGGGTCAACATCGGGCGTGGTTTTGGATTCAGATGCCAACATTAATGATCGGAAGACCGTTGTAGATCTCCTTGAAAGCAAAGGCATCTCTTGGAAAACCTACCAAGAAGATTACACTCCGCTTGCTGGTAAAAATAACCCCTGAATTTTTTGCTTCCCGCTCTGATGCTAACCTTTCGATGCTTCATTTTTTTTTAGATGGCAGCTGTAACAGCGCAAAGAACATTGGAAACTATGTCCGCTATCACAACCCCTTCATGGCATTCCAAAGCATCTCCAAAAGCCCTTCTCGATGCCAGTACATTGTTCCTGGAACGCAATTGGATGTGGATATCAAAAACAACGCTGTACCTCAGTTTGTATTTTACACCCCCAATGTAAATGAAAAAGGAGGCGAAAAAACGCTTATTGTGACACACAGCTTATTTTAATTATTTTTTTTTTGGCGTGGCACAAGCTCCACAACAATGGCCGTCGTAAGTAGCCCAGCATGGGATGCTACCTTGTGTCACATGCAGTGCATAATTTTTTTTTTTTTTTTTGATGTTGCAGAGTCCAATGTTTCCAGTGCCTCAAGCTGGCTCAAGGAGTTCTTGGAGCCCAAGATGACCCAAGACGCTTTTAGCAAAGACACTTTGGTTGTGGTTACGTGGGACAAGCAGTCTTCGGTCACCACCAATAATCACGTGTTGACCATGCTCCTTGGGTCCATGGTGAATCGCTCGTCGAAATCTGATGGCGTTCCTTACAATCATTACAGCATTCTGAAAACTGTCCAAGATAATGTAAATCCCGTGGAAAAAAAATGCTACACCTGAACACCCTCTCATCCGTTTTTTCTGTTCCACCGTGCTAGTGGGGTCTTCCCAGTCTTGGCCAAAAGGATGTGGGTGCCACTCCTTTTATTCTGAAAGATCTGGCCGGTAAGCCGAAAAATCGAAAAAGTTTTTTTGGTTGATCCTGTTCAATTCATACTCCATTTTTTTTTGTCAGAGAATGGCATGTCTGAAAAGATCAAGAACGTCGTCATTTTGATGTTTGAAAACCGCAGTTTTGACCGTATGATGGGCTGGTTTGACTACAACAGCGAAATTGATGGGCTTACACCTGGCAAGGATTGTAACTATGTCAACCCTGCTGACCCTTCCAGTTTAAAGATCTGTGCCACCAATCAAGGCAAGCTCAAGGACCCATTGGATCCTGTAAGACCAAGTGAAAAAAGTAGACTAGCCCGTACCATGTTTCAAACTCTTTCTTGTAGGGCCATCTTTACAACGACACCACGCAACAAATCACTGGCAACGGCAAACTGCCATCCAACCAAGTGACCACAGCTGACATGAGCGGCTTTGTCGCCAACTTTGCTCACAACTACCCTGGCATTATCAACAACGCATCGGCTTTGCACCAAATCATGGACGGCTTCAGTCCTGATCGCATACCTATCACCTATGAATTGGCCTCCAATTACACTATTTTTGACCGTTGGTTTTCCTCTTTCCCAGGCTCGTATGTTTTTTTTTTTTTTTTTTTTGAAAAAAGAAAAAAAGAAAATAACTTTTTACCGCTTTCTAGCACCATGCCCAACCGCATGTACCTCCATAGTGCCACAAGTCATGGTGAACCTGATACTGACAGCTCCAAATACCTCAAGGGTTATCCTCAACGCACCATTTACAACAACTTGGATGGTAAGCATTCCTCAAACGCCGACGCCCGTTTCGCTGAGTTTTAATGTCTTCCTGCACCTTTTTCCACCGGCAGATGCCAACATCCCATGGGCCAACTATTTCTATGAAATCCCATCGCTGTTATTGTTTGATGAGCTGCGTCTTGGAGAACTGAGTCATTACAAGAACTGGGCAACTTTTGGAAAGGATGCCGCAGCTGGTACTTTGCCTCCTGTTTCTTTCCTGGATCCTGCCTACTTCTCCATCGGAACTTGCATTGTAAAAGGAATCTCTTTCTTTTGTCATCCGAGGCACTGACCACTGGGTTCTAATTTTTTTCAGGTGGAAAACGACGCCCATCCGCCATCTGACGTTGCTGACAGCGAAAAGCTCCTGAAGGAAGTCTATGAAACGGTTCGTGCCTCACCCCAATGGAACCAGACCTTGTTCATTGTCACTTTTGATGAGCATGGTGGTTACTATGACCATGTGAACACACCTCTCCATGGTAAGCCAATCTTTCCTATTGACTTCCTCCGCTCTGACCACCTTGTTTTTATGATCAGCTCCAAACCCCGACGGTCTTAATGTCAGCGACTTTAATTTTGATCGTCTTGGTCTGCGTGTGCCTGCGATCTTGATTAGTCCATGGGTGGAGAAGGGTGCTGTCATCCACGAAGCCCATGGTCCTTACTCTGATTCTCAATATGAACATTCATCGGTTCCTGCTACTTTGAAAAAGGTGGGTGGTCATTCATTTTTTTTTTTAGAAACAGCCCTGAGCTCACCCTCTTTCTCCGTAGCTTTTTAATCTTCCCAACTTCTTGACCAAAAGAGATGCTTGGGCAGGTACGTACTTTATTTCATGACTATGCCCAGCCAACGCTAACATTCTTGCCCAACCTTTCTTTTTTTTTCGGTAGGCACATTTGAAAATGCCATCTCATTGGACAAACCACGCACTGACTGCCCCACCGTCTTATCCGATCCCCCCGCTCCCATGACCAAGCCCACCACGACCAACCCGATCAGTAAGCTTGCATTTCTGCGAGGGCCTGCCGAAGTGTGAAAGAATTACTTATTTTTATCTCTTTAGGTCAAGCATTTTGTAAGCTGATCAAGCAGATTTTGCAAGGCAAGTCTTAATGGAGACAACCACCCATTGGGAAATGTAACAATAAAATAGAAGCAAGCAGCTTTGCAAGCTCCTCCTTCCATGTCCCATTGAGCCGGCTGGCTGCAAAAAGAAAATGACCGGGTGAGCGTCGTGAAGAGATCTACACTACGTCAACCGCCATTTCTGGCACACGCTTTCCAGCCCTCTAACATATCGCCTGACTGTCTGAGAGTGCTATAAATTCAATCATGGTCCATTCTCATGATTCTGAACATGTGTCCAACATTTGGACTAGGTCGACTTCGACCAATATTGCACTCTGGTTTTTGGTTTATGATCTGGTCGCCTGAGTGTCCCGTGGAGAGAATATGGCCGATTTTTTCATTTTTTTTTTTTAGCTGGGGGATCGGAGGGATCAAAACGAACCTGATCAAAAGTTGGCTGAGTCTGCCAGTTTCATTTTTCACCAACGCCATCCTTCATGGATTTACGCACCCTTGAAAAATGACAGCTCAATCGGATGACTGAAAAGTGCTATGTTGCATTACTTTTTTTTTTTTTTTTTTTTTTTTTTCAAAATGAAAAAGAATCTTGGCTGGCCACATTCATGCGCAGCATCATGGCATCGATTGTGGGCTGGGCAGGTAAGGCCATTGGTTATCAACCCTCTCACTCTTCCTCCTGTCTGAGAGGCTAGTCATTTATATCAAGGACATTTCTTGTCGTTTTGTTCTTGTATGCAAATCTGGTGTGACTTGATATTGAGAACTTATTTGCACTGCGGTTTTTGACCCGGTCGCCTGGGGGTACCCTGGGGAAATGGTTTTTTTTTTAGCTGTTCTTGTTTTTTAGTTCAATGGCTAAGAGGGTTCAATAAGCGTAATATAAAGTGCTGTTGTTGGAATGGAGGTTGTCAAACAAATCTCTGATGTGTTCTGTACCTGCGGAAATGGCGGAAGTAAAAAGGCGTCGCGCTCTTTTGTTTTTCTTTTTCTTTCCTTTCCTCGCTTCCTTTACTTTAATGGCTGACGTTATTCTTGTACCTAATGGCACATCCACAACATCCGGCCATTGTGGTAAGCCGAAAAATAGCTCATTCTTGGGCTTCTTGTACTTTTCAACATACCGGTGCCAGCTTTACAGCGATTAGCAACCGATTAGCAACCATGGGCACTAGCCCTCTATAGAACAAAAGATCAGACAACTCTACTGTTCATGTTGATGCGATGGTAATGTGTCTTGTGAAAAATTAGTCATTGGCATTGACATACTCTTGATTTTTTTAAAGCAACGATGACGAACCTGTGAAGCATGCGGATCAGTTTAGCATCGTAAAATCGGTCACGGGGGTGTCCTTTTCACGTATCTGTTTTATCAACAATAACATCCGACCTTGCAGGCGCAAACGTGCATGATCTCGGCTCTGCAGATGTAGATCCCGGCTGGTGAGTGAGGGTGCCTACCGCTTTTGGACCAAAGGATCGTCACCATACTATCGGCCACTTCACTACATCAAGAATACTGCGCACCGTGCAAGGATTGTCTTGGGTGCGTACGTGATCAGCACGATGTATTGATGGGCCAGAGGATGAACCTGGCATTGGACAACTCACTCGGTAGGCTCCCAGGAGATCAACCCGAAGTAGACCAGCACCACTTTGTACAACGAATGAACAACACATTGGACGAGCGTGCTACAACACCCGGCCCTATGGTAGCCGTCATTGACATGGAGATCGAAGACTTGGAGCAACACCAGCCAGTGACAATACCATGGATCTGCAGAGACAATGGATGGTCTACCACGTATCTCGTTTGGTGCTGCTATGGTTGATCGCGTTGCGCAGGGCTTTCGTGGACACGCCGTTGGAAGAACAGACGCTGTCAGGAAGTGCATTATCGAACAACAGCACCGAGCGGTGTTCATGGTCGCCCACACCAGCCAGGTAAGAAAGACTAAATAAGGGAAAAGAGTTTGGCGTGGCGTGGCGTATTTAACTTTGTTTCTCCTCACTAGAATTGCCATTCCTGCGATGGGCAACTCTCACCTGTGCACGCCCTAGATGAATCTTTTCTTTGAAGTTTTGCACAGCTTGCCAAATGGTGTGGGTTCGAGATGCATCCGCCTCAGAAAACATGTACTGGATCTTCAATGAATCCATCCACGACGGTCGTTCGCTTTGATCCGTCCTCGTGAATACGGTTGGCCTCGCTCCCACTCTCTCTGCCAGAACGCTTTGGTCTTCCTGCAAGTCCTTGGGACATTTACTATCTGAGTACCTCTCTCATCTATCTTTATATTGTAGGATAGGATGACGAACTGCCATCAGTAGATGGTGACAGCGACGACTTTTTTGTTGAACAAATAAAGTGGAGAAGCTAGCTTGCTGACATTTGCTGCAATTTGGAAGCCCCTTGCTCAGCCGCGAAAGAGCTGAGCGGGCGATTCAGTTTTTATAGCCTGCTTAGACTGCTTGGCTCCGGTGCCGTCCGTTGGGTTTTCTCATGATGACATGCTTTGCACTCACTTTTGTTACCTCTTTGAACCCACCTACTGATTGCAACAGACACCAGCCTCTGGAGAGGCGCTTACACAAAGGGTTCCGTTGATCACCTTTCTTGGCGGCTCATTTTTTATGCACTGCATCCCCAGATTCAGCATGCAGACGATGGTTGCACAAGAAAAAATCGGGCTAGGCTTCAAAGAGATGTCAAACCAAATGCTAAAAAAAGATTAATCCCTCAAGACTGGAATCGCTGATGGCGATGTATTTTTTTTTTTGGAGGCTTCAATGGCAAGGTCGTTAGACTGAGCAGCATGACAACGTACTGAACTAGAGGGAGGAGGAGAAAATAACAATGACGTTTTGCAGATCGTGCTTGGCACAGGTGATGCAAGACGGTGATGCTGAGCGGCTTTCTATTCATTTAGGCGGAAAAGGAGTTGGTAGCCTTGCAAGTTGCAATGAAATGGCGCGCAAAAAAAAAAAAAATCGATCAATTCCGGTCGCACATGACCAATTGAAGCACATGCCCTTCCTAGAACGCTCGAAACGAAGTTCTGCACAACAACGACAAAAAAGGACCAAAAAAAAAAAAGACCGAGGTCAATGTCCAAAATAGCAAGACCGTCCCAACCAGCAATGCTCTATTTTTGAAGGGGGAGGTGGAGAACTCTCAGCTATTGTTGTTAGGCTGGTTTGATAAAACCCGACGACTCAATTGATCTAACTTTTGACTCATACATAGGTGGGTTGTGTCTGCTCGGATGCCTTTTTTCCTCTGAGTTTAACGGGTGGCACCAAGGCTATTCCAAACGAGGTCTCTGTGTATCACAGTGTCTGTTGTCACACCAGATCAAGAGGTGAAGACAGATGCCAGCAAGAAGGTGGTTTTTAACATGGCTTGGCATTCCGAAACCTTGCGGAAAGAAAGAGCAGTGGTTCGGGAATTCGTGATGCTAGACCAACGGCCAAAGAGTGGTCATTCGTCGTACGTCATCCTCTACCAATTGACAAACAAACAGAAATCCCCCAAATTGGTTCCCGTCACACAGAAATTTAGTCTCCCAAATCACAAAAAAAACCAAAGGAATGATCGATTTGTTTATGAGTGACAATGGACGGAGAGTCTAAGAGGCCCATTTCTGCTGCAGATACTGGATGATTGAGCCAGGCATGTCCAGAGGATGGGAGGGGCGAACGTTGAAGGCAAAGACTTGCTCTAATCGGTGGGGGTCGAACTTGGCGTTGGCTTTGGTAGGTGAGGGGAGGGAGTTGGAAGACTTGCATTGGGAAGGGTCGGTGAAGCACCAAGGCAAGGTTGTCCAGGGTTTGATGCGGTGATGTAAAATATTTCTATACACGAACTGATACAAGGATGGGCCGGAACGATCAGGATGACGTAGGGTGGCGTGGACCATTTCGCAAAGGCCGAGAGATCGAGGTTGGAAGTGCCAGACAGCACCGGTGAAAGGGTTCCCTTTCATGGACGATTGACAATTCCCTTGGGCCATCCATTCCTGCTCTAACAAGGGTGACAGATCTCGAATAAACAGGGTGGGCAAGTCAAACCAGACGCCGCCGAGGCTGTACAGAGTCAAGAGTTTGAGTTGATCGGGGTGAGACCCTTTCGGTGAATCGTCGTCGGTGTAAAAGGGAGCAATGGGTGTGTCATGGATGAGGCTGTGAAAGTCATACAGTCGATAGTCGAGACGATCCTTGGGTAACTGGAGCCACAGAGGGTTGGCAAGAAGAGTGAGTTCATCGTTGGGGTGGATCCAAAGAATGAGGTGGGTATGTGGTGGCTGGGTGGCCAGAAAGGATCGCAAAGACGCCTGATGGGTCAGCGTAAATGCTTGGTGTTGCTGTAACGACCAGGTGGTATGGAAATAAACCATGGAGGCATTTGTATCAGGAAAAGGTTGAAGGAGGCCCGCATAGTCAAAGCAAGTGTATTCTTCCCAAACTGGCACCCCGGGCACAAAGTTGTGGAGAGGCGAGGCCACAGGCTGGCTCGATTGCTGGCACGCGTCAATGAGAGGCTCTACCTGCATAAGTTGGGGATGAGCGATCCATTGTCGAATGTAAAGTCTTGGATTGAGTTCCAGGCGACAAATAAGGAAGAACGAAGCAAGGCTACAGCCAACAAGTAGCACAGCAAACCTAAAGATGAGCCACGGCCGATTGCAGTTGTATCGTCGGGTGGTGTTGGTGGGTGATCTTGACCTGAATATTAACATGGATGTAGATAGCCTTTTTATTTTTTTACAAGATGGGGGTAAATGGCCAAGCTACAAAAAAAAAAAAAAAAAAAAAAAAGGAGAAGCGGGAAAGAGGGAGGAAAAAAAAAAGATCTCTTGTTTCCACAATGCCATTTTTGAATCTCCGCCCATCTTACAACACGGCCAATCCCAGCGCCAAGACACTTTGCCCCCAAAAATAAAACGTTCGTTCTTTCTTCAAAAACTCAACTCCATGTCACACCAAAGGCAAACGTGTTTATAATAAGAGACAAAAAAGCCGGGATTTTTTTTTTCAATGGTCCAAAATACGCAAGTTGCCAGTGACAACCTTGTTCTCTAACATGGAGCCGGAGGGAATATCGATGCGTTCACCATGGTTAGCTACAATAATGACCGTGCCTCGTAATTCAACATGGGCACCAAAGGTGACATCGCCAGTGACAGTCAAGTGGTCCAATTCCAGAATTTGAGGAATCGTCTTAAAACGGGATAAAAAGTCTTGGACCTTCTTAAAGTGGTCACCCAATTTGACAAGAGGCACAACGTTGAACATGCGCTTGGGGTTGACCACAAGCTGACCATGGACAAGAGAGTACAGGTTGGAAGTGACAAGGAACAAGTCCGAGGTGGATTTGACAGGTAAGAAGCGGGTACGAGGTACATTGACACCATGAGCGTTCTTGAAGTGCTTGATACCAGCACCAACAGCGGTTTCCAGTTGGATGACCTTTTCGCCGCTGTCGGTGGTCTTGTTGTTGACAATGATTTCTAATTCGAGAGCTTCTTCGTCCATGACACGCTTAATGGCCTTGAGGTTGATCCACAGGTTGTTGGTGTTGAAGATTTTGAATTTCTTGATGGACTTGAAGTCTTCGACGTGCTCGTCCGGTACTTGAGCGATTTCGAGCAGACGGATATGGCCATCGTAGTCGATCAGGGTACCACCCTTGATATCGGCCTTTGTCTTATCGGTGACTTCCATGATGAATTCGGCATCGGTGTCGACCATATGATGCAAGATGTTGAGGTCCACCGTGGCACCTAAATTGTCGACGTTGGACACAAACAAATATTCCTTGCCTTGGGCCAGCAGTTGGTCCAGCAGACCCGACGTGTAGAGTGATTCGTACAAATCACCATGGCCAGGAGGGTACCATTGCTCAATGGGGGCATCCGGGCTTCGAGGCACTGGCAACAACGATTCCTTCTTGATACGGGGATAACGACTCTGGTTGAACGTGATGATGTCGACATTGTGAGTGGCGTACTTTTGTACAATACGCTTGGTTTCATCGTCGGTGTTGAAAGAATTCATCAAAATAAATGGTACGCTGACATCATGCTTGCGGTTCAAGTACTACAAAAAAAAAAAAAATCAAACAGAATGAGCCACGCGGCCCTTCTTCATCCAGTCACTTGCCTCGATTTGCCGCACGCTCAAGTCCAAAAACGTCATTCCGTCACGCACTTCAATGGCTGATTTGGGACCAACGCAGCCCATCGTTGTGCCGAGACCACCGTTTAGCTTCAGCACAGCCAATTTGTTCAAATCGCTTGATGTGGTGATTTCAGGAATATCCTTGTAGGCAACCACTTGTTCTTGTGAAGGCGATTGGATACGATCCCAGTCACTACAAAAAAAAATATGAGCCTCCTTCCTAAAACGCGAACAACCTACATCTTTGTTCCCTTGGCCGTATCATCCAAATAGCGAGTAAACAGCATGTAGAAGCCGTCCATTTCTTGTGAGAAGAACTATCAAAAATCAATCCATCAATCCATCTGATCTGATCGGTTCACGGGAACACTTCCGATAACGACAACCCCATCCTCCCCTCTTCCTCTTTCTCCAACCACACGTTCCCCAATGCTGCTATTCCATCTTCTTCGCTTGCCATCCTAGTCTTCTCTATTCCACCCTTACGTTGCGTTGCTCTTCTGTCGTGATTTGAGAGGCAAGTTTTCCAAGCTCGACCTTCATGGCCTTTGCTGCAGAGGCACTGCTGGCACTTTGGAAATCCTAAATGTTAGGAAAATTATACATGATGAGTGATAGCAAAAGTCACTCCGGTTCCATCTTCATTGGAAGGCATCCTGACCAGCGGATGAAGTGTTTTTTTTTCCTTTCTTTTTTCCTTGTTTCATCCTGACACGCGGAATATAAAAATAGCAATGCCCTTACCAACGTGGAGAGGGTATGAGGATGATGACGATCAGTACCAATGGTAGTAGATGGCTTTCGAGCAAAAGTTGACATGATGGAAATTCAAGAAAAAAAAAATAGAAAAAATAAAACAAAGAGGAAAAAAAATAAAAAAGAGATAAGGGCCCGATGTTGCTAGTTGGAAGAGGCCAAAACGTGCTTGTTCTTTGTGAGACTCCCAACAAATTCTTTCACAACAAAAAAAGCCTTTATCATTGGAAATATGGGACCTTCCCGGTTCCCTCCTATGGTCCCTTAAAAAAACCAACTTGGTTATTGGCAAGGTGAAACATCCTCCCCTTCCTTCTATCCCCCTCTTTTTCCAAGCTTCTTTATTCATATTCGGAAAAATAACAAACCAAGTTTCTGCTTTTTTTTTTTTTTTTGCTCTGGTTGTTAGGCAAAATCGGCGGAGGTGCATTGGGCACTTTTTTTGAGTTTAGAGGTGTCCTTTTTTTGGGCTTCTTTGAAAACTCTATCCCTGATATTGTATGATCAGGCAAAAGGGACATCACCCGTCTCCATCCCTTTCTCTTTCTTCGTTTTTATTTTTATTTTTTTGCATATTTTTGGAAAATAGCAACGGTGCACGTCTGGTTTGAGCCAATCCCGAAAAAGAATGGCTTCCAATGGCTGAGATCACGAATTTAAATTGGCCGTTGCACCCTTTTCTTCCTCTCTCTCACCCTGGGGCTCACAATTGAGAGGCCTACGTAGCACTGCTGTTTCATTTTGTGCTTGGCCGTGAAGCGTTTACTTGGTATGCATGACCAACGACGGCAGCCACCTCCTGGGTAGCCGTCATGGCAGAGGACCAGCTTCTGCCCGTGGCTTCAAAGCCTATTTTTGCGTATCTGTAGATCTCATCGGCACAATCTTTAGGATGTCTGTGCATGCACCCATCCTTTTTTTTTTTCTCATTCTTTTGTACTCGTATTGGGGTGAGCCTATTCTCGATGATTTTGTCTTTATCTTCTGGTTATCTAGAAGCAAAAAAATAGGTGAAACCCGTAGCATAGCAGGCTAGATGGATAGATGCGATCTGCATACAGGCCATATATCATCATGAAGGAGAATGGCGTTGAAACAATCTGGCCAACAGGGCAAGTTTGCCTAGGATCTCCGACCCCCCAGCCTGCAGTTTTTGATGTCCCAAAATCGATGAAGATTTAGCTGGGCAACCTTCACCAATCAACCTGATTTTTTCTCATCATCCTGAATTCATTCAAGGACCCCCTGGACGATTCCTCAAAAATCGGCTGACAGGCTCTGCGGCCTCTGATTGGCTCCGGTCATAGCCTCCATCCATGCCACTTCTCGTGAAACTCGGCCAGTGCAACGATGCCAGGCCCTTGTGCCTGAATGCATTGCAACTCCACCTTTACCTCTAAAGTTTCTTGACAACCGACTTTTGTTGGCACAAAAGCGAAAACGGCTAAAGCAGCCCACGACACGGCTGTGATCTGGTTGGATGGATTTTTTTTGTTTGTTGCACAGCCCTCGTTTTTTTTTTTTTTTGCCTAGGTCTTCCTTGGATCGTGTTCTTATCCATCTATTGCCAAGGGCTTTGGATAGATGGGCTGTATCACCATACGCCACCACCTGATCCTACCCTCTGTGACCGCGCTTCGCCTGTTCGCTGCTCACCCAGCAGCCTCAATGGCTTCTCTACAGACTTCACCCCTAGTTTTTTGTACCATGGCTGCTTGCTCCGGGTCGGGTATGTTTGGTTGATTCAGCATGTTTTTCTGACTTTGCCTTGGGTTTGGTAACTTTAGTCATATTGCCTTATTTAACGTCATTGTTACTATAGGAAAAGGGGCTCGATAAATCATGGCAGTCTCCTGAAGCCGATCCCTCAAAGGAACCACGGCCTTCATGACTCGAGCAAAACGCGCATGAGATGACGTATTAGTCAAACTCCGCCTTTGGCCTGCTTGATTGGTCTGCAAAAGGACGACGTTATGGATGACCAGGCACCATCCACGTGCTTCATCCTCTCCATCATGGAAAGCCTGAGGTAGCCTGGTTGTCGAATCGGGGTGGGGAGGGGGTGCAAGCTCTCGGCTGGTGTTTATGGTGAAGCAGGGAAATGACCCTATCGTTGACAAGCATCTCATCAAACATTAGACCGGACGTAAGAGCCCACCATCCTTCAACATTCGGTCGACCTCGCGTACAGACTCTGGCCGGCATGAACACTTGAAAAAGTAACCAGGCTGACCTGGCCGCCCTTTGCCGGCGCCGTGCTTATCATCATAGCAATCCTCCCTTTGCTTGAATGGCGTTTGCTTCGTTTATTTGAGTAAACTACTGCATCCATCTTATGGGTTTGTCAAGCTTGCACAGGCCATTTCACGAGTGGGCGGTCAAAAATTGGATGCCTCTGCTCCAGCCAATCGCAACCTCCGCAGCTTGCTGATACAGTGGCGACCAGGTTTTTTTTTTTTTCAGTCCTTTTTTTTTTTTCTTCATCTTTTTTTTTTTTTTTTTTTTTCTCCCTCTGACATGAATTCCTTCTCGCAACTTAATTTACAAATCCCTGATCTGTGGGAGGTCAGAGTAAGTTTTATGAAAGGCATCAATGGTAGGAAATGGGGACTGACGCACGGTTTATTTTCCTGAAGGATGTCATCAACAAAGTGTACGTTCCCGATTTGACAGAAAGGAAAAAAAAGACTGACATACAGCTTATCTCTAGGAAAAATGTGGTTTTGAATTATACCGAAATGGAAGCCAAAGTCCATGAAGCGACCAACAATGAAGCGTGGGGCGCCTCCAGTACACTCATGCAAGAAATCGCCCAAGGTACTTTCAACTAGTAAGTTTCGAAGCAAAGGTTGTGCAAAAGAAAAGGCCATCCCATCTCACTCATTCTCATCAGCCAATACTTTAACGAAATCATGCCCACATTGTACAAGCGATTCACTGAAAAGGAAGCCACGCAATGGCGCCAAATTTACAAGGTAATGCGCCTCACTCTTTTTCCTGGCGCTGGAGCTCAACTTTTTTAATTTGGGTTTTTAGGCTTTGGTGTTACTGGAGTATTTGGTAAAGAATGGGTCGGAACGTGTCGTGGATGATGCTCGATCGCACATTTCCATGATCAAAGTGATGCGCAGCTTCCATTACATCGACGACAAGGGCAAGGATCAAGGCGTGAACAGTAGGTGACCATCCATCCGCCTTGGCCTCTCTGACTCTTTCTCTCTTGTAGTTCGTAACCGGGCCAAAGAACTTGCAGATTTACTGAGCGATACGGAATGCATCAAGTCAGAACGGAAAAAGGCCAAGAAGAACCGCAACAAGTACATTGGTGTGGGCTCGGAAAACTCGTTTGGTATGGGTGCTGGCGGCGGCTTCTCCAGCAGCTCAGGCATGCGCGGATTTGGTAGTGATTCTGGCCCTTCGTCCTATGGCATGGGCTCCGACAGTTTCTATGACAACGATATGGGCTCGTCCCGTGGTAAATACGACGATGACGACGACAATGACTTTGACAGCAGCGACAACAACAACAACAACAACAACAAGGCCGCTGCCACCACAGCCACCCAACAAAAGCCTGTCAAGGCTTCGGATCTGCTTGACTTTGACGAGCCAGCTGGCAAGAATGATGCTGCTGACGACTGGGGCGACTTCACCACCGGCCATCAAGCAAGCGCCTTGGACGACTTTGACGATTTCCAATCGGCCTTGCCTTCCACCACAACCTCCTCTGCCCCCACCTTCCAACCTACCTCGACAACCACCCCTGCCTCCAGTTCCAGTGCCAACAACAATTTATTGGACTTATTGGGTGATGATACCTTCTCAGCGCCGACCTCCAGCCCCAACAACGGCTCAGCACCCCCATTGATGGCAGCAGCGCCAATGCGCCCACCTTCCATGACTCCTCCCTCTTTGGCCACATCAGCCCCGGCTCCTTCACAGCAAAGCAGCAACGCGCTGCCTGGGGGCATCTGGTCTCAAGCTTCCAGCTTTGTTTCGTTGGATTCTTTGGGCAAGTCCAACCAACCAGCCAAAACGACCACCGGTCCTTCCATGAATGCCATGAAGTCCTCCAGTGTGAATGCTGGCTGGCAGTCCTGGGCCACCAACAACACCTCCACACCTCCTCCCACGCAACCCACCAACAACAAACCCAAATCCTCCTTGGATGATCTTTTGTTCTAAGAAAAATGTTGACAATAAACCTTAAGCGTATTCCACATCCTCTTGGTTCCCTTTTTGGTCATTGATCCATCCTCGACCAAATTGTTGTTGCACAAAAAAGTTGTTTTTCAATCTCCTCCATCTTCTCTTTCACTCTTGCCTCTCCCCCCCCTTTTTTTTATTATAAACACAGTTTTTCTTTTTTTTTTTTTTCATCTCCATCTTTACTGCTTTTTTTAATCCTTACTTTGATTTTCCCCTTCCATTCATTTTATTTAGCGTCTTATCTTTATGGCCAATCCCCAACCTGGCTATGCTAATATGGAAGAACTGACTCAGCTACGCGCTCAAAACGAGCAGCTATGGAAAATCGTGGAACGACAGCGCACCATGATTCAAAGCCTACAAAAGGAAAACTCTCATCTGGTGGCTGAACGAGACTCATTACAAGACAAGGTCAACAGCATGGATCAGTCCAAACGACAGCGGGCGAGCCTGTTCATCAGTCCTGAAACCATGCGAGCCTTGACCGAACAACAGCACCCTGATGATGAGCCCGCCAGTCCCATGCCTCCCCCTCGGTCTCCCTATCGAGCCAACCGTACGGATAGAGAACAGTGGCACCGCTCTCCTCCTTCCGTGCCTCCTCCTCCCGTGCCTCAAATCTCAACCGCCCCACCCTCCAGCCCTCCCCTTCCTCCTATACCAAGTGTCCCTCCTCCTTTATCCTTGTCTGTCCACCCTACGCAACAGCAGCCGCCCGTGCCAACCACGCCTACCTCGCCACGCCATATCATCATGGAAAAGGATGCCCAGTTCATGCAAAAATTCTCATCCAAATCCACTGCAGGCTATGCCACCACCATCTCGCCACCGCCGCCGCCTGTGCCCTCCCGAGTCGACCTGCCCACGCCTGTGGCCAGCGCCTCCACCCCTACCCATCACCTGGAAGATACCTCCCTGTCATCTGTCTCGTCCATTCCTCAGCGCCCAGCTACCGCCAACGCTCTCCACCATCGTTCCAAGCGATCCAGCCACATCTTTTTGCCCGACACTCCCACCCAGCCTCCTCCTCCCCTGCCCGTCCCCACCGTCGACGTCTACCAGCACAACAACGCCACCTCCACCACCCTCTCTTCCACCACCTCTACCGCCACCACCTCCACCCAGCCCCCACAGCAACAGCTCGCCAACAGCGCCAGTCCATTTGCTGGTGGCATCACCAACATTGTCATCAAGGTCCTGGGCTCTTCCATCCGCTACAATGAGAAACATCGCGAAGTGGTCTCCTTTATCATCTCTGTTGGCAAGAAGTCGGAGGACCCTCTTCTGGACCAAGACGAGCTCTGGCGGGTCGAGAAGTTTTATAGCCACTTTTTGGATTTGGATGCAAAGGTAATCCATCTCACCGGAAAATAAAGCGGCCAAGGAGAAAAAAAAAATTAGACTGTAGCTGACTTTTTTTTTTTTTTTTTTTTGGTCATTCTAAACGCAGTTAAAGAAGCACCGATTTGGACAGACACGTATCAAGTTACCCGACAAGGCATTGTTCAGTACAAACTCGCCCAGCAAGGTGGATCGTCGCAAGCATGCTTTGGAACAATACCTTCAGACGATGATCACATCCTCTATGGATGACAATAGCGATGTCTGCGAATTCCTGAGCACCAATGTCGTTGATCATGATGTCTTTGCCTCTACTGACAACAAGGAAGGATACCTCACCAAACGCGGCAAGAACTTTGGTGGTTGGAAGCGCCGCTACTTTGTGCTCAAAGGCAACGTGCTCGAGTACTATGAATCCAAGGACGGCAATCAGCTGGGCTCTATCCGTCTGGTCAATGCCCAGATTGGCCGCCAATCCAACGCAGCCTCGGCCGAAGAGGCTCAGCAACCACCCCAACCACTCCATGACAATGGCACCAACAACGCCTTCCGCCATGCCTTTTTAATCATTGAGCAAAAGCGTCCTGGCCATGTTTCTCGCCATATCCTCTGTGCCGATTCTGACCAAGAACGCGATGGCTGGGTCGATGCCTTGTTGAAACATGTCGTCTGGGAAGAAACCCCATCGCCTCCGTTCTCCGATCAGCCAGCCTCTGGTCCTTCTGCTGGTGGCCAAGTCGACCCAAACCACACACTGGACGCCAGGCGCAAAAAGGATGTCGTCGGTGTTGCTGTGTCCTCCGAATCCACCGACTCCCTCCTGTCCCCGGCCGAGTCTTCTAGTTCGTCGTTGTCCCCTCCTCGCCATCTCGCCCGCCGCTCTTCCATGGTCAACCTGCTCAACACGCAAGAAGAAGCGGTTGTGTTGCCCGCTCGAGCCGTGTCACCGTCTCCTGCGTTTGGCCGCCACAGTGAAGAAGCTTCGTCGGTCATGGATGAGAAGAAGAAGGCCAAGCGCATGACCTTCTGGGGCAAGAAGATGTTCAACAGTAGCAGCAACAGCCTTGATAACTCGACAGCTTCGCGCGGGCTCTTGTCCCGCGGTCAGCAAGAACGTGTGCCAACCAATCCAGTGTTTGGTGTGCCGTTGGACGATGCTGTGCGTATCTCGCGGGCCAGTGACAGCTACCAACTCCCATCCATTGTGTTCCGCTGCATTGATTATCTAAACGCCAAGAATGCCGAGCTCGAGGAAGGACTCTATCGACTCAGCGGCAGCAATGCGACCATCAAGGCCTTGAAGCTCAAGTTTGACTTGGAAGGCGATGTGGATCTCCTAGCTGTCAAAGAGGAATACGACGTGCATGTGGTGGCTGGCCTACTGAAGATGTGGTTGCGTGAGCTGCCCACCAGTGTCTTGACTCGAGAGCTTCGCATGGACTTTTTACATGTCATTGGTAAAATGAAATGAAATGAAATGAAAAAAAACTGGGACTGACTCTTCCGGTTTGTAGATTTATTGGATCGCAAGGATCGAGTCAATGAACTAGGCCGTCTGGTGTCGCAATTGCCCATTGTCAATTATACCTTGCTGCGAGCCCTGACGGCGCATTTGATCCATGTGGTCCGACACTCCGACGTCAACAAGATGACCATGCGCAATGTCAGTATTGTGTTCTCACCCACCTTGGGCATCCCTGGGACCATTTTCAACCTGTTTATGAGCGAATTCGACTATATCTTCTGGACCACCGAGGACGGTGATGCCGCGCCTCGCATGCTCCTGGACGACGAAGAAGAGCCTCAAGAAAAACCAACGCAAGTGCAGCAGCTCGGCCGCCGTCCTACTCTGCAATTACGCGATGGCCGAAGTAACCGCAACAGTGTAAATTACCGCGAGGCTGCTCCTAATAGTTTCGTTGGTATTGAGAAGAACCATCAAGGTAAGAGCGATCTCATCGATAGGGGTTGGGTTGCTCACTCTCTTTTTTAGGACAAATCATGTTGGAAGAAATGGAAGACGAAGTCAACGATCTGGCGCTCTCTGATGATGATTACTCGATCACCTCGGATGACCGACACCCCTCCATTCCTGTCCATGGATAAAAAAGAATTGTTGTTTATTTTGTTTGTAATTATTTTACTCCACTTTCCTCTTTTTATACATATTTATGCTGTCGATGGCCTCTTTTTTTCCACCCTAATCCTTCTCGATAGATCTCTTTCATCTTTTTGCCCAAACTCCAAAAGTGTGTTTTCCTTTTTCTAATGCTCCCTGAGGGGTAGTAGAGTGAAAATGAAACGACACCTCCCTCTTTTTTTTTTTTTTTTTTTTTTTTTTTCCTCGCTATTTGCTAATCCTCGTAATGAACAACTAAAAATAATAATAATAAAAGAGGTCATTTTACGAT
The DNA here is from genome assembly GCA_002104935.1 of Hesseltinella vesiculosa. Taxonomy (NCBI): domain Eukaryota; kingdom Fungi; phylum Mucoromycota; class Mucoromycetes; order Mucorales; family Cunninghamellaceae; genus Hesseltinella; species Hesseltinella vesiculosa. Next base: position 121,239 of record MCGT01000024.1, on the reverse strand, counting down.
TTGTATCACCCAAGACTTCACCAAGGTATGGGATGTAATGAAAAATAGTTTTGTTTTTTGTTTGTTCAGTCTTGTTTGTAATCCAATTGCGATTCATGCAATGACACAACCAAATTTCTACACGCCCAAAAACTGCATTGGGCGGAGATCGACTCGTTTTTTTTAACGCTTTTTCCCTCCTTCACCTGAAAAAAAGGCCCCCCCTTAATTTTTCATTTGTTTACCTTTTTTTCTCTCCTCTCACATTTTTTTTTATCTTGTTTCCTTTCTCTCTCTCTCTATTCCCAATCGACCCTTTTAGCTTTTAATGAATGGCCGGTGAAGACACGGTCATCAACTTTGTGATTGGGGTGTTTGTGTCGTTGGGCGCTTCTTTTATGGATGCTCTTGGACTGAACATTCTAAAACTCGACCATGTTAGAGAAGGCAGCAAACCGACTTTAGCACGCCGTGGTGACTGTGGACGACCTCTTTGGCATATTGGACTTTATACTTATATTGCCAGTCAACTCATCGGTAGCACCATTGCTCTTAGTATGGCCCCCCCCTTTTTTTTCCCTGATATTTATATCACTTGACTCATCACTTCTGTTTATCCACCTTAGATTATCTGAAAACACAGGTACGTAAGGTCTTTCTCTTTTTAAGGAGACCTTGACAATAGAGCAAGAGCAGGAAGATGGACTTTTTTTCTTTTTGGTGGTTGGGCATGTTGATACTAACAAGCCTTTTTCTATTTCTATCCATTCTATTTTCCTAGTGGGTTGCGCCTTTGGGAAGTGTGGCATTAATCTACAATTTCATCTTTGCTAAAATCCTGGTCGGTACCAACATTACAAGAAAGGATGTCTTCGGAACCTTTGTCGTCGTCGCTTCTGTCATTTGGATCGTGGTCTTTGGTGGTATGTATAATGGTGAAGATCGTAAGTTATCCATGTTTCCATTCTTTTTTAGGGAGATCAAGGGGGTGAAAAAAGTGAGGAGAGAGCGGGGGGAGGGGAGTGAGGGGAGGAAGATGGTGTAAAAGAAAAATTACCATACAAGGGAGTCATTTGAAAATAAGCAGTGTAGTGAGATTACTATAATTGTGTGCTATGCATGATGGAAGAGTTGTCATTTTCACCAACGTGACCCTTTTTTTTTTTCTTAAAATAGCTGAGGCATCCATCTCGTTAGAAACCCTCAAGACATTGTTTACTCGACCCATATTTATCATCTATTTCAGTATCTTGAATGTGGTCACGTTTTGCGGTCTTGCCTTTGCTGTCTGGTGCAGCTGGCTCATCACCGAACGGTCCAAACGAATGATCTTCTCCGCCGTCTCACCCAAGAAAATGCGCAAACTGGTCGGACTGATGTTTAGCTTGGAAGGCGGACTGTTGGCAAGCGAAACCCTATTGCTGGCAAAGAGTGGGTAAGGCATCTTCGGCGTCCTTGTCTCTTTTTCCTTCAACATTGGCTCACCCTTCTTCTTAGTGTCAAATTGTTCACATTGTCCGTCACTTCCCAAGTCAATCAATTTACGGACAACATCAGTCGGTTCATTGTCTTGGCTCTTCTTGTCACCGCCATCCTTCAGGTGTACTGTCTCAACACTGCCTTGAAAATGTACAGCTCCGTCGTGGTTGTGCCCGTCTTCTACGGCACCTACACAGCTCTCGGTCTGGTCAATACCATCATCTACCTAGACGAAGTCGGCAACTATTCCGGCTGGACCATTGCCTTGGTCTTTGTTGGCATCGGCGTTCTGATCTACGGCGTTTATCTTCTGAGTTCCAAAACCGACCCCACCATGGCCAACGACGACGACGACGACGACGAGAACGAGCCTCCATCCACCAACGACATGGAAGCTCCTTTGCCAGGCGCTGATCTTCCTGGCTCATCCAACCGATCTCTTCACCGATCCAGCTCCTCCCACCCTTCTCCTACTTCAGCCGAGAATCAGCATGCCATGACCTCTGTCAACGGGCCAACTGCCAACCCTTACCTCTCCTCTTCCTCCTCCATCACCAAAAAAGGTCAGTACCGAAAAAAAAAAAAAAAGCCTTTGTGGCCATGAATCTAATTTTTTTATTTTTAATTTTTAGGCGACGACCAAAAGCATTCGAAAATCTATCTAGACCTTCATGAAATGCAGTCGTTATCATGTTCTTCCTCGACGTCATCTACGCATATCAACCTACTGATGCAGCTCCCACCTCCGCCTCGTTACACCGACAAGCAGGATGACCATGAAGAAAAGTCACCGCGACTTCTTGATCACACCATGAACTATGTCTCTGCATCCACCTCCTCACCCTATTGTACATATCCTGATCTCACCGCATCCCGTTCGTTGGCAGCAAAGCGACGCTGGCTCCCACAATGGCTAATGCCGCGCTGGCCTTCGTTCTCGGCATCGAAACAACGCTCCTTCTTCTCCCTCCCCAGCACAGCTTCCAATACCACCACCTCCACCTCCATCGCCACTGCGTCTTCGTCCGCCGCCACCACGGCCAAGGACAAATCGTCCTTGTCCGACCCACATCACCTTTCTTTACCTGCCATCATCAAGCCGTCTGTCGGACGGCTTTCCCATGACAACACCGCTCCTCCATTTGAAAAACCTTAATGATATCCTTTTTTCTTTTCTTTGTTTTACCACCCTCCGTTACCAACTTTGTTCTCGGTATTCAATGGCCTGTATCATTCCCCCCTTCCGCTCCCTCTCTTTGGTTCATTTCTTTTTCATTGTGTAGATCCTTTTTTTTTTTTTTTTCCATGCATGAAAAAGTGGAATAAATAGCCACTTTTTTTTTCGATATCCCGTTGCCCCTCCCCCTCCCCCCTTCTCCCCCCAGAAAAAAAAATGTGGCTGCATACGATCGAACGGACACAGTTGTTTTCACGATGGGGTACAGGCTCTTGGTCCGATGGACAGAGAGCGATATGAAGAGCATTCGGTTTTTAACTTTTTTGGCTCTTCACTGAAACGACGGATTTTTAAAAAACAATTATTTTATTCAACGCTCGGGGTGAACGTTCATATCCTCTCGTCTTCAGAGGAATGCAGAGCTTTCAAGCCCTTCTCATAAAAATTGGATGTTCCAAGATAGGCTTCGATGCTCTTGTTTTCTACACAAATAAAAAATAATTAGAATAAATCATCCGAAGACGAGTTAAAAAAAAGGCCGTTTACCCAGGTGCTTGAAAATGTCATGGAAATGCGGCAGGAATTCACGACGAGGAACAAACAAATTGAATTCCAGATCAGCAAACACGGCAAATTCATGCTGGTGGATTTCTTTGGCATCAATGTCGAGCACATCGTCCACTGCTTCCAACAGGCTTGCGCAATCAGTGCCTCGGGCTTCATTGATTTTGAACGATAAAAACACACAACAAGCAGCAATCAATTTGCGATTCTTCTTGGTAACCACATTCTAATGAAATTAAAAAAAAAGGTTGGGAATGGCTTTTACTCTCCTTATTTTCTTGGTACCTTGCTCACCAGCTTTTCAAAATAGACATAAGACATGGCCAATGTGGACATCTCCAAGTCACAGGCGCGTCCGATTTCCAACAGGTGCGCTTTGATGGCCCGGATCTTGGTCAGCGTGATTTCAGCAGCCAGCTCGGGATGAGCAAGACGGAATTGCTCATTGAGTTCTTTGCGTGCATCGGCTGGTCGGATGGGCTGGCCCGTGGATGTCTATATTGGAACAGGTCAATAAAACAAGTTAGTTTTGTGTGGTGTGTCGGTGTCCATTTTTTTCGGTCGCTTGTACGTACAACAGAACTGGAGAGATGGCCATAGCTATTATACGAGTCATTGTCCAAAAAGTAGGGATCATAAGTGTCGTGGCTGACCAAGCCATCATCGGGTGTCACTGAAAGATCGTCATCCCTACCGAAGAAAAATGAAAATGAAAAAAAAAAAAAAAAGTGGTGTATTGAGTTTAGCTGGATCATAGAGGCTCTAGGCGGCACTTACGACAGGGTACCCAACGGTGAGAGGAAGTGGGCGTAGGAAAGCGCCACACGCTTATGGCGTCGATCATGGTTTGCCAGTTGTTGCTGATGACTAATAAAGAAAAAGGAGGTGAGCGACTCGTACACAGAAATGAACCCTAGTTCAAAGGCGTTCTATTTTACACATAGCCGACTTGGGTGGTGGCTGAATCAAATTTGCGGCGAGATGTGGATTGGCGCAGCTTTTCAGTGTAATAGCGAAAGACAGAGAGGATGGTGGGATTGGATGGGCCGTTCTAGAAGATAAAAGGCTGAGGTCAGAAACGGCGTCATGCTTGGGGATTTGATTGTGTACTCACCACCCGGTCCATGGTAGTTGACTTCTTTTTTATCTTTTCCGAGGCAATAGGACGTTCACTATCTTCACGAGTCAGCTTATGATGTTCATGGGAGGCTTCACCAGAGCTACGACGTCGATCGCCAAGTTTTTTCTTGTTGCCAAGGTCATTGGAGGTCAAGAGGGATGTAGCCAACGGTAGCGATGGCTGGTGATGATGATGGTGGTGGTGGTGGTGGTGGAATCGCATGGCCGAAGGGCTGTTTTCGTCATCACTGGAGCTACTATCACTGGAATGCAAAGAAATGGCTACAAGAATATAATAAATTGCCAAAAAGCAGGCGAGGTCATGACCCTTGCTGAACTATTTTTTTTTTTTTTTTCAGCACAACTTACCAGCCATATCAGGGTCGCCATGATCGTCATCAAAATAAGGGCTGATATGAGTATAGTCAAAGATATCGCTTGTTGTGTGGGGAGCAGGAGCGCAATCGCATGCAGTTCCAACAACCAGGGATGCATGGCTGGTTGTGGAGGCGGTATGTTGATGGTGAAGAGAAAGTGGAGAGCCAGCAGTGGGTATGGGATCAGGCGCATGGCCAAGAGAGATGTTGCTAAGGAAATCGATGGCGGCTGGTCTAGAGGTAGCTTGCCTAGTTCGATGACTTTTCGAAGTTCCCATTGAAGACTAGCCTTTCTTTCTTGTTTCGTTCTCGCTTGTCAAGAGGATAAAAAAAAACGGGTGTCAACTAAAAAAAGAAACGAATCTCTTTTTAGGTGATCGATATTCATAAAAATAAAAAGAGTAATGGACTTGTAAGCAATGCCTTTAGCATGTCAGCTGTTTTTTTTTGCTCTAGAAAGCTTACCAGGCGATACTAAAAAGTGCTAGATTGGTGGATTGAAAGCAAGGAGAAAAAAAAAAATTCAGAAGCAAAAGGAAGACAAAAGAAAAAATGAATGCCGCTTTTTTTTGTACCACCACAAGTGGTTACATTTCCAAAATGGGTGCCTTCAGTTAGCACACGTGGTACTATTCTTTACCAACAATTGCCCAGCAGAGAAATTCTTTCCATCCATGAAAGATGTAAATATCTTTTTTTTTTTATTCCGGTAGAATCGTAGAAAAAAATGGGAATTAGTAGCCACGAATGACTCGCGTAGGGACTCATTCGGCAGCACCACGGCTTGCAGCATGGAGAGCAGGTATCAAACCCGCCGCAAGAGATTCCAAGATGACATGGAGGCTGGGGTTCTGCGAGGCCAGGAGAAAGGAGGACGTGTCAAACAAGCCCAGATGCAGAAGAGCTGGCGCTTGATATAACCACCGGGACATTGGCTAACTTGGTCGGCGATCTCAATCATGCGCAGGGCAGAGGCGCCATTGTCTTTGCTGACGGGCACAGCAATGGAGTGGAAGAGCTGGGAGAGGCGGACATCCTTGCTGATGTCAGTTTGGGCATCAAACCGGGTAAAAATGGTATATGGCTGGGAGCAAGCGTCGTTAGCAAAGGCACTGGATGCATGGCGGTGAAGATACATGAAGAGTTTATCAAAACTGGTGTAGAGACCGCGCTGCTGGTATCGAGGAAGGTCAAGGCGGTCGTGCTATCGGCATCCAGGTTGAATCCTGTGGTGACTTTGCTGAAGCTGGGCCTGTGCTGACGGGTCCAAACGAAGATTGGACGTGGCAAGAGCAGGGGAGAGATTTGCTGCTGATCACGAGCAATCCGCTCTTGGTCAAGGGGACTCAAATGGGCAGATACCTGTTGAATACAGGCGGAAGCAAACAATCGTTGCTGCCATCAAGATGCGATTCCATGGACTGCAGCTGATTTGTGTTCTACATCTGGTTCCAATGAACGCGAACGAGGTAGGTGAGTCCTAAACTACACATTTTTTCACTTTTCAGACATCATGGCTGGGCGATTTCTTGGCATGTATCAAGTTCTTCATTAAATGAGCTTTATGTTTGTGATGATCTATCTAACTTGACCTTTAGAGAATACGACTCATTCTGTTCACAGACGAACGTTGGCCAAACCAATCTGAAAAATAAAAAGAAAAAGGACAAGTTGAAACTCGCGGAGCTTGGATGAGAAAGGTCGGCAGCCACGCTTGTGAACAGCTGTAGATCAGCACCATCTTGTCACATTTTCTTTACAGTAACATCCTATCTACTACTAAACTTAATGTACTTATGATTGAAAGCCATTCCGTTGGAAGGACCACCAACAAGTAATAAAAATTGTTACAGTAACTCTCTTTGTTTAATCATATCACGGTGGGGATATCAAATGAAAAATGGCGAATGCGTATATAATCTATAGTGGAGTCATGCTGGAAGGAGGTGGTACAGTTACAGAGCAAGAAAAGACAAGATCAAGCGAGGGAGAGACGCTATTCAGACTTCTTCACTACAACAGGGGGGCTGATTTCTTTTAAGCTCGTCAACATGGCGTCGCGCACTTGGTTCGTCAATTTGTCAATGGTGGCCGAAGAGTCGTCTAAATCAGCGGTCATGACTGGTGGAAGCACTAGGAAAAATAGGGGGGAGGGCACATGAGCACACATTTCCTCTTCTTTCCCTTTTTTACCTTCAATCTTGACATTGCCGGATAAGAATCGCTTGTCCTTTGTAGAATACAACTGGCTGTAGTTAGCAATCACCACGGGCACGATGGGTACACGGGCTTGCACGGCCATGTGGAAGGCGCCCTTTTTGAAAGGCAGCAAATCAACAGTAGAAGAATGACCACGGGTTCCTTCAGGGAACAACCAAATGCTAATCTGAAAAAGGGAAATAGAAAGAATGAGGTCCCCATCCAATGCCAAGGTTGTTTGGCAGGGCTTTCTTACATTTTTCTTGCGGATATCATCAGCAGCTTGCTTGGCAGAATTAACAGCATTTTGGCGGTTTTTACGGTCCAAAAACACTGAGTTATTCAACATCACTTGGTAAAAGCAAAAAAAGAAAAAAAGAACGTCAGATGATCTGCTCTCCCAAGTCACATTCATTCTCTGGTTCTGTTCCTCCACGCTTGTCACATCCTCAAAACCTACTGAACCAGCCAAGAAAAGGGTAGTACTTGAGCTCCTTCTTGGCAACAACAGCAGTGTTCTTGGGGTACACTTTGCCCATCAGCATGACATCCAAGCTGCTTTGGTGGTTGCAAACATAGACGGCAGGGGTGGACATGATGTTTTCTTCGCCCTTGACAGTACAGGTTAATCCAGTGAAGAATCCGCCAAGATAGTAGTAGCCGCGCGACACAGTATAGTTGATCAATCCAGCCTTGCCAAACAATGGCAAGATCAAACCGGCAAACACCCCATAAAGCGCATTGACCACCAAGAACAGGATGGCCATCAAGCACTTGAATCGATAGCCGCCATGTTGTCTATACAGGATCAGAAATGCAAACACACTTAACACATGAATATACACAGGCAGATTGGTGATCGTTTCTAATAAAGACATGTGTTCTATCCAATTAAAAAAAAAAAGCAAAGAAAAAGGAAAAGAGTGACAAAATGGGAAGCGAGCAACAATTTTTTATTTTGTTTCTCCGCCGTTGGGCATGCCTGCCTACAATTTGGGACGCACTGGCACTCTTTTTTTTTGACCTCTGTCCCTTTCAGAGCAATGGAACCATTTGGCCCTGCAGGACCCAACATTTGGTGCAAATTGCACAGCTGTGATCGTTCGGTAAGCAGAATTTTTGGGACCGACTTTTGACACGTGATGATCGCTCAGAGTCATTTTCATTTGCCGTTTGGGACGCCTTGGCTGCCATTTCGCCTTTGAGCGTACAATAATTTAATACTGCCGCAACGGATACGACAGGTAAGTGGAGATAATGAAGACGCAAAGAGAATCAACATTCAAAGAGCCATACCCTCTGGCATGAAACATATCACAAAATCAAATGCATCGATATTTTAAAACATGGTACTATTTTTTTTTTTTTTTTTTTTTTTGGGGGGGGGGGGAAGGGAGGGCAAAGGTCCAGCCCATCAGTTACACCACGTGTAGTGCATGCTTTTACCCACCACCTTCCCGCCAGCGACCATCACTCCCAATGAGCAAGGACGCGTTTTCTTGTTCCGATTTGGAGTTTGGGCAAACGAGCGAGCTTGCAGGCACTTTCACTCGCTTTCACCCGACTTTCTCTTTAGAGCAATCACAGCTGATGGCCTTTTTTTTTTTTTTTTTTTTTTTTGCAAATTTTTCCAGAGAGGTTTGTAGAAGGTTGTCAGACGGCGATGTGGTTTTAGCCGACGTAGAAATAATTACTGTAGCAGGCGAGGGGGTAGCAACAGATTCGACCCGCCTAAAATTGTTGCTAGGAAACCTATATGACTGATATCTTTGAATAAGCAGATTCTCACGTCGACAGCTGCACCTACTGGTATTTTCCTCCTCTCTCTGCTCCAGTTGACCAGTGGTTTAGAGTCAAGCAAAACGTATCAAACTGCTAACTGAGACATTGATGACAAGATTCACTGATGCTTCCAATAGTTTCAAGTGGAGCCATGTCGCAGCCGGTGACAAAAAAAAATTCTGGGCAGCCAATCGATTTATCCTTTTTCTCATTGTTCATTTTCATCTTTTGTCTCTGCTCCACTTGCATTCATCGCCCTACTCGTCACTGGTTTCTCCACTTGTACTCTGACCTATTTTCATATTTTTTTAATTTCATTCTTCATGGTTTCCTCTCTCTGGAACGTAGCTGGTAAGACTTCAGCGACGACGAATTTCTTTTATTAAAACAAAAAATAAAGAAAATGAAAAATTCCGTTGTCTGATTCACCAGGCACTATGCACACTCCATAACGGAACAGGTGACATAGTAAATGAGGCAGGCTGGAGGCTGACGGCCATCGAAGGATCAGGCGAGTCAGGTCGGACTTTGGAGGTACCTGAGCAGCTCCTTACCAGCGCGCTGACTCTTGGGCAAAGACATGTACAGAATAATAGACAAAGGAGAAGGCTTGGATAAGGTGTGTTACTGCTGTTCAGGTAGACGGCTACAAAATACCAAGGTTTCGCTTGATGGCGATCTCCATCTTTCCAAGGTTGCACAAACGCATCTGACGCAGGAACTTTTTTTTTCAAACTGTTTAGAGCCAGCCTCAAGGGCTGAATCGTTTCAATTTCGAAACAATTCAAAATAAAAAAAGAAACCATTTTTAAACAGATGCAAACGCACCTTCCCTTTTTTTACCCCTTCTCTCTCTTTCTTCTTTTCATCCTTTTTCAGCATCTCCCCCCAAAAAAAATGAAATGGCTCTGTCTCAGTAATCACAAGGTGGCCCCAGAGCCAGGTATTGATGTTTTTTTAGGTCGCTCCCCGAAGTTGCTGATTTATTTTTTTTTTCTCATGTGAAATTAGACTCAGTCGATTCACAAAGAAAAGTGTCTGATCAGTTTGATCTGTTGAAGTTGGTTGGCCAGGGCGCTTTTGGCCAGGTGCATTTAATTCGCCACAAAAAAACCAAAAAAATGTTTGCGTTGAAATCGATTGAAAAAACACAGTGCATCCGGCGGCACGCCACCACGTATGTTGTGGCCGAGCGGCAGTTGCTGGAGCAGCTTTCGTACCCGTTAATAGTAAATTTGCGATACGCCTTCCAAGACGATAGCTATCTGTACATGGCGATGGATTACATGCCGGGTGGCGACCTGCGACAATTCATGCGGCAGCATCACCCCCAAGGCATGCCCGAACGAGATGTGCGGGCCATTGTGGCTGACTTGTCGCTATCGCTTCACTACTTACACCAACACAATGTGTGCCACCGTGACGTCAAGCCCGAAAACATCCTGATCGATGCAAAAGGCCATGCACACCTCAGTGACTTCAACATTGCTACCCAATTCCACGCCCACCAACCCATGCAATGGTCAAAAGCCGGTTCTTTGGCTTATATGGCGCCAGAAATGCTCTCACGACAAGGCTGGACCTCAGCCATTGACTGGTGGGCCCTTGCCATTGTGACCTTCGAGCTTCTCTATGCCAAGGTAATATATATTTATATATAAAACAAGTAACGCCTCTTATGAAACCTGACCGGTGTTCCATTTTTGTAGAGGCCGTTTGAAGCTCCTTCGAATGAATTGCTTGTTAAGGCCATTCTGTACCAACCCGTGACCTTTCCTTCCGCCATCCCATCTTCGCATGATTGCCGCCAATTTATCCAAGGGGTAATGGGAAAAAAAAAGCCCTGATGAGGCTCACTTTTTTTTTTTTTTTTTCCCGCATCTGACGAACAGCTTCTGCAAAAATCGCCACATGACCGCATCGTGGAGGACCAACTCAATTTCCCATTTGGCCATGCTTGGTTCCAAGGCATACAATGGGCTCAATTGGAACAAAAAGCCTCGACCACTGGTTTGCAACACCTACTACCCAAACCAGCGTACCAGCGACTTGATGCCCAGCCACTGATATCCCGCCTAGCCTATACCTCAACCCCGCCAATGACTCTGGCCTCCAGCGAGTCTCTCTTCCAGCCCACGCTTCTCCCATCTTCCCTTGCACCACACTTCACACAGAAGAAACCACGGCCATCCTCCATGGACGATATCACCACCGTCACTGAACAAGCCCAGTGGCGTGAATGGCTGGAACAATCCTTTTTGCCCTTTGATTACCTAAGCATCCATCCTCGTCGTTCGATCTCACAATGGCGCAGCTTCATTCCATTTTGCTTTTAAACACATCCTGCCTTCATCTAATTATATAAACGTTCATTAGAAAAGACGATTTTTTATTCTTTGGAAAAAAGAACATGCGGTGACAATGAGATGAAAGGTGAGTGATGATGCTAGATTTGTAAGCAAAAAAAAAAATAAAATAAAATAAAAGAAAGGTAAAAGTAATATAAAACGGAGTGTGTACAAAAAGGAAAGGAGAGAAGGGCTGTGCTTGGCAAACGTTCAGGGGATATCAATTGAGACTACAATAAAGTGATGTTAGCCCAGGAGGATCGCTGGCTTTTTTTCACAGTAACCTCGAAACTTACGTTCCCCGGCAGAACTTGCTTCCACAGAGACAGGGTATCTTGTCGGCTTCGATGGGGAACTTGTAGTCATAGGTGATTTCCTCTCCCTTTTCGATGTTTTGATTGGCATAAATGACGATTTTCTTTTGCTTGTCTAACGTAATGACCTTGGCACTACAATTAGGCTATTAAAAAAAAAAAAAAAAAAAGATCGTCAACCTCAGCTTTTTCTTTTTTCTTTGGGACTTACAGTGCAACAGTGATTGATAAAGCGGGCAATGCTTCCTTTTTTGGTGGCGTCGATGACAATGTCATCATCCACTCGGAAAAGATAGCTGCTACCAATACCACATCGTTCATAGGCCTTTTCCCGTTCTTCAGCAACTTGCTGGCGAATGACCTCGCCCACGTATTCAATCACCATGTCGTTGGCATCAATATGTTCTTCGGCAAACAGACCCCAGTCGTGGATCGGCGACTTGGCAAAGCGAAGCTGCTTCTTGCGGCCCTTGAGCTGGTTGAACTTGAGGATATCAGAATCGGCCATGGCCTTGTGCATGGCCATGCCGACGACCAGACGACGGTTGTTGACTCGGTTGGTGCGCGACGACTGGACAGCACCGCCATGCTCGCCTGCAGCAGCCGCTGTGGCAGCAGCACCGCTGGATGCAGCAAAGGATGCAAAGGACGAAGGAGGTGGGGCATTGGCAGGTGGAGCAGCTGCAGCAGCAGGCGCATCGCCTACCAGGGCAGCGTTCTTGTGGAGATAGGTGGTCTTTTCGGCATCTGAAATCACATAGTAGCCTCGCGATCGGGCACAGCCGCCAGCCACCTTTTCCGACAAGGCTTCCGGAAGATTAGCACCAAGGCCGAGTTTTTCCAGGATGGCCAGACGCAGGAATTCAAAGTCTTCGGCATCTTGCACCTGTGCGAACGGATCCCATTCGGGGTGGGTATCAAGGATATGTTGATGGAGCGTGGGCGACAGAGCTGAGGCGAGAGGATCAGTGGTTGGCAGGTCATCGTCCTCCGAGTCAGGAGCAAGCAGCATTTGTTCCCAGGCATCGTGATCCATGGGCTCGTTGCCGTCCTGCGCGCCTTCCGGAGCGTTGCTAGCTACCTTGTCTAGGTCGTCTTGGTGTCCATCGACCTGCATGGCGTCCGCCATGATGGCGTTGGTCAAGCCGGAGGCCAGAGGCGACAGAGTGGTGTCCATGATATCGACCTCTTCGTCGGCCACTTCTGAATGGACTGGTTTTCTTTTTCGGCTTTTCTTTGCAGGTTTGTGCTTGGCTGGCTTCTTCAGGGACGTGAGACGGCCACGATCGGCTTGAGCAAGAATTCGGTCGTTCGCTTCGTTGCCTAGATCTTCCTCGGGCTTAGGGCTGGTCGCTGTTGAAGGGCTAGCATCCTCATCCGTGTCTTGGCGATCCAGGCTACGCAAAAAGGCAAGATGTTTGGAATCCTCGTCCTCATCACCGTCGTCGTCCATTGCGTCATGGTGGCGGCCATCCTGTACTTGCATAGAGTCGCTGTGGTAGTCAAGACCGACGGGCTCGCGCTTCACGCGGCGCTGAGAGGGCTGGCCCTCCTCGCTGGCATCTTCATCCCAGGAGTCCTGACGGCTGTCGTCGTCCTCTTCCTCCTCCCACATCGCTGATCGCCGGCGCTTCCTGACATGTCGTCGTCGGCTTGTATTAGCAGAGAAAGACGATGAGCGATCACGCATGTCGATGTCACTCCCTTCTTCTGAGCTGCCGTCATTGTAGCGTTTGGAGGCGGAGGAATAGCCAAGGAGCGATAATTTTTTGAGTGGGGGGGAGGAGGTGGTGCGGCGTTTCTTAAACCGAGGCAGCTTGCTGTAGTCGGGCAAGCCGTTTTCTAACCGTGGAGGTGCCGGATGGTCGGTAGGAAGGGAGGCGAAGGCGGTTTGAGTGGTAGTGAGGCTGGTGTCGGCGTGATCTTGTTGGCTAGTGGTGGATGGGGGTGGAGCATCAGCTAGGGATTCTTGACCATCCTCGTCCATGGCGCTGGAAGCAGCGTCGTGGTCCTGCGCAGTGGCAACAGCCACACGAGCAGCAGCGACCGGCACATCGACCAGCTTGAGTTTTTGTGTGGCGTTTGCTTTTTCCAACAAGGCTTTGTCTAGCCAGTCATAAATGCAAGGGCCAATCACACGGTTGCGCACGTCCTGCAGCACCACCTTCACCAGATCCTGGACGAGTCTCTGTTTTGCCTGGCCAGGGAGATCCAGGTTGGCTATTTCAGGCTTGTCGCCATCGCCGTCAGCGGCATGGTCGGGTGTCATTGGATGTTTGCCATTTTGCTGAAGGAACTGTGCAGGAGGCGGCTGGGTAGCAGGTGATGATGGTGGTTGTGATGCTGATGTCGGTAGGCTGGGTGGTTTGGGTTGCGTGGGTAGGTGTGGGAGGGAGTCCGTCCTGGACAAGGGGGAGGAGGTGGCCATGGGCTCAATGCTGGGCCGTTTGTCCTTTTGCGATGGGGCATAGCGAGATGGTGAGGAGGCGGCGGATGACGGTTTGCTGGGAGGCGAGAGACCATCACGTAGGGTCATGCGCACTTGATATTGCCAAATGGCGCGGCCTTGCAGGTCCACAAACCCTTTCTTTGCACGCTGTAGCGAGTCAAATACCACGTGCCAATTTTCGTCATCGTGAAATAGCTGAAGAACAAAAGAAACGACCATTGAATTCTCTATTGCTCCCACCATGTGCCCATTTTACAACTTACGTCCACAAAATGATAAGGGTAAAATAGCTTGCGCAATTCGCCCATCATGCTTCGACCGAATGGCAAATATTTTTGCGATATGATCAAGGACGGTAGCTCACTTGGTGCTGCTGGCGAAGGCTATAAAAAATAAAAAAAAGACAGCAAAAACATGGATTAGGACACCGTACCTCTTTTTTTTTTTTTTCCCATTTTACCTCGTCATAGTAGCCATTGTGGCGGTGGTCCCGGCTATCTCTTCGGTCCTGACTGTCCCTTCGATCATGGCTATCTCTACGATCACGGCTGTGTTTTCGATCATAACTATCTCGCCAACCATGGCTGTCCCGGTGATGATCACGGCGGCTGGTGCGATAATCTCCATACCTTGGATCATCCATGTCACGGCTATATCGCCCACGACTGCCGCTTCGGCTCCTATAGCGTGCACGTTCATAGCGGTCATCGTATCGAGCGTCGTAACGATCGTCGTAGTGAGATCGACCATAGTATTGTCGGTACCTGTCGTCATCATAATCGCCCCGCGAGTGATAATAATCAGAAGATGGATGTGTCAAACTGCCATGCCTATCCTGGTCAAGGTCACGGCGATCGGTGACGGAGGCTGACGAAGACACTGGTGCTGCGGACGACGCGTTGGGGACGGTTGGGGTGGAAGTTTGAGTCATTGATTTCTTCTCAAGATTGTCCAAATGGTCAATAGCAGCACTGATCGCCATTTTCAACTTGGTTCCTGTGGAAGACATAAAAAAAAATCCGAGAAACATCTGGGTGAGCAAGCCATGGCCCTATTTTTTTCCTGGTACTTGCCTGCTTTATCAAACTGTATCTTGACGGATGGGTTGGGGCCCATTTGTCGACCATTGCCTTTGGCCACAGCCAGCTTGGCCATATTGAGATCAGTGAAGCCAACCAGGGCAATACCTAGGGAGCCGCCTGTTGCAGGGTGTTTTTGAATATCAATGCGCTCGACTTGACCATAGACAGAGAGGTATGTTGCTAGCTGTGCGTCTGTAGTGGTGGGCGTCAGGTCGGAAACAAGCACAGTGGCCAATGGCTTGGGTCCGGTAGAATGTTCATCATACTATGTGCCATATACGCGTGAAGACCGTGAGTGTTTCTATGCCCACGTCTTGCGTAGTCTCACGTTTATTTTTTTTTTTTTTCTGCTTACCTTGAATGAGGTGCGAATCAAAGTTGTCCGATACTTTTTGCGGCCTCTTGACATGGCCTTTCCGTAATCAGGATATTTTTTTCTAGGATCAATCAAATCCTGGTCATCCTATATGTCATGAGAGTACAAGTAAAAAATAAAATAAAAAAGGAGTGAGCACTCGCAAAATAAACAAAAGAGGGGGGGGGGGGCAAGTATGGTGGTATGGGTAGCACGTACCTGGTCTCCTTGGGAACGATAAATGACATGCCGATGTTGCCTTGGTCGCTGTTTGTCTAGTTCAGGATCATAGATAACTTGGAAGGTTTTCTTGCTGCCGCTAGTCTGGTCGTTTGTGGAGAGAGATTTCTTAAGTGATTCCTTTTCCTAAGTCCAGAGAAATGCAAGTCAATACCATCCATCGGGTTTGTTTCTCTGTCTATTTATTCTCCCTTGCTCTCACTCCAAACTGCATCAGCCGCTAGAGCACCTGTGAACCCACCATTCATGCCACCTGATCTCTTTTTTCCCTTTTTTCAGTTTTGAAGCATCCAGGCTTTCCCTGTTTTTATGTCAGCAGCTGATCTCTTGCTTTCCTAAAGTCCATCCTCTAATCTTTTACACAAATGCGATTTACCATTGCACAACCATGAAGACTGGCACCGTATTACAAAACAAACAATTGAAATGGAAAGTGTTACTTTATGAGAAACACACAAGAGACAAAAAAAAAGTGAAGAAGCAAAGCGATTTGTTTTTCCTCGATTTTTTTTAAATAGCGCGGGTAGAGTCGGTTGCACAGGGCATCCAATCTGGATATTGTCTTTTTAGAAAAGAATAAAAGAGACTACATGAGGATGTCCATTTCTAATAAGACATCAAACAAACAACAAACGATATATACAGAAATCATCCACCAGCCTAGTTCCTTGTTCATGCAGTAGCCATTGAGGTTCACCACAATCAAGGTGCTGAGTAACACCACGATCAGCCCACACGACGACACAAGGATGGTGGGTGCAATATCCAATTTGTAGGGCGCCCCAGTCAGAATGGTTTGATATGCTGAGGAAATGCCAACGCCAAGCACCATGTCTGAAAGAAAGAAAGAAAAAAAGGTTTGGTTTCAGCATCCCTGGAAGGTTATTAATACTTACTCAGGAGCGGCCCAGCGTAGCAAGCTGATATTGCCATGGTAGGGAATCCCATCTAGTCAACCATGCTGTTTAGTGACTTTCGGAAATAATTTTGGAGGGCGTGTATTATAAATAGTTACCTTTGCAATGGCGGTATTGGCTACAAGATCACCCATGCTGCTCCCCTATGAAGAATATCAAATGAGACATAACTGGCTTTCCCAAAGCAAATAAATAGGAAGAGAGAGATGCTTACAACGGCAAAGATCGTGAGTCCCATGATGGCTTCACTGATGCCAAAGATGGCACCCAAAGCTTGCAAAAGCCCCACCATGAGATTTGCCAATAAAAAGATCCAGTTCAAAGAGATCACGAAGCCTACGAACGACAAATACCAATACCACGTCGGCTGCTGCTTTTCGTTGGTAAACAGGAACACCAAGAAGCCAAGCACACAGCCAAGAAGCACGCCTATAGCAAGGAAATTGGTAGACAAGATGCCGTTCACTGCAAGAAGAAAAAAACCGTCAGAGCCATGGCTCAAGTGATCGAGGGGTGTCTTCACATACAAACCATGATGGCAAAGGCAAAGGAGCAGGAGAACACGGCTTGAACGATCACCAGCCACTGGCACCATTCGTACTGGATCATTGGATCGTCCATGGGGTCATGGTCGTCCAAATGGAAGCTGGAGTCGATGGGCATGGAGGCATCGTGGTGATTCAAGACAGGGCTTGTGTGATGGGAGGTGACATGGCTGTTGTTGCCACTGGACGTAGGATGGGCCGCACTGGTGGCTGACTCGGGGACGGTCAGGCTCGGTACTTTGGCATTGGTGTAGTTGCTGATGGCCAAGTACGAGGAGGAGGTTGGAAAGGCGGTGGTATGGCTAGGTTCTGGGTGGAATAGGCCGGCGTCAGACGTTAACAGTACGTGGTGTTCTGAAGGCGTTACTTCAAGGTCATCGATCTTGAGGTCGTCACTTTCCACCACCGGCAGCGTCAGAGTAAAGATGAAAACAAGAGGCATCGCCACGAGAGAGCTCAGCTTTGCAAAGAAAGTCTTGCTGGCCCAGCCTTGAAGAGGAGGGAATAAAGTAAGCAGCACATCTTCCCACCAAAGATAGGTATCCAACGGCATGGAGAAGGGGCCAACATTGACGCCATACATGGGTGCCTTCATTGCAGCTGCAGCGGCGGCAGGGTCCATCCCAGCCTCGGTCGTGGTGGTTGGGCTAAGGTGGGTATCTTTGTCCGCCATCGATTTCAGTGTGTCGTCGAGGTTGTTGTCAGCGTCATCAGCGACAGGAGCAACGCGGATTTCTGGCATGGGCGGGACGGTGTGCGGCGGTTGTTGTTCCAGTCTGTGCTGATGGTCGGATATGTAAGAAAAGTAATCATCGCGGTTGGATGGGGGCATCTGAGGCTCTTGGGTTAAATTTGAATTGGAAGAGGGCCGGTGAAGGCGAGGATGAGATGAGGTGGAAGTCGAGGGTGGGGGGTGGGGGGCAAGCAATACAGCACCGGGGGGCAAAAGGCTGGGTGCAGAATAATCAGTGGCTCGTGCCCAGCCTCGAAAGGAAGGGTTTGGTGAAGAAGACGTTGGTAAAATCACCTGAGTACTGTTTGCACGTTGGATCGAGGTAACCTGTTCTTGGAACTAGGAGTGCGAAGAAAAAAAAACGAGATGGTCAGCCCATACTTTTTTTTTTTTTTTTTGCCTTACCTCGATGGCACTAAAAAGTGAGGTACGGATTCCCACCCGAGGAGCTAATGGCATACGGTAATAGCGAGAGGCTATGGACCCACTGGCGCTTGTATGTGCGCCATAGATAGATGAGCCTAAACGCATGGACGAAACCATGGATTGTTGTGATGAAGATCGAATAGACACGGGTCGAATCACATGGCCAAAATGATGGAGACTGGTGACGGTTGAGCTGGAAGGCTCTGGCTGGCGTTTGGCATCGACTTCTAGTCAAGAACAAAGTATGAGCATGTGACAGTCATAAGCAAGCATTCGGTTTTTTTTTTTTTTTTGACTTGCCTAAAAGACGGGAGGTTTCGGTCACAAGATGCTCTTCGTCCAAGGTTGATTTAATTTCAAAGGGCGGAACGTGGTCGTCGTCTGTGTCAGGAAAGAAGTATGTGCCACAGACCACCAAAATGACATAGGTGATGTAGTAGGCAATCAATCCCAGACCATGGTACCAATAAATGCGACGGTGATAAACAATCCATGTGATCATACAGATGGCACCGGTCAAGAAGGAGGCATCACGCATAAACGTTATCCGCTTGGATCTAAAAGGACGAATGATCCCCATGCTTCCAGAGACGACAGACACGATGAAAAAGGCAGCACCAATCAATTCGCCTATCGCCAATGACCCCGATCCACTGTTCATGGCCGAAAACGTACTGAACAAATCAGAGCTACCATTACCAAAGGCTAGGATGGTGACGCCCGCCTGGACGTTGAAAAGAAAAGGTAATAAATATTTGCAGAAGATTTGTTTATGTCTTTTTTTTTTCTTTTTTTTTCTTTGTTTACCATGCTTTCAGACAGCTGGAGCTTACTGGAGATGGTTTGCAGATTGGGACCTGAAAAATAGGGGGTGGTCAATAACGTGTCAAGAATGATGTGAGCCAGTGACAGTACAAAAAAAGTCAGAAGCTGCAACGCTGCCGGCACCAAATAATATAAAGAGACCACAGCACTAATAGAGACAAGGTAAGGGTTTCTTTTTATCTCGCCCTCTTGTCCACTTGCTAGTAAAAAGATAATCAAAGGCTGCCAGACCCCGGAACAGTAATAAAATTCAAGATAAAACCGGCTGTAGCCAGAGCAAGCTTTTTTGACAAAAGCACATTGATCATCGTATAAGCCAACATTATTACACTAGTCATTAGAGCTGTAATGAGTATCAAGGTAGATGGTCAGCATTCAACTTACAGAAGGATGTGTGAGAGAATCGGCAAGCGTTGCTGGTTTATCAGGAGTCAGGGGCAGGAGACAAGACAGCGCCACGAAACCAATGCAAAGGCCATAAAATAACTTCTTATTCAACATGGCAGCAATGCAAAAGGAAATAGGTACCAATACAAGTTAATGAAATGGATATTCAAAAAAAAAAAAAGACGAGACGAACAAGGGAAAGAAGAGGGGGAGGGAAAACGGGCGTTTTTGGAAGGCAACAGCTTCATGCACACGAGTTGGAACTCCGGTATGCGCGGGATGAGCATTGCTGATGTGTTATTGTAGTGATCATGAGAAAAGTTTATTAGTTGAGAGGAAATAAATAACGAGGCGCTCTATTACAGTGGGTATACTGTATAAATGAGGGAAAAGGCAGGGTATCATACAACAAGACAAATAGGACAAGCCGAGGAAGGCAGGTCAAGAAATGACACAGCAATATTGGTCTATGTACCAAGGATGCCGGCGATGCAGTGTGATGTCGGACGACCGACGCTGTTTTCGTTGGGGTATTTTCATGTCTTGTTGATCGTCGTCAAATAAAAGCATACAGTCTAGTCCGTCGTCATCGTCGTCGGGTTGCCATAGCGACGGTTGACGATACAAGCCAAAATGAATTTCCCCAGCAGTCATGGTGCCGAGGTGTGGGCAAGCAAACGCAACTGCGTTCCCAAAGGCATCCGGGTCGAAGATCTCTATTCGTTTTTTCTGCAAGAATGCCTCATCTAAGCAAGGTACGTGTCGATCCGCTAGCCTTTTTCGATCCAATCCATTGGTGGAATACCAATACGTTGTCGTCATTTTCTTTTATCCGGTGCAAGAATAAAAAAGATAGTAAAAAAAAAAAAAAAACAAAAAAAAAATAAATTGGCTAGGTAGGTTTGCGTCTCGGATGTGTAGCTGACAGAGAGACGGATACAGAAGAGGAAGAGGTTAAGCGAAAAAAATGAGGTCGGGGTGTGCAATGACCAAAAAAAAAAAAAAAAAAGGCAGAGAAGAAAGAGATGCAAAAGCAACCACCGGGAACAAGAGTGTCATTAAGGTTTTCTTTTTGTCTTGGGCCAAGGAGTTCAATGAGAAAAAAGTAAGGGGCAACAAGTCCAAAATAGCTCTTCTGGTGGAGTTCCACCACAAAAAAAAAAAAAAAAAAAAAAAAACGTTGGCCCATTTCCCCTTTCTCCTTGCTCGGCCTCCCTCGCTGGCTTTGAGCAACATGCACTCCTTTTTTTGTTTATCCCAAAGATATGAAATCAGCACAGCAGTGACTGCATCATGGTTACTTTACAACAATCGTTTTGAATCTGACATATCCATGGTCTTCCATCGAAGCCAGCCGTTTTAAATGTCCGCCGTGTGAACGGCGGGGAATGATGCATTCCCAGTAGTTGATTTAAGGATTGGATACACACCATTTTAGTTCACACACGTGGCTGAGGGCAAAATAAAGAAGCCATCGCGATTGAAATTGTCAACACCATTTTAACTCACCACTTTGTGCACGGCACAATGAAATAAAGGGGGAGGCGAAGAACAAAATCCTCATTAGGGGATGACTTCACTGCCTCGGCTTTTTTTCCTAATTTTATTTTTATTTTCATTAAACCTTACTTGAAGAGCACCCTGGCGAATGTCATAGGAACAGCCCGCCAATTTCTTAGATCGACGAAGTTGCATGAACCAAGGGAAAAAAAAAGGGCATTTTCTGTGAAAAAGGAAAGAAAACAACCCAGGATAGCAAGGGGGAGGGGGTGGCTGTTATGGTGGACCCTCATTACAACGTCTCCGACCACTTTTCGTCTTGGTCATGCAGAGTCCCGTCGACGCCATATTAATGTGGGTCTCCATCACTTTCTTTTCCTCGAAACTTGGTTTTATTTCTACTGAGGTCTATCATCTATAGTGAATCCTCCTCTTCCTCGATATCACCCAGAGATTCACCCATCTTGATGTATTGACCCGCCTTGACATTGAACTTGAAGTTCAAAGGTGCTTCAAAGACGAGCACCACCGTCGATCCAAGGTAGAAGCCGCCCATTTCCTCGCCTCGTTCCAAAGGCTTGCCACCAAGACGCTGACTAGCAGCTCGGTAGGTTACTTCGGTGAATGTGCCCATTGGGATATCTTCCTTTTTGTTGGTTTTCAAGGTCTCGTCAAAGTTGATCTTGATGGAGCCAACGTTGGTAGCACCGACTGGAATCATGGAAAAGAACCCATAGCGCCACTTGCCGAGCAGCACGACCCGTTCATTCAGCACAAACAAGTTCTTCAGCAAGTTGACAAAATAAGGTGACACGGAGAATAGTTCGCCTATTCAAAAAAAAAAAAAAAAAAAAAAAAGACGGATGTCAGCCTCTGAAAACACTTGATTGTCCTTGTCTTACCAGCAAAGTGACGGCGTGTTTGTACGACCCAGTTCACAGGCGAATGGAAGCGATGGTAGTCGCCAGGGGCTAGATAAACAACAGCAAAGAAGAGCCCGTGGCCAGGCTTGACCTTGTGCTCACCATGACCTTGAGGATCTTGCACGGGTTCCAGGTCCGTTTCACGCAGGAGGCGCTTTTCGACCTCTCCGGACACAGCATGTTCGGTTTTGCTCAGGCCATCCTGACGCACCGTCGCCTTGTCGTCCGACCCGATCAGCTCATGCAGCGAGTATTGAATGCCATTCACGTTGGCAAACGCTTCTTCATCCACGACCAACGAGTCTTTGGGCATCACGGCATTTTCAGAAGGACCCAAGCTATCTTCATCCAACCCGAGCAGGGCATCCAACGAATATGTCACGCCCTTGATCTGTTCAATCTCACGTTCTTCCACCTTGCCGAAATGAAGCACACGACCGTCCGAAGGCGACACCTACAGAAAACAAAGGTGAGAAAAAAAATCAGTGTTTGAAGCCTGACACAGTGTTGTCCTTACCAGTGTCGACTCAGCAAGTGGCCGGGCACCATCCTTCAGTTCGCGATAGAAAAAGGCAGAGAGATTGGGGTAGGTGTAAAGGTTGGGATTCTTCATTTCTTCCAAGTTGCAGCCGAAGATCCAGCTATACAGCTTGAATCCTGTAGGTCGAAGTGAGGTGGGGATCGTCAAGGAATTGAAGGCGCCCCAGAGTCGTGACATGCTTCGTAATGGCAAGGCTGCTGCAACATGAACCTAACGATGGCGATGTCAGTGCACCTGAACCATGGGCAACTCTTTTTTTTTATTTTTTTTTATTTTTTCTTACCTGCCAAGGGCCGGTGGCTGTGTACTTTGGCTTTGCGCTTTCTTGTTCCAGCTTGCGATCTTCCCGCTCGCGCACATGGCGATACTGAATATAAGCGATCACAGCCATACCAAGACCTACAGGAATAGGGTACCACTTCACTTCCGTGGTGTTCCAAGCCTCTATGGAAAGAACCTTCCTTGTTAGCAGGGAGCCACCTGAAAACCGGCCTTTTATTATTTATTTTTTTTACCAGAGATCGTCTTTTTGCGCTGCTGTTGCTGTTGTTGTTGGAGCCATCGTGAACTTTGGTGAAACGGGCGATGCTGTAATACCCTTTTTGAATATTGGAAAGCCAATCGAGTTGAATGTCGAGCTAGCGACATTGCAAGAGTGCGATCTCGGTGAAGAAAAGAAAAAGAGGGAAAAAAAATAAAACCCTGTTAGCCCACCTCCATTCGACATTGACTGCCCGCACAGCGGCGCACAGGCAGAATCGGCAAGCACAGATCATTTCATCTGCCAGGTGCTTTTTGCTTTGTCTTGGACAATTCAAGTCTGTCTCGATAAAAAATTAAAAAAAAACCACGTCCAACGCCGGAAGACTTTGGCCCAGTCCCTGCACCTATGGCCTGAAGCAAGACGACTGGAACTACCAGAGTCGTCGGGCACATCGTTTATTGCATGGCTTGGGGTGTCTTTTCATCGTCACCAGCAAGAGATAAGCTGCGGATGCCACTAGAGGGAAAATGAGAGGACGACATCACAAGGTTTCACCGGGGAAAAAAAAACGAGGTCAGGCCTTTCCTTTGGTTTCTCCTCTTTTTCCTCTTTATTTTTTATATTTTGTGAAAAAAAAGGCATCACACTCACGCAAATGAGTACCACCAAGATACCTGGGACCTCAGCAGGCGATGCTCCCACTGCGAGCTCACATGATGCCGATGTCCCCCCGCCTTCCTATGCTGAGTCAACGAACCCTAATGAACCCCGAGTTTACCACACATTTCCCGCCCATCGGACCATTATCATCACGGCAGAGGGTGCCGCTGTTGACGAGGAAAGAATGGCGTTGATAACAGACGCTATTCAATACGATCGACATTTTCCTTTGGCTGCTCTCTTTTTCCTTTTTGGATGGTAGGCCGAAAAGAGAATGGGTCGAGAGCACGTGACCAATGTTTTTTTTCGATGGTAGGTTTTGTCCTCCACTTTGGTTCTTTGGGGCATGCTGCTGCGTAGGCAATTTAAACGTTTACGAAGCTTGGTGGGGCCGAATGAATTTTATTATGTCCATATCCTTTTTGATGACATCGTTGATCTATTCCATGCTCGTTTTGCTGACTGGAAATTGGACGATCGTTTAATAAAGAAGAAAAGATTGGCGCCTTTCTGGAGGCCTGGGCCCGCTTGGGAACACCCTTGCAACATAAAATGATGAACCGAGATCCATTCTTCTTGGCGTTTCATCCCCTGACCTCTCACATTTTTAGGATGCCTTTTTTTTTATAATGAGCCTATTGGAACGGGCCAATGAACAAGTCATCTCTTTTATGCAAAAGCAGAACATGTAACATGATCTCCAAGAGTCATGACCAAAGGTCTCATTCCCCACCCCTTGATTTTCCTTGCTTGAGTGACGGCAAAAGCTCAAAACAGAAATTTCTATTTCAAATAAACAAAATGGTTTCGAACCTCGGGAAACACGAAACCATTCCCCTTTTTTTTATG
This sequence comes from Hesseltinella vesiculosa, assembly GCA_002104935.1. Lineage (NCBI taxonomy): Eukaryota > Fungi > Mucoromycota > Mucoromycetes > Mucorales > Cunninghamellaceae > Hesseltinella > Hesseltinella vesiculosa. The sequence goes on along the minus strand of MCGT01000024.1, from coordinate 96,985 downwards.
TTGAAAAGGTGCATGCATCCCTTTCTCTTGTTTTAAGTTTTGTCCCAACAAACAAAAAACAAAGTTTTGCAAAGGGAGACGATTCACCCTTCATTACCGTCCCCAAATGGCAACTGTTTCCCACCCTCCCAGCATAAACATATAAAAACGACGAAACGTGGCGGTTTTTTTTTTTTTTGCTCCTTTCGCACGCTAATTTTTCTTTTTCCATGTCTCTTTCCAAATCACTGACTCTCCGCTCAAGGCTTGTTTCTTTGAGGACTTCTCCTGTCGCATTTACTCAAAAGCAAAGTCTGGTGACGTCCAGCCAAAGGAATCAATTTGACAAGCATCATCAGAACCCCGACGTGACCACACACAATTCTATCCATGCTATGTACAATAATGAAAACCAATCCGCCATGGAACACTTATACCACCCCAATCTCAAGTCTGTCCATTATGGTGACATGCATGCAGAATCCCACAAAACTGATACCTTTAGCCCTACCTTCAACACTGTTTTTGACGAATAAATGAACTTCCCTCCTCTTCTCTCTGATCAGCTCGCCACCTACGAGATAGGATTACCTTCTAGGTCAACCCCGACTTCCCCTAAATATACTTGTTGACCTTGCCCTAGCAGGTTCACTCACCTACCATACAGGTAATGTCGAATGCTCATCAATCCACTTTTTTTTTTACCTGGAAAGCACTGACAGCCATGGTCAACGTGGCTGAAGCCACCATAAATGAATGGTAATCAAGCAAGGAAAAGAAAAGTGAAACCCCGCCCAAAATAAAAAAAGGGCGACCTGTTCTTCGACTCTTTTCCTTCTTTCTTTTTTTACTCCATTGCTCCTATACCTACAATAGTAAGTGATGCATCGTCAAGCAATGCAATGTCATCCTTAATGTACTGTGTGTTGCCATCCTCATCCACTCTAACCTTCTTTTTTTTTTTTTGTCAATCTCCACAGTGACAACATTTAAAACAACTATCACCAAAGAAAAGGTAAAATAGACGTTTTTAGACGTGTCCATCGCCCACTTGATGGTGTTTCAGCAGAAGCAGGTATCCGCATTCGATGTATACATTTTTCTCTCATTTTTTTTTTCCATTGTCATTTAGGAGAAAAGCAACAACCGTCGCCGAGCGGGCGGCTCCATGCGCAACTCTACTGGAAACGCAGCCAACCACCATCCATATAAACAAGGGAATGTCCCCTCCACACATTCCCTTCTCTTTTCAGTGGACTCCCCCACCCTTCGAGCAAACCACGCTGCCCTTGTGATGCACCCCTTCCTCACCTCCCTCGACCCCGACCACTTCGTTCCCTTTCCTCAACTTCACCTTACCATTGGCAATCTCCGCCTCCCCACTTCCGATGATACTCACCACGCACAGAAACTTCTTCATAGGCACATTTTACAATTTGCCCATGAGAACCAAATCACCAACCCACTCCCCATCTCGCTCGAAGGGCTGACAATGAGACAAATTGATGAATGCGGTAAGTTCATACCCTCCAAAATGTAAACAAAAGCGTATATTTATGCGGTGAGACCAAACGTTGGTTTCCTATGATATATTTTTTTGTTATATCAACTTCCTGTTTTAGCTGGTGCTCGGGTAATGTCTGCCAATGCCAAGGACATGTCGGCCAACAACGTCCTGTTTCGACTTGCTGGTAATAAGCCTCATGCCTGAAGGAAAAAAAAAACGCAAATCAGGCGTGAAAAATGATATGTTTAATGGATCGTAAAAGCTCAACTTTATCTCGTACATCCGCAGAGTCCATCCAAGAAGCAATGACGAAGGCTGGTTTTTGGGTCTCTCCCCCCAGTAAAAAGAAATGGAAGGTAAAGAAGAAGTGAACCCAATGAATATGTCTAATTTTTATCTTTTCCCATAGCCCCATGTGACCATCGTCGACACGAGGTATGGGAAGCCTAGGAACAAAAAACCTTGGGGCGGCAACGTCGTCGCATTTCCCACTGCTGACATGGTCAAGAGCAGTCTTGGGACTGTTGATCTCGGTTTGGCAGCTATTGAGCGTGTGAAACTGTCAAAGCGAGATCGACAGTATCCAATTAGCGACCGAAACGAGAACGTTGCCACCTTTCAGGTCTATAACACTGACTAGACTTCCCTGCCTCTTCTTTTGCCTAAAGTTACCGTCCCTGCATATCCTAACTTTTTTTTTTCGTATTAAAAATAGTGTGCTTTTTTTTTATGCTTCTTATCATTACGTTGTCCCATGGGTATTCCAACCATATTTTTTCTATTAAAGCAGAGGCGTTTGGTTGCTATTAAATGGAAGTGGCAGGCTGTCTTCCTTTCTTCTGAGCAAGGATCAGGTCGCGGTTGGAGTGGCTCGGGCTTTCCATTGGCTGCAGGTTTTCGAGATTTGGAGTCATCCACTCCATTCACCCAGCCCATGACGGCCATGTTATACGGTTTTCTCATCCCCGGCACCGTTATCTTCGCCATTTGTTCGGCTCACCGGCGCCAAGTATATGACGAAGTCCTTTTGACCGTCGTTAGCATCCTCGCCCAGGTCAACAAGTCAATCCAATTCCTCCACTATGAAGACCGTCTTCTTTCCCCTCGTCCTCTTAACCGTACACCAATAACCTCTCTTTCCTCTGACCTCTCGCTCCGCTACAGTCACTGCCAAATAAAAAAAAAGGACCTAGGCTGTATTTCTTCGTAAAAAAAAAAATGGGTGGAAGGGCGCTGGAATCGATAATATACGGTGCGCATCGAGTTTTCATTTTTGAATGCTTGGAAAAATCCATGCTCTTTCCCTAACAAGTAAATTCCTGCCCATGGTATAGGCGCCCTTGTCGACCCAGTGGTTTCCTTGTGAAGCTGAACACGCTCGCTGACAAAAGCCCATTGGTCATGCTGGAGGGGCTGGTTGTCGTGGGGAGCCAGTGATGGTGACGTGGTGTATGGGGGTGGCAGGTTTAGCGATGAAGATTCTCTTTGCCTTTCATGGAGTGCCTTGAAAATAGACCGTGCAGCATTGAGCTTTTCTTCCACTCGCTGCCTCGCAGTGCTGTCACGTACGTCCTGCGTTAGACAACGGAGGCAGTATTGGTAGGCCATGATTCAGAGGACGAGCAGCAAGCGATCGATGACGCCCGGATAAAAAAGCAGACAGGGTCACAAGCGGCGGCAAAGGGAGAGTCTCAAGGATGTTGCTGACAGATCTGGAGTCGATGGTATAGCACGTTTCTGCCCAAACCTCTTTTCGGCGTTCGAGCATAAAGGGATGGTGTCGAGATGGCTTGCAATGCGAAGAGATGTTGTACATAATGCTGGAGATTACGATGATCAGGACGACAGGTATGGACTTCATGGGCTTGTAGATCACGCCTGCGATCTTTCCCGTTCTTGTCTTCGTTGAAGGTCTGCCATGAGTGAAGAAAAAAAAAAAGTGAAAGGTGAAGAAAATAAGAAAGTGAAAAAAAACCAGCCAAGTCATGCTCGCGCTTTTTGTGTAACCGTCATCATCCAAGCCTGTAACCAATAGCAGCAGCCTACTGACTCGACCACTTTTTGAAAGTGGAGTAGAGGTCTGTTTTCCTATTCATGTTCTCATTTTCTCTTTGCCAATCTGAAAAAGCAGCCATTTTCTGCAGGGCACTTCAATATCAATGAACCGGCGTAAAATTACGCATGGGTAGAAAGCGAACTGCGGTTGTTGCTCTGATCGCTTGGGGACCTCCTGATGAAAATGGCCGATTTTTTCAATTTTTAAGCTGGTGAATCGGAGGCGTCGACACGAAACTGATCAAAAATTGGCTGAGCAATCTTCTCCAATCGACGTCATTTTTTCAGGGTCATCATCTTTTATTGCTTTGAGTACTTTTACAAAATGCCACATCTATCTGATCACCCAAAAGTGCTATGCAGTGTTTGCTCTTTTTTTTTACAAAACGAAGATTTCCCATGGGCGCCTAATCTACTACTTTTTGTCTTTGTCATCCATCGACCAGCGACTTCCAATGATCTGTGAAAAGGTACATGAAAAGACTCACGTACGAGTCATATCTCATTAATTTCACGAAGCCGCTACGACACCAACGCCAAACGCAAGGGTGCAGTCCAACCTTGGCTGAAGGCTGGTGTCGACTTTATGTTTAACAGCGTCTCGTTGACAAGTCAATAGCCTAACCTCCTACTCTCCATCACTTAGAAAACAAAGCATGGAACCTGTGCTTGCAGTTCAAAAGCTAAGCCTACCTCATTTTAACCAGCATGCTCCTTCAAGGAATCTTTATGCGCTCCTGCTAGTTTATTAAAGACGTACCGGTATTTCCAAAAATCAATATGACGCCATGTATTGCTATAATCGCTACACCCAACTCTTGAATCCCTGTCGAATGCACTTGGAGCTAGACCTTGGAGACCAACGTTGAAGGAGATGTGAGAAGAGAAGAAACGAAAAAAAAAATTGCGGGCGGGTTTTTTATTTACCTGACAGCTTAGTTTGGTGGCCAAGCCTAGAACCGTAAAAACATCGACTTTTTGATCTAGGTGAGCTATGACATATTTTGCTTGATACAAAAAAGGATATGCTTTGTAGGCGACAACCTAATTTTCAGAAGGATCGAATTACAATTGCAGGGTTTGACCCATGACGACGGGTGAAAGGTACAATTCCCGATTTGGAAGGAAGACGTCAACAGAAAAAATGGCAGTGAACGAATGATGAAGGTAATAACGAGTTTAAGGCTGGTCAACATAGAGGCACGGTGACTGAGCGAGGACATCGTTTTGCCAGGGTTGTACATGCAATGATTGGTTGCGGAGACATGGCTAGGAAAGGTTGTGGGGTGTGGCACTGGTTTTGCTAAAGCTTGTGATCATGGGCAACGATATTTTGCATTCCAGAATGATCCAGAGAGACAACTAAACCAAGGCAGGCTGCAAACTATCCATAGATAATTTCCAATGAAAAAAAAGGTATACCATGGGCGAGCCACTGAAAGGGAAGTTTCATCCTACAGCAGGCTACCAGAGATACAATAGCCTTACCAAGAGGGTTCCATGATGAGACACCGGCCCTGTCAAAGTTTGGATCTTCCACAACGCTCTGGAAGCGAAGACAAGTTAACGTGTAAGCGCTCCTCCATTTTCGACAAGAGAGAAAAAAGGTCAAAAAGAAAAAAACAATTCATCAAAACACTTTTAAACTGTTAGCACCAATGACTTTCCTAGATCGCCATCAAATCATTTTTCAAGGCCAGTATTTTTACCATGGTCATCCCTCATCATTTATTACCTGCATGTCAACTTTAAAGCCGATCAGTGGAGGTCAATTCTGTTGAATTTTGGCTGTAAACGCGTTTTTCTCGTTTTCGACGTTTTTTTTAGCTGGAGACTCAGTTCTTCAATCTTTGGCTGGGTAACTTTGTTCAATCGATGTGATTTTTTCACCATTGTTAGCTGTAGCCAGTATATGTGTGTACACAAAATATGAATGGGGATCCATAAGTTCAAAAATGATCTACAATAATTTTTCAAAATTCCGGGGGTTCCCCAGGCCATTTTTGGCCGATCACATGAGCCAATGTGAGCCAAAAAGGGTTTCGCCACCGATCATCACCAAAATTTCCATGGCTCATGTATAGGATATACGCTGTTGATAGTGAAGCTCCCTAACTTCTAATATTACTTCTTGGTGAACTACATTCCCAAAAAAGCAAGCCTCGCCAGCCAAAATCTTGAGCGTCGACCAGAAGCGAGGCGAGGAGAATTAACAAAGGCTAACATTTTTGCAAAAAAAAAAAAAAAAAGTTGTCACCAAACGACCTCTCGGTGACTCTGAATCACTTCCATTGCTCTACCTTCCATTTTGGCATCATTCAATCTAATCAGCCTTTTCTAAAAATACACTGTAAACAATGTGTAAAGAGCAACAGAGAAACTGGTGAAAAAAAAGGGGGGTTCTCTTTTGGCTCACTATTGATTTTGTCCAGTCACGCAAGAGGTGGTCATTAACACGGAAAAAAGTTACGATCGAATAACGCCAAACAAGTGTGTATTTCATGAAATCTGAATGATCAGCGAAGAGAAGTGGCACAGTAATATGATTTGAGAATTGTCACTACTTCATGTTACTTAAAGAGCGTCATCGATGCAATGGACAAAGACAAGACGATGAGTTTAAAAACTACTTCATTACCATGAACAACGCACCCATTCACATAAACCATGCATCAGCTAAATGGTACAGTAACCAAGCGTAGATGCCGCTTTGTGTACTTGCCATATTAGTCAATCGAGCTCAACACAATTAAGCTGTTTTAGGCTGAGATCAAGTACCATGTTGGACGTGCTCCGTTGGAAAAAACGTAGCAACTGTCTTTTCGTATTCACAGAGCACACTAAAAAGTTCCTTATGAGCATCTCAGAAATTACACCAAACCTTCGATAGATATCACTGAAAAGTACTTAAACAAGGACACAATACAAATAACAATTCGCAATTGGATGTCATTTTCGAGCAGCCATAAAAAGAAATCCAGTTAAACTCAGAAACAGCCGCCACCACTTTAACTTTTTTTTTTCCGATCCAACATCTTTTTAATTGGGCAATTATGAAAATAACGCCAGTCAATTACGAGCTCATGAATTACATCATTTCCTAGCCCACAAGCATTTCGAAGGGACGCTTCCAAATATCTATTAAGACCCAAAATTGTTTAGAAAAAATGACCATGAAGCCCGGGCGGGGTTCAAATAATCGGTCTTCGAAATACGGAGTTTTAAAGCGATAGTTTTCTTGTGGGCTTACAGAGACTTGGACTTGGAAGGGAAGCCCACCACCCACCCATCACCAAAAGGTGATATTGAAGGGATCAAGCCAGCAAGAAGGATTTGATGCATGTTTAAGAAGATGGGGTGTAAGATAAGAAGCATGGTTTTTTTTTTTGGACTTACGAAAGACTTGGTCGGACAGCCCCCTTGCCCGCCGCCCATCCCTCACCAAAAGGCTACCCTGAAAGCCAAGCAGGATAGTCCAAAGCCAAGAAACTTGCCAGAGAAGGTGTTGCTGTCGTTTTTTTTTTTTTTTTCTTTTTTTTTTCAATTGCTTACCATACCCACCTTTCCCGCCGCCCATCCCTCACCAAAAGGCTACCCTGAAAGCCAAGCAGGATAGTCCAGAGCCAAGAAACTTGCCAGAGAAGGTGTTGCTGTCGTTTTTTTTTTTTTTTCTTTTTTTTTTCAATTGCTTACCATACCCACCTTTCCCGCCGCCCATCCCTCACCAAAAGGCTACCCTGGGAGCCACCAGGAGTGTCCAGAGCCAAGAGCCACACTGAAAAAAGGCATTGGCCACCAAGCATACATATCAAACAAGATGGGGTGTAAGAAGCAGGTTTTTTTTTTCTTTTTTTTTTTTTGACTTACCAAAGACTTGATCGGATAGCCACCTTGCCCGCCGCCCATCCCTCACCAAAAGGCTACCCTGGAGAACCCTCAGCCCAAAGCCCTCAGCCCAAAGCCCAACCAGCCAAAGCCAATCGAGAGATAGATTTGAACCCGCGCCAAGGATGATGCTGGTCATGGGCACTTCACGCACCTACCAACACCAGAGCAGAGACGTCCTGAGGTGTTCTTGTGAGAATTGCAGCCATCCAAGGTGGTTGAACATATGCCCTCGGGTGATGTTGCCGATAAATGACGATCCAGGTCGGTTAAGACCCATCACGCCGCCAAATATTGCCCTGTCGGTATGACCAATTGCCCTCACAAGAACCAGGAAGGAAGCAGACCCAGAGCTCAGCGCTAAAAAATTGGCCAATAGATAATCAATACGGAGTTTTAAAGCGATAGTTTTCTTGTGGGCTTACAGAGACTTGGACTTGGAAGGGAAGCCCACCACCCACCCATCACCAAAAGGTGATATTGAAGGGATCAAGCCAGCAAGAAGGATTTGATGCATGTTTAAGAAGATGGGGTGTAAGATAAGAAGCATGGTTTTTTTTTTTGGACTTACGAAAGACTTGGTCGGACAGCCCCCTTGCCCGCCGCCCATCCCTCACCAAAAGGCTACCCTGAAAGCCAAGCAGGATAGTCCAAAGCCAAGAAACTTGCCAGAGAAGGTGTTGCTGTCGTTTTTTTTTTTTTTTTCTTTTTTTTTTCAATTGCTTACCATACCCACCTTTCCCGCCGCCCATCCCTCACCAAAAGGCTACCCTGAAAGCCAAGCAGGATAGTCCAGAGCCAAGAAACTTGCCAGAGAAGGTGTTGCTGTCGTTTTTTTTTTTTTTTCTTTTTTTTTTCAATTGCTTACCATACCCACCTTTCCCGCCGCCCATCCCTCACCAAAAGGCTACCCTGGGAGCCACCAGGAGAGTCCAGAGCCAAGAGCAACTCTGGAAAAAGGCATTGGAATGCAAGAATACATGTGAAACGAGATGGGATGTAAGAATCAGGTTTTTTTTCCTTTTTCTTTTTTTTTTTTGACTTGCCGAAGGCGTGATGCCAAAGACATGGTTGGATAGCCCCCTTTCCCACCACCCATCACTCACCTAAAGGCTACCCTGTAGTAGCCAGGAGTGGCCAGAGCCAAGAGCAACTCTGGAAAAAGGCATTGGAATGCAAGAATACGTATGAAACGAGATGGGATGTAAGAATCAGTTTTTTTTTCCTTTCTCTTTTTTTTTTTTGACTTGCCGAAGGCGTGATGCCAAAGACATGGTTGGATAGCCCCCTTTCCCACCACCCATCACTCACCTAAAGGCTACCCTGTAGTAGCCAGGAGTGGCCAGAGCCAAGAGCAACTCTGGAAAAAGGCATTGGAATGCAAGAATACGTATGAAACGAGATGGGATGTAAGAATCAGTTTTTTTTTCCTTTCTCTTTTTTTTTTTTTTGACTTGCCGAAGGCGTGATGCCAAAGACATGGTTGGATAGCCCCTTTCCCACCACCCATCCCTCACCTAAAGGCTACCCTGGAGTGGCCAGGAGTGGCCAGAGCCAAGAGCAACTCTGAAAAAAGGCATTGGAGTGCTAGCATGCATATCAAACGAGATGGGGTGTAAGAATCAGGTTTCTTTCTTTCTTTTTTTAACTTGCCTTGCCTAGATAAAAAAGGCCCGGTGCTCACCCATCCAACACCTTAAGAGGTGATTCTGTAGACCAAATTTTACTCTCTAAAGAAAGTAGAAAGAATGCCAACTCCTAGCCCATTTTCATGGTTGCCCAGGTGTGACTACGTGGAAGTGGTTGGCTTACACACCCTTATGACCACTGCTTTTTACAGGAAGAGAAGCATAGCCCACTTGGGGAAGACGAAGAAAACCAAATATGTTTTTTACGTTTCTCTTCGCCGGTAAGGACATAATGCTCCTTGAGCAAAGACAAAAACCGTGCCACCCTCTCTCATTTCCATCCTTCCTCCTCTCCATCTTTCCTCCTTCTAGCCAACGGCCACCGTGAAAAAGAACCCTGGAATACGAGCCGAGAACCGGGCTTGGGGTTTCCTGCCAAAAGTGAACCAAGCTTTTGACTTGTTTCCCGAGGTCTTGTGTTTGCTTGGTCATTCAAACCATAAATAAAGTTACCCAGGTTTGACCACGTGGAGGTACTTGACATGCATACCCATCAATGACATGACATTTTTCTTGTAGTAAAAGCCTCTTGGCATCATTTGGTTCTTATGGCACCTTGCTAGGCCAGTTCTTGAGTGAAGAAAAAAAAGGAAAAAAAAAGGAAAAATCAAAAAACATGCCCTTGACCCTGAAAAAAAGAGCTCTGGTCAGCTGGTCAAAAAAGGCACCAAACTAAAAAGGGAAAAGAAAAGATTTTTTTTTTCAAATGGAAAATTAATTTGCGGTTTAATTTCCAAACAGAGCTAAATTAACTATGTTTGACATAATCGTGATCTACAATCTCCTGGTCTGTGCTTGATATCTTTCATTTCAAAAGATAGTCTTTTTTTTTTGAACAGTAGCAAGCTCCTGCTTCCATTTTGCTAGTTTTTGGTCGTTTTGACAAAAAAACAGCAGAGGAATTTTGGTAACACAACAACTTGAGAGCATGTTTCTCGGCTAGATTCATTGCTTTTCTAATTTTATTCTTCCCTACGGATAGCCATGGTTCGTAGCTTTGAAATGAATCTAAACACGCCAAGGCATTATCATCCCATTGTCGTGTAATCGCAATAAACAGTAACGGGACAACCATAAAAACATCGAGAAAGTTGTGGGAAAAAAGGGGGGACTGAAACCGATTGCTCCATCATGTGAAAATGATCCCCAAAATAGGCAACGATCGATGTCGATGAAGTCCCGTTTTTCCCATCGATTTATTCATGTTTTTTGGTGCCCCATTTCTGCTTCCTACGATAAATCGACAGTGAAATGACATTGGAAAGGCGTTATTGGTTTCATTTTAAAGATTGGAACCTAGACCTTCCATAGGCACACAGAGGGTAAGAAAAGCATTAAAACTGACAGAGTAAAAGGCTCTCAAGTTATTGTGTTACCGAAATCCTTCAGCTTTTTTGAAGAAAAAACAGACACAAACGCTCGCACAATAGAGCTCTGCTCTTTGCTAGTTATCGAGACAAGGAATCTCTTTTATCATCAAATAAACTTAATGATGCTGCATCTTGAAAGATATTCTTCAATTACAAATAGTGAAAAGCCGGCATAGCATTGCAGTATTAAAAATAAGCACTTGTTTCTCGAGATATCGTTTTTTTTTTTTTTTTGCTCCCAACGAGGGTGCTTCGCTGCTTTTTTTTTTATTATTTATTAAAAGGTCTTTTTCATTTAATACAGTTTAAAAAAGTGCCAGTGTCTAGCCCAACTAAAAAGTTGGTTACCCAGGTGTGACTACGTGGAGGTAACTGGCGTACATACCCTTTTCGATTTCTGCTCAAGCGTGCGACAGAAACAAATGCCTCGGGGGAGAGGAAAAAAAAAGACCACAACCAAGCGAGGGAAACCTGTCTAAGCGAAGGGAAGGTACACCAAGGTAAGAAAAAAAGAGAAGAAACGAAGGAAGGAGCTTGTCCTTTTGATTTTCATTTTTCATAGGGCTGCTTTACGTAGGAACTGATGAGAAACGAGGACATTTAGAAGCCTGGGAATGTTGCGGAACCATTAAAGCGTCGGCCGGCGTTTGCTCTTGTTCTAAGAAGTGATTTTCTGGATGGATGGCAACCTAGAACGTTGATTATGATCGCTGTGCTGTGCACAGACCAGTACCACCAAATTGCCGGTTGAATTTCCAAACAGAGCTAATCAAATATCCAATCCTGCTTCGCTCTTCCCTTTCTTTCAGCCTCCTTTTCGTTCGGCGTTTTTTTTTCTTCTTGGAACCTCTTCGTTTCTTTCTTTTTTTCCTGTCCTCCTACTGCTAATGGCCTCTCCTTTGACAATAACGATACAAAAGCAACAAAAGCAAAGCAACTTTAGTCGCAATGCCAAATGATCTCACCAAGAAATCAACAGATCTTGTTGATCTTACATCTTTCCGTCTTCGGCCGACCTGAATCCATGGCGATTGCATCTGCATTGAAGAAAGGCAATTGTGAAAGCTACAAAGTTTATTACGAAACTGATCTTAAAAGGATGTTCTTGTTCTTTGCAGGCCCATATGCGACAGAAACGATCGAAGTAGCGAGGATATATTTGTAGAAAACATGACTAATCAAGTCCAGAACAGCTCAGCCCTTGTTTTGCCACAGTCACGATGAAATGGAGATGTGAGCTAGACATTAGGTATCAAACGGTGAGCGCTGGGGTCTAATGAGTTAGCTTTTAGGGAAGAAGGCGCACACACCAGCACAGAAAATAAAGGAGTAATGGTCTGATTCAACGGCAAGCTTATGATACTTGGCCGGCTATGCACAGGGAAGTGTGCTGATTATCCCCCATCAGTACTTTCCAGATCTTCCCAATCACATGTATGTATTTCGTATGATGATTCCGTGTAAATGGATGAAGAAAAAGTCACGTTCTTGCGCGTGCCGGTGAAGCAGTTGGTCTCCAGGAACAAAAGGTGGCACCGTTCCAATGACCAATATTCTTGACCTGCCCTGAGCCAAGGCATCGACGTCACTGGACCATGCACGATATGGAAAGAAGAAACGTAAATATAGGAATAGTTTGCAAATAGTTTTTAGACTTTCGACATTTGGATTACGTTTTAGCATGCAGGCCAGTAAACGCTGATTAACAGGTCAGGAATCAAAAAAAAAAAAAAAAGCAACTGCTACACTGCACTTTGGAGTGATTGAATCGATATGAAATTTTGTATCAGCTGAAATGCATTTATGATAAAGACCTTGAAAAAAATAGGTCGAATAATGTAAGCTACTCAGCCAACTTTTGAACAGTTTCGTTTTGCCATCTCCAACTCCTCAGCTAAAATAAAATAAGAAATCGGATAAAAAATCACTCACAGTGCAAATTTACACTTCACAAATTCTCCCCAAATTTTGCATACCAATAAAACATGTTAAGAAATGATCTTGATTAAATCTGTACCTATCTTAGACACCAGAGAGAAGAGCTAGAGGGTCTGCATTAAAAATGATTTCACACTAACTTGACTTGACTTTTTCATACACTTGAAAATGATTAAATACGCGTTGACCAGGAGAAATGACACAATGCGTCTACCGATTATTGGTGAAAAGTAGCGCAAAAGGTGCAGATCAGAAATGTGTCTCAGGCTAAACAGAAAGAGAGTGAAGAAGTGGCAAGTGCACTGGACGACGAATGTAAAGGATTTTAATGCGCTCATGCGGTGCGCATCGAGTTTCCATTGTTGAATGCTTGGAAAAAGCCGTGCTCTTTCCCTGACGAGTAAATTGCTGCCCATGGTATAGACGCCCTTGTCGACCCAGTGGTTTCCTTGTGAAGCTGAACACGCTCGCTGACAAAATCCATTGGTCATACTGGAGGGTCTGGCTGTCGTGGGGAGCCAGTGATGGTGACGTTGTGTATGGGGGCGGCAGGTTTAGCGACACAGATTCTCTTTGCCTTTCTTGGAGTGTCATGAGGATAGAACGTGCAGCATTGAGCCTTTCGTCCACTCGCTACCTCGCAGTGCTGTCGCGCACGACCTGCGTTAGACAACGGAGCAGTATTGGTAGGCCATGATTCAGAGGACGAGCAGCAAGCGACCGATGACGCCCGGATAAAAAAGCAGACAGGGTCACAAGCGGCGGCAAAGGGAGAGCCTCAAGGATGTTGCTGACAGATCTGGCGTCGATGGTATAGCACGTTTCTGCCCAAACCTCTTTTCGGCGTTCGATCATAAAGGGATGGTGTCGAGATGGCTTGCAATGCGAAGAGATGTTGTACGTAATGCTGGAGATAACGATGATCAAGACGACAGGAATGGACTTCATGGGCTTGTAGATCACGCCTGCGATCTTTCCCGCTCTTGTCTTCGTTGGCCATGGTTGGAAGATGTTATGCGCACTTGGTTCTTATTTTAACAGCATTAGATCGTTACCAGGTAAGCGATGCACTACCCATTCGAAGAGGGCAAGGTCTGCCATGAGTGAAGAAAAAAAAAAAGCGAAAAAAGAACACGCGACAGGTGGTAAAATTTTTCAAAGCCAAAACGGCACTTTTTTTTTTACTTTTTGCAAGGTCGTTGAAAAAAAAAATGGAGTTTGCCCAATTTGCTTGTCGTAACCAATCTGCGGCAAAGCTCATATCAGCATCTGAGCCACAATGGGTGTGTTCGAAAAGGCTCACACCTAAAGCATCCGGTATGGACCTATCTCGATGCTATTTGGACTCCAACATGACCAGCTAGTGACAGCCACCTAGCATACTACCTGCAATACCAAATTGGATACTGACATGAAGAATTTAATTCCTGGCCCCTCTTTCAAGAAGATGGCCCGTTATTTGCTGTGTCTCCTACGTCGACTTCACCTAACACCAAACCGCGAGCAGCAGATGTCACACCGCCAAGACCAAGGCTACCAAAAGTGAGGTGAGGTTATGCGAGAGAGTGTGATTTTGCTTTTGTGGAGTTTGAAGCTCGCCTTTTTATCAACCCTGTCAGCTCTTTATCAATCGAGAAGCAAACGCTGAAAGGCAGGCAGGATGCACTCCGATAGCAAAGCGGGAACTCGAAAAGAAGTCCATTCTAAACAGGCTCAGCAACCAGCAGCGGGTTGGTTACCATGCACACGCATCAAAGACCTTCAAATTGCCCTGGTAACACAACTTGAGATATTCTCATATGCCTCACTCATCCACTGTTCTGTTCGTTTAAGGACAAAGTAAAACAGGGACGTGGTAGCCTGACGTCCAACCAATACAAAGAGGGAAAAAAGGCGCCTCCTTTCAAAATATCCTACTGAACCTTTTCTTCCGTTCATTACTGCAGCATTCCTACCCTTTTGTTTTTTTTACTTGCACCTTTTTTTTGTTGTGTCTATGCCTATGCTTAGTATAGCCTCACTTTTTTCATGCGCTCATATCTGTTCAAACAGACGGCCCCAACCTTATTCATCCAAAAGCGATTCACCCCAAATTTTGCAAGCAAATGGCACATGGTGAAACACAGCCTTGAGTGCAAGCACAGACCTAGACTGACAAAGCATAGAGCATGCACAGGGAGGTTGCCAAGCTGACATTTGTGGCCGAGGAGGTCGGGTTCACCGGAGGAATCCGATGGCACACACCAGCCTTCAATATCCGTCTGGCAAAGTCACCGACGACTTCTTGCCAGTATTGCAGGGCGCGATTGTGAAAAAGGGTGGAGTTGGCGCGCAGAAAGGTGACAGCAGAAGGACAATCTACTCAACCTGCAGACACTCATTTTTTTAGCACCTTTCCTGGCTACGACTTGGCTCAATGGACCAAAGTCCCAACAAAAAAGGTTGTCTCTTTAGAGAAGCCCGATCGAGACAGCCCTGGACAAAAGAGCTGCAGACAATCTATGCATTTGTTATTTTTGTGTAAGATGATCCTCTTCTTATGCATGCATTTGGAAGAAGAAAAAAAGGAGGAGCTGAAAAGTCACATTATTTAAAACAGCAAGGTCAAGCACAAGTGCGGACGCGTTGGCCTATTTTAATAAGGATTTTCATGACAAAAAATAATAAAAGGGAGTAGAAACAACAGAGATGACACGTAAAAATAACAATAACATTGGAAAAAATAAAAAACAAGTTGGAAAGAGATAGAAAAAAACAACAAGAACCATCAGAGAACGAGGGGAGGGGAATAAGTGTAGTTGGAGGGAAGGAGGCAATCAACAATGAAACAATTGTATCAAGAAAAAGTTGTAGCTACAACATAAAAACAACAAAGGGCAAAAAAAAAAAAAAAAAAAAAAAAAAAAAAAAAAAAACCACAGAGTAAGGGATCGTGTCAGAGGCAATAGTAGGTGAACGGATGGAAGGTTCGGGGAGATTCAAAAGACTTGATTGCTTCAAGTGGGTCAATAATCAAGCATCCAGGCTAGAATAAAAAGACGAGGGAAGACTGATAATACACAACCAAGGCAAATATGAAAATAAAAATAAAAACAAAAGTGGAAAAAAGGGATTATGTGAAATGGAAAGCAATGGGAAGGGGGGAAAGGGGGACAAGGAAAAAAAAAAGATCAGGAGAGACACTCATGGAAGTATGAAGTGAGGGGGGTATTTATGGGAATGGGTAAAGAGGGTGGGTGTTGCCGAGCAAGTTGTACTGCAACGTGGCCGAAGGCATGTTGGTATCGTCCTGATAGGTGGGATGGAAGGAGGGCAAGGAGTTGGTGGTGGTGGCTGAAGACGACGTGCGCAAGGTGGGAGGCGAATGATAATGCAAATGATGATGATGATGGTGCTGCTGGCGTTGAGCATAGCGCGATTGCTGTTGCTCACGTTGGATCTTGCTGTGGATACGCTTGCCATAGGGGGTGCTGCGGATCGATGCCAAATGAGGACGGATGCGATCCACCAGCTAGTGAGAAAGAGAAGGGCGATGAGCACGGATGGGTAGAGGGGTGAGATCTATGGTACCTGAGCTTTTTGATCTTGATCGGCATAGTCCAAACAGGTCTGTATCACGTAATTAGCAAAAGAATCGCGAAGGAGTTTCTCCATGTTTGACTGGTTGATCAGTTCATCGATCAGGGCACGGCGAGTTTCTGGTTCAGAGACACGGATGCACTAAGATGAGAAAGGTGAGCAAAAGAAAAGGGTGGTTTTCTCATGCGAGACAAACCTTTTCGATCACATTGGAGCTAAATTTTTGCACAGACAGATCACACACATGTTCAATGAGGCGACGGACCAGGCCATCGGAATATTGCACTTCTCCAAGATCCAAAACATACTGCACCACATAGTTACCAAAAGGGTCTTGCACCAATGGTAAAGCATGATGGGTGACCACTTGCACCAATTGATTCTGCAACATTCAAAAAAAAATTAAAAAAAAACTCGGCCTCCCTACTTTTTTTTCATTTACCTTTTGGGTTTCTACCGCGTGATCAATGCAGCGTTGGAGAACACAGCAACCATGGCGATGAGTAGACACTTCGATGCAGTTTTCACTGACAATGTCATAGATAAATTGATTATGTTCAGAGGAAAGACAGTGGAGGCATTTCTGGATGACGTGGTTGCCATTGAGGTCCTTGATGAGGGCAACAACGCTGGGATGCAAGGCGTTGGTGATGGTTTTGATTTGATGAGCCGACGACAGGTATTCAATTAATTTCTGGATGGCGCGTGTGCCATGCATGCTGAGACAGATCTGCAATAAATGGGGTGCGATGGTGTCGACAATGGCTGTTCGTTGGCTATCATTACATCGCTCCACCAGCTTTTGGCACAGATAATTCCCAAAGGGATCTAATAAGAAAAGGTTAGGTACCCAGATCATTCTCACTCCTTTTTTTTTTTTCCATGGCGATGGACCCCCTTCTTTGCACCTCCGAGCCCTCTTTTTGGGTCTCCCTTTTTGACAGGATTGTTTTCCCCTTAAATTACCTGTCATCAATTCCACAAAGTGAGGGTGGATTTCATCAAAGATAGACTGGAGGTACTGGCCATTGGGATCTTCGAGCTTCTTTTGTAGAAAACGACAGCCGTTGTGGTCTTTGCAGAGGTCATAGAGTTTGCCTTGGAAATCTTCGAGTTTGGCACCTGAGAAACGGCTGGCTTCAGGATCCACGAGCGATCGACGTGGCGTCATCAAGGCTTGGCGATCGAGATCCTTGTTGTCACCAAAGAGCGTGACCATGGTCGAGGAGGGAGGCGTGCTGAGGATGGAGGGAGGAGGAGCAGGTGTGCTGGGAGGGCCAGCGGAAGGAGGAGGCGTGTAGCGTGCATTGGCAAGTTTGCCGGAGGGGAACAATGAGGAGGAGGAGGGGTTGGTGGGGGTGGAATTATAAAGGAGAGATGGCTGAGGATGGAGAGTAGGGTAGGTTGGCATGGACAGAGGGTGAGGGGAAGGGGGCAGATGGAAGCTGGACAGGGCCAAGGAAGGGCTGGTATGGACATATGGGCATTTGTCTTCTAACGTGCACATGCCGTACTGTTGATAGAGCGGGCAGAGAGCGAGGGTAGGGGAGTCTTTACTGGCAAGGTCGTCGTAGCGCTGCAAGGCAGAGGGCGGTCGACTGGTGGTATAAGCCGACGACAGGTCATGGTGATGGGCAGACGAGGCGGTGCAGGTGGAGGCCGATCGAGTGGTCGTGGCCGCGCTATGGGCATGGGCAATGGCATGGAGGTCCGAGTAGGAATGGGAGGTGGTCAGACGGTGTTGGCGGTCGGCAGCGGACGAGAGGTAGTCGTGGTACAGTGATGGATCCATCATGGAAGGCGACATATTACCGGGATCATGCGGGTGGAGGTGACCAGAAGGCGTGGTTGGGGTGGTGACGTCGGTGGGTTTGGAGCTGGAAGGAGCAGGCGGGAGCTGCGTAGGCCATCCATAAGAGAACCGCCGCTGGTTACCAAAGAGGCTGGACGTGGTGGAGGGTAACATGAGGGGATGAGATGTGTTTTCCAGGTATTGAGCCCACGATTTACTACGTAATGACTCCACGCTTTTGTTCTGCCGATTTCCGGATTTTCGTAGCGAAGACACCATATCCAAGTGTTCATTAGGTGCTGGGGTGAACTATGAAATAGGCGTGAGTTTAAAAAATGAAGAAGAAGCCGGATGGAATTACAAAGCCAGTATAGTCGCCATGGGCAAAAGAAGACAGTGTTTCTGTGGATCCACCATAACGTTTCAAATAAGGATGTCTGGAGCGAGCTGATAAAATCGAAGGAGATGAGAAAAAAAAAGGAGTTTTTTTTTTTTTTTCTTCTCACCATTTTCTTGGTCGAATAAAAAGCGCTGGTCAGAAGAAGGAGCCGTGGTTGAACCGATGCGTAGTTTATGCTTCAAAGCCGTTTCATCAACGCTCATGGATCGATGAGGCAAGTCTTGTTCAGGCTGCAGCTTCAGTTTACAATCAAAGGCTTCCAATAAAGATGTATCTTCGGCATCGGTAGAGTTACGACGTGAACCTGGTAATGAATACGATGCTTGAGACGTGGTAGGCAAACTGTCGGAAGAAGACAATAACGAAGGGTCACGATGTTCGGCAATCACACCGTAAGGATCTACTTCAAATAATTTTTCTCGTTCCATCACATATAAACAACAAGTCTAGTTATAGTACATAAATAGAAAAAAGAGAGAAAAAAGGACGAAAAGAAAACAAAAAAAAAAGAACGATAGAAAAATGAGGCGACGGTTTTCAATCAATGAAGGAAAATAAGGAGAGCTAAAAAAAAAAAAGGATTTTAAGACAGCAAAGAATATGTGAGTGTCAAAAAGGACAAATAAAATCCCCTTTTTTCCAAAAGATTAATAAAAATAGGGGCATGATGAGAGGGATCGGCAAACGGAAAGGAAAAACAACTCTGTTTCCCCTTGAAATCGTTTTTTTGTTTCATGCGAACATGTCGTGTCACGCGCCGCAAAGGAATTTTCCCTTTTTTTTTTGAGCCACCTCATCATTGGCCCGCCCATCGGCCAATCATCCTCCTCAGTCACGTCTTGCCCCTGTTCCCTCCTTTTTGCAGTGAAAACATTTTCCAACTCCTTCATTTCTTTGAACGATCATGTGATCATTTCCGATTTTCTGAGAGCCGCAAGGGTGCCACAAAAAAGGTCTCGTCAAAGAATGGCGGTGAGGGGCTCCAGTCATGGAAAATGGTCGGGTGGGGGGCTTGGCGATGGCCCTTCCTTTCCAGTTCCCCCACCGTCCTGCATCCTGCTCTCCAGGCCATTTCTTTTTGGCTGCTGCTGCTGAAAGTGGCACTAAAACAAGGATCGAGAGGTGATTTGCTGTGATGAGTGCCGCCCGGCGTGGTTGCACAAACATTTCATCGCCGCCTATTAGAAGAGCTTTTTTTATCTTTCTTTTTTATTTGGTTTTTCTTTCAAGTTGTCCCTTTTTTACTTTTCCAATCCATCGACATCTTTTTCCCTTTTTTTTTTTCCCTTTTATTTTTCCGATAACAGTTGTTCTCAACAACAACGATCTCTTTCTTTTAACCTCATTCAACAACTAGAAAAGAGAGAAAAAAAAAACGTTTTGCCCTGGCATCTGAATCAAGAAAAAAAAAAAAAGATGGTCCCTGGTCGAACTAAAACAACCGCCTTTCAATCAGCATCGAGTGTGTTTGGTCGAGGCGTGCATCATGCAGCCATGCTTGCCTCCCGGAACCCTTTGGAACTGATGGTGGCCGTGCTTGTGTTTGGGTCCTTTTGTTACTTTTCCCTGTATAACATGGCAAGATCGTCTGATTTGTTCTATGGCACAGTCACCCGTCTATACCCTACCACCGTCTATGCTTCATCTCAAGACTTGCACTTCTCCACCCAACCTCTGTCCGATGACCAAGATGCCCTGCATATCCAGCTCAAACAAATCCAAGTATCCGATCCTCAACGGGGCAATGTCCTCAGCAAGGCCACCGTGATGTCTATCGTTCGTTTCCAGCAATTCATCGAAAACAGCATTTACGTGCCTGATGAATCTGTCTCGGAAAAACAATTTGTTTACACAAAAGACCTCTGCTACAAACCTACCGACAATGTCTGTTTTGCCCCCTCCCCTACCGATTTCTGGCACCATGACCTCCAACGCCTTGCCTCGGATCAACACTGGCTCACTCACTTGCAAAGCTCCCATCAATGGACCGACGCCTCCTCCATGACCCTGTCCTATGCCTTTAATGCTTCTACCAAAGCCCATCGCTATCTCGCCGACCTCTGGACCCATCGCGTAGCCACCCTTGCCCCTGGTGACCTCGTCTCCTACTCCAACTCGTCTCAGCTGCAAGAAAACCTGTTTGTGTGGTTGTTTATCGTGTCGCGCAACATTGTCACACGCATCAAGGAACTGTTGGATGTCGCTGATAAGCTCGATATCATTGTTGTCCTTGCAGGCTACTTGATGATGATTGGCACCTTTGTTTCTTTGTACATCAACATGCGTGGTCTCGGATCTAGATATACCCTGGGTAAAGTGGGAAACAAAGAAAACCGGTTATGCACCCTCTCTTTTTTTTTTCTCACACAAATCCTCTCTTTTTTTTTCAATTTAGCCACCGCCGTTGTGCTGAATGGCTTCATCGCTTTTATGCTTTCTTTATTGACAGTCAATGCCTTGGGCATCAACGTGTCACCCGATGTTTTGGCGTAAGTTTTTTTTTTTTTTTTCTTCCTTGGCCTCACCTTTGCATTTTCCCTCCATAGTGAAGCTATTCCTTTCTTGGCCGTCACCATCGGTTTTGAACGTCCTATCAAATTGACCAAGCGAGCTTTGCAATTTCACAAGGATGATAAGGCTAAACAAGACATCCGCCACACCGTGATGCGCGCTGTCGATGCCCTGGCCTTACCCTTGGCCCGTGATTGCTTTATGGAAATCGTCGTCTTGGTCCTCGGCGCAAAGTCCGGTATGCATGGCCTCCGGGAATTCTGCCTGCTCAGTGCCTTGCTCTTGACCTATGACTTTATCTTGCTCTTCACTTGGTATACCGCCGTCCTCACCATGAAACTCGAGGTACATCCAAAAAAAAAAAAAAAAAAATAGGATGCGTCATCGCTGACTCCACTTGCTTTTTTTTTTTTTTTTTTACCTCACCGCTCATTTTTAGCTTCTGCGTATGCGCCAAGTGAATGGCGGCACCCCTATCAAAGCGGATCCCATCCAACCCGCCACCACCACCCCTACGTCTGCCACCAGCATCGGTCGCTCCTTCATCAAGGCCTTCACCGATGACCAATCCGCCACCCCCTCCCAGCAAGACAAATCCGAAGGTCCTATGATTGGCCGTGTCAAACTCCTCATGGTAGGCAATGAGGGGGGAAGAGGACCCTGGTCCGAGAAGTGAAAAGAGTTCAAGGACATGTAGGGCTCACCTTTTTTTTCAAAACAGATCGTCGGTTTTGTAAGCATGCATATCTTCAACATTTGCTCAACCTTCCAAGCTCCCCAAGTCAATATTGAAGACACCAACGTGGCTGGCGTGCTGCAGCACCTGCTGCAACAACATCGCTCTGGTCCTTTGGCCAACATGCCTATCAAGGTCGAAGTATTCCCTCCATTGCCCTTCCACGTTGCCTCCTCCCCAATGGACCTGGTGCCTGCCTTTATGCTGTCCCCCTTGGAAGACATCATGTCTATCGCCGGCCGCTTTGTCCAACACCCTGTCATCAGCAAGCTCCTTACCCTCGGTCTCTTTGTCTCCATCTTCCTCAACACCTACCTGTTCAAGATGGCCCGGCAACCCAAACCTGTCGAGCCCACCAAACCTGTCGTTGCCGCTCCACCAGCCCCCGTCACCCTGGTCCGTCCTGCCCGCTCGTCATCCCACGTGTCCCGCCGCCGCCGTCCCACCGTGACCGACCAAAACCGCTCCTTGGATGAAACCCACGCGCTGCTAGCCACCCCCGACGTCCTTGCCGATGAAGAAGTCATCCGTCTTGTTCAAGCCGGCAAGCTGGCTCCTTATGCTTTGGAAAAGGTCCTGGGCGACCTTGAACGTGCCGTGGTCATCCGCCGCGCTCTGATCTCCCGTAGCTCTATCACCAAGACCCTCGAAGCCAGCGCCTTACCTTTTGTCAACTACCAATACGAAAAGGTCATGGGCGCCTGCTGTGAAAACGTCATCGGTTACCTACCTCTGCCCGTCGGCATTGCCGGCCCCATGAACATCGACGGCAACATGATCCACATCCCCATGGCCACCACCGAAGGCTGTCTCGTCGCTTCTGCTGCCCGCGGCTGCAAGGCCATCAATGCTGGTGGCGGTGCTCAAACCGTCGTGACCGCCGATGGCATGACCCGTGGCCCCTGTGTCGAATTCCCCTCTGCCATGATGGCGGCCGAATGCAAGCAATGGGTCGACCACGGCGACGGCAAGCGTGTCTTGACCGAAGCCTTCAACAGCACCTCCCGCTTTGCCCGTGTCCGCAGCCTCAAGGTCGCCTTGGCCGGTAAACTGGTGTACATCCGCTTTGCCACCACCACCGGCGACGCCATGGGCATGAACATGATCTCCAAGGGCTGTGAAAAAGCCATGGCTGCCCTGCAAGACCGCTTCCCTACCATGCAAATCATCTCGCTCTCCGGCAACTACTGTACTGACAAGAAACCTGCCGCCATTAACTGGATCGAAGGTCGCGGCAAATCCGTTGTCGCCGAAGCCTTTATTCCCGGCCCCATCGTCGAAAAGGTGCTCAAGACCACGGTCGCGGCCTTGGTCGAGCTCAACATCAGCAAGAACTTGATCGGAAGTGCCATGGCCGGCTCCATCGGTGGATTCAATGCTCATGCTGCCAATATCCTTACCGCTGTCTACCTCGCCACCGGCCAAGACCCTGCTCAGAACGTCGAAAGCTCCAACTGTATCACCCTTATGAAGAACATCGATGGCGACCTTCACATCTCCTGTACCATGCCTAGCATCGAAGTCGGCACCATCGGTGGCGGCACCATCCTTCCTCCTCAACAAGCCATGCTCGATCTTCTCGGCGTCCGTGGCCCTCATCCTACTGAACCCGGTAAAAATGCCCAACAACTTGCTCGTATCATCTGCGCCGCCGTCATGGCCGGTGAACTGAGCTTGTGTGCTGCCCTCGCCGCTGGTCATTTGGTCAAGGCCCATATGGCCCACAACCGAAGCACTGCCCCTACCCCTTCTGGCACCTTGACCCCTGCCACTGGCTGTTCCTCCAAACCATTACCTGGTTCCTGTATCAAGTCATAGACCCTCTGTTCTCTCTCTTTTTTTTTTTTTTTTTGCCATTTTACTTTCCCTTTTGCACCCATTTTTTTATTTATTTGATCATATCAACCTCCATAATACACTCTGTTTTCAAAAAAAAAAAGCGAATGCTGACAGCACTTTTGAGTGATCGGATCGATTTGAGCGTTTGTAAGGGTGCGCAAATGCATGCACGATGATGGTGTTGAAAAATCAGATCGATTGGTGAAGGTTGCCCAGTCACCGTTTGTTTCCTCTTGTTTTGACTCGTCCGAATCCCCAGTTTCAAAAAAATTGAAAAATCGGACATTTTCCCAAGGGACCCCAAGGCGATCTGCTCAAACAAATCACAGTGCAAAACTTCTCCAAATCGACTCCTCCCAAATTTGCGCACGAGTTTAACATGATGAGAAATCACCTTGATTATTTTACACGCGTCTCGGAAAGCGGAGGGAATTCACCAACCTTTTTTTGATTACGTAGGAGGATGGTCCCACCAAATCTCACTTCGCCAACATGAAATTCGGCATGTTTGAGTCTCCGCCGCCGTCGCTGTGTTTTGTGGCTGGCCTTGCGTCTCTTAAGCTTGAACCATGGTGATCTTCTCTCCTTTTGCCTTGGTACGTTTTTTCCACCCATCAACCCACATACCCTCCCCCTTTTTTCTTGATTTCCTAGCTTTTTTTTTTTTTTGTCAATCTCGTCAAGATCCAGTACAACCTTAAAAAAAAAAAGCCAGCCAAGTACAAAAAAAATACCTGTCCTCGTGGGTTGGACGTGCCAAAAGAAATGACATGCATTGAATAGGGGTTCTCAAAACGACAAATCAAATTGGTTTCCACGTTCGATATTTCTGCGCTTGCAAAAAAAAAAAAATAAATGAAAAAAACACAAAATGTCTTTAATAGGCGTTTTTTCATTTTGATACTATGACAAAAGAGGATGTTTTAAAAAGGTTAAAAACGAATCCGTACCACCTTGGCTATTTAATCCCGAATATGATATCACAGCGCATTGATGTAATTCATCTTGCAACACAGATGGAAGAGGGGTGAAGATGTGTGTTGCAAAAGAAGGAGGTCAAAACGGAGATGAAGTCAACCAAGTAGGCAATTCAACAGTTGTATCTGATCCTCTCCAGAGAAAGGGGGTAAAATCAAAGGTGTCTATATTTTATACTTTCAAAAAAAGGGGATTGGTGCTTGTTCAACAGGCCGAACTATAAAAAATATCACGGTTCCCTCTTGTTAAAAATAGTAAACATTATAAAGGAGGAAAGCAATCCAGATCACGAAAAAAAAAGACTCCAGATCTGCACAGGCGTCGATCAACCGAACCGAAGAGTGTGTGGAAGAGGTTATTTTTATTCAAACAAGTGAAAGCGTAGGAAGGGGGAAAAAAAGACACTTAGTAAGAAGGAGCCTTTTCTTGCAAAAGTGTAGCCAGTTGCTGCCATTGATCCGAGGTGGTGAAGCCAGAAACGATGGTGTTCAATCGGTTGAGCTTGGTGAGCTGATCGGGGTGGGCTTTGACCATGTTGCTAACAAAGGTGGAGAATTGGGATTGAAGTTGGGAAAAGTCGGTTGGGTTGGCAGCCAACTGAGTGCTGAGGTACGTGGCTTCGTCACCGAGGCTGTTGATAGTGCTGGGGTCGGAGACAGCAGAAGCGGCGCTGGTGTTTTCGTTCACAGCAGGGCCATTAGCAGGGGGAGGACCAGCATGGCTGTTAGACACGGAAGGGTTGTTGCTGTCGATTGGGCTGTTTGGGTCACGAAAGGACTGGTTCCCAGGCTGAGTCTGCGACTGGCCGGGCGTGGGCGTGGGCGTGGGTACAGGGGTCACCGAGGAGCCTCCGGCACTGGCGGTGCCGTTGGTTGGCTGGGTGGCATTGGGAGGCATGACATTTTCGTTGTCGGGAGAAGGAGGCACATTGTCAAAGGTGCCAGAGTAGTCGTAATTACCAGAGATCACACGACGGCAGCCGTACTGCGAGATACCGGTGCGACAGTCCGTCGTGTTGGTGCAGCATCGAATGCAGAATCGGTCATCGGCAGGCTCAATCAAACTGACAAAGTAAGGGTAGCCCTGACAAGTGGCATTGTTAGGCTTGTGATGAGCATGGCTAATTAAAAAGGAAAAGTGTAAGCAAATGCGTAGGTCAAGGTGGACTGGAGAGCGTTACCTATCGTATTGGCCACCTTCATCAATTTCGGACAGGTTGTACTGAGTACGGTCAAAATAACCAGTAATTTGAACGTAATTCGAGGTGATATTTTGATAAAAGTGAGCCGTGGTGATAAAGCCTTGAGGGAAAGGCTGAGCGTTGGGCACAGACGAAGGGTCCATACAGAAGGGAATCCCGTTATCTTCGTTGATAGCCACTTCCAGACCAGGTTGAGGGGGCAAAAACAAGCAGAATTCGGTAGCACTGATAACGGTTGTGAGAGGAGCTGCGAGACTGGGAGGAATGGAGGTGGCATTGCCCGTAGTGTTCTGAGCAGACGCCAGTGCCATCAGGCCGCTCAAGGCCAATAATTGCTTGAACATGGTTCGAATTAACTATTTATAAGGGAGTGGTATTGGGTGGGATGGAAGTTTGGGAAGAACGAGTGGAAAGGTAGGTTGGTGATTAAAAAAAAAAAAAAAAAAGCAACAAAAGAAGAAAGGAGGAAACACAGTTTTATTTTTTCTTTTTATGAACGTTTTTTTTTCTGGAAGAGCAATGCGGATTGGTTACACACACACCCTTTCAACCTTTTTTAAGCAATCAACCTTTCACTCTCCGCTGCTTTCGTTTTTGGCCATGGTCCTACTTTAAAAAAACACACTTTGGCACTAGGCCATCCTTGACTAATGATAATGTGCACCAAAGCCCGTGGTCGTCATTCCCATGGAATTCATTTACGGCAACGTTCATTCCATGAACTTCTTGCACAACAAACATGTCATCAACACCTTTACTAAAAAAAGATTTTGTCTTTGCTCCCGTTCTCAGTCAATCCCCTTGTCTTGAAAAAAAGGAGAGCAAAAAAAAAATTACCCCAAAAAAACAACCTGGACTTGCTTGAAGTTGACGTAAATGGTAGAGCACCATGTCCTGCTGAAGACGGTGGCAAGTCAAGTTTCACTTGTTAGCACAAAGGTGAACGCCAAGAGAGAAGCTAAAAAATCTAATTGATCAACGAATCATATCCCACTCGTCCTCAGCCGCACACAACACCCCGCCTGTTGTGTAAGAAGTGACACAGACCCTCAATCTGAACAAATTGCCTCTTTTTGGTTCAATCCTCACTCAATTAAACCACTTTGATGTTCATGCAAACACACCCTCATTATGCTTATCAACAAATTCCTAGACAACCTGAAAAAGAAAAGGAAAGGCGCCTGCCTCCCTTCTTTTTGAACGCTTTGCCTCTCGGCTACTCGCCACCCTTTGCCCTAAAAAAGAAAAAAGGAATGGAAAATCTAGAGCTATTCCAGTCAATTTCAGTCATGTGCACCTTGTCTTCATTTGGATAGACTTGCAAGCAACATAAAAAAATCCAATGCACAGGCAAAATACATTTCATTGCAGCCAAACCAGGTCTGACTTGACGCAGAGCTTTTTTTTTTTGGAGAAAAGTGAGGAAAAGGGGATCAACAAGAGCATCTCCTCCATGGTCAAACAACGGTCAAAAATGGAGCGTGGTTAACCAATGACTGGCAATGGCCAAAAGATCAAAGAGTACTGTAAAAAAAAAAAATTGCTGCAAGTGTGTTTACTCGGCAGGCAAACGAACACCCACTTGAAAGCATTTTTTGCTCCCTTTCTTTTCGCTTTAGCATAACCATTCCCAAAACATGTATATACCGGTACGTTGGCCTGCTACCAAGAGCGAGAAAGCCAAGAAGAACAACGTTGTCACCATCAGCAAGTGACGACCCGATTCTTCCACTAACTTCTTGGAAGGTTGCCGATGGCGTGCATCGTGTAGACTTTGGGAAGTAAAATGCCAAGCGAAAGCCAACGACAAGCAAGCCATATCCAGGGATCTGGCCAGCGTAACCTTTGCAAGAAAAAAAAAGTCCTTTTTCAAACTATTGGCCAAAGTGTCGTAGACAACTTGATGACCGGGAAGCCGTGTGAAATTTCCATGATGGCAGAGGTTGCCCAGTTGCGCATCCCTGCCACCATCATGGACCCACCTACACCTGCCAAGTGAAAGTGCGCCATGAGGTGCTCTTGGTCTACGAATGTTTCTGTAGGCCATGCTGCCCCGAAAACGAATTGGGGGACGCATCCTTGACACTGTAAAATCTCAATCGTACCCAAGTTTATTTTCTTTCGTTTGCTCTGTCCAATTTTCAATAAAAAAAAAAGGCAAAAAAGAAAGACGACATCAAAACAAAAAAAAGCAAAAAAAAAGTGGGCGCGGAACTGTTCAATGTTTGGTAGCTTTTTTTTTTTTTTTTGCTTACCAGAGAGAAGAATGGAACCATGGAGCTCGTAGGCCCGCAACAGTTCTTCCCTCACCTCACTGCTGTGTCCAATCACAGCCTAACATTGCCCGAATTTATGTTCCACTTTTAATATGTGGCAGAGGTCCCGAAAGACATGTCACAAAACTATACTGTCGGAATTCCTTATAAACCCCAGAAAAACCTGTTCCTCGCAAATTGTGGGTCAAAGCTTTTTTTCTAATTCCGCCTTTTTTTCGATTTTTTTTTTTTTGGTTACTTCGAAGCACTCGACTTCGCTCCCAGAAGAGTTTACGAACCAAAGGCGAAAAAAAGGCAAAGACAAGTCAAACGTGACAAGAATGAAAGATGGCAAGTCGAACGATGTCGACCCACCCACCAATAGAGCTGATCGGCACCTCGACTCACCTGCAAATAAAGCGGAACGGTTCAACACCCACCCATCTACCCACCAGAAATTGAGCTGTACTCCACCGAATTCGGTGCTCGGCATCCCTCTCCTGTGCGATATAACACTGCCAATGATGGCAGGATCATGATTTATAAGAAAATGAGAGAAGGAAAAAGGGGCGATTTATAGACGCAGGCGTTCTGACTTGGATTCGTTGGTATGGCTTTTGCGAGCGTATCCTATCGTCGTGCACTCACTCGTTTTGATCTTTACCATTTGCACCTACCTTGTCTCTCTGGCAGCAAAAACCACATACTTCGCACGAGCTCCCGCTTGCCGTTTGTTCGTTTTCGTTTGTTAAGCCTGGTTGCAGATGGCAGGTCACTTAACCAGCGGGAAAATGTTGGCATCATCATCGGTACCGCGGTGACGCCTGGGATGAATCTGGCTACAATGTCGCGGAGGGGGTGGATGTATGGCCAAATAGACAGAACCACCTTCCGTGTCTTGTCATGTTCTGTGTTCGACCCCTGGCTTGTGTCTTGTTTGATGTTTGTTAAGTGTACTTTTTGGCCACATTTTCGTCCCTGTGTGACGTCCAATGCTGAAAAAAAGGATGATGCCACCCAAAGGTTGTCCCCAACAAATCAGAATGCTTCCACCGAGAGTAAAAACATAGTTTTACGTTGCAGGAGCTCTAGACAGATTGAGCTTGATTCTCCCCATCTGTCCACCATTTCGAAAACTGGTGCCAATGATAGGTCGTCTTTGAATGGCGATGCCAATCGGCGGGGATATTTGCAGCATGCCTCCTTGCGCGTAGTCCTACCTTGATGATTCTGTTTCTCATTAATGGGGCCTTGGTTGGGTGAACAAACCCCCAAATTGCAGCTATTCCTGTTAACATTGACTTCACGGATGTCGTCTTCCATTCGCTTGGTCTTGTCATAGCATATTCTGTGAGTTGGGTCGGTTTCCATTCTAAAGGATCACGCATGGGGTCTTGACCCCAACACCAGAGTACATATCTTCTCCATTCTGAGTTGTAGGAACTCTGAGAGCTCGCCCTCCAGCCTGTTTGTACCGGAAGACCCTTCACCTGGTCAATACCTTGTTCCATTAAAGCCTGCTTGATAACCTCCATCCCAACCACGACCTTCCTTGCTTCGATTGCAAGAAAAGGGGAGGTCCAGTTGCGCAATGCATGACTGCTGCCCACGCATGCGATCGCCATTTTCTCGTAACTTGGGCATTCCAAAAGCCTTACAAGGCTGTCAATGGAGGGGGGGGGGGAAGAGAGAAAAAAAAAAAAGAAGGTTCGCCAAAAATGCAGCGGGATTTTTTAAAAAAAGAGAGAGGCGTTTATTGGCCGATGACATCCATTTTGCCTGCTCCTCTCCTAACTCCTTGCCTTGTAGATCACTTCTGGACGTCCTGACCGTCTACTAAATTTGTTGGTCCAGTGGCATTATTTTTTTAATGTGGAAGCACTGTACTGTAACTGAGCACATGGTATGGTTTGATAATAGATGAACTAGAAAAACACCTCGAGGAAAGGGGGGACAGAAAAAAATATTTTTATTGTGGAGAGGCTCATGACAGGCCCAATTCTTGTAATACTTGATTCAGCTCGCTTTCTGTAAACACAGGCCCCGAGCTAGAACATTTGGCAATGTGGCGCAACCGTTTGACTAGCATGTCCGTTTTGATCGAGTCAAAGCGAGGATGGCTCGATAGCTTTTTCCAGGCCTCGGAACAAGTGACCAACTTGGTGTTGGGTAACAAGGTATCCGGATGAGGAGGCAAGTCAAAGTGTTCTTTGATCAGGGTCTGGCCTAGTCGGTTCAAGAGGCTGATGGGGTCGTTGGTATCCAGGTGGTCTTGCTCCAGCTTTGGGGTATGAGAGGGGTTGGACGAAGGGCGGAGGTCCTGGGTGACAATGGGCACAGGCCGGCTGGTGACAGAGATATCCAAGGAGCCGGAGGCATCAAAGAGGGATTCGGACAGTAGCTGATCATAGGCGGACGTGCAGACTTCTTCCTTTAGCCTTTCGCAAAACGACACGCCGTCCTTATCACGGATGCATGCCTCGGCTGTTTCGCAGGTGTTGCTGGCCACGGACTGGATGGCGGCCGGTGACAGGGTACTGTTGTGATGCGATTCTAGATCGTCCTCCATCATCATTTCGTCGTCGTCGTTCGGCTGTGATTGGTCAGGGCTGGAGTACATGTCATGATGCGGATCTTGTAGGCTGGTAGCCTCCATGGCACTGATCATGGTTTTATCCATTTCCATGGCATCTACATTGTCGTCGCCTGAATCGATCAGATCATGGCTAGGTGACAGGCCAAATTGGTTTTCCAGCTGTCGGATGCGTTGTATGAGAGCTTGGTTCTTGCTGTGCATGGCTGCCAACGCCGCTGCGTGATTTTTCTCCATCTTCCTGATTTTTTCCTCCAGCTCCTTGACATATCGTTCCTTGCGTTCACGGAAATGGCGTTGGGCTTGTCGGTTCTGTTCTTTTCTTCGAGCACGTGGATCCAGTGACTGTGAGTAAAAAAAAAAAAAAAAGTGAGCTCATAGGCATTTCCATCGGGTCAGGCCATTGGGTTTGGTCATTGTCATGTCATTGGTGGTTCTGTTTTCCTCTATTCGCATTGAACTTACAACTGTGCCGGCCATGTTATCTGGAAGATAAGACCATTCGACAATCAACCGGGCAAAGCAGGAGCAAGGGGGAAGAGACAACGAGGGAGGTGAGCATAATCATGGCAATTTTGATCAAAAGAACGATGATGGATAGAATGCACTGTCCTTACCATTTTTTCCATTGGTAGAGGTGTTTAATAAGCCTAAAGAACAGGCATCAACGTGTGAGTCGTCAAGACATGGCCAAAATGTGTGTGAGATTTACTTTGTAGTTTGGAAGGATGGGTGTGTTGGCCATTGCTCAGCAACGCATCGTTTTGCCAATCCGCTGTGGAAGGTGCAATGGGCCGAAGGGATGCTGGGGCAAGCTTGGGTAACAAGGACATGTGGAGGATGCGAAAAAAAAAAAAAAAAAAGAAAAAAACGGGACTCTTGCATTTTTTCCATGACCCACACAGCTGGATTTTTTTTTGTTTTTTTTTTTTCTGGGCTCAGGTGTCCAAATGAAAAATCTTTTTTATTACAAATCAAGGCTTGGTCAAAGAGGCTTCTGAGCCCACACAGCATAGACATTGGTAAAGGCTTTGACATGATCCAACTCGGCACGGAAACGCTCCCACATGCGCAGACACTGTTGCGGAGTGGCCCCAAGGGCCATAGCAATGGCAGGCGCAGAGGTCACACTGAAAGCTTCAAGGTTCTGTTGCCATAGCATGCCAATATCCAAACCCCAGGCACCAAAGGGTAGAGAGATCTGCTTCTTGGTCACCTGACACATGCCTCGAGCACGCAATTCCTCGTCCAAATGGCTCGCCATGTTGATATCCAGATTCTTTGCTTTGGTCATCACCTCGCGCACTTTTCAGAAGAAGGGGAGCGTGAGCTTGGAGGGTTGGGGCTGCCAAAAGCCAATTGAAAAAAAAAAATTTACCTTTGTCATTCCAAGCTTGACCAGCAGGCCCGAGGTTATGACTACTATAGTCCACCTCGATGAATTGGATATAACCACCAGGGGCAGTGACGCGGATCATTTCGGAAATCACGTGATCCCAGTGTTGTCTGGTGAAGACGGTTGCTGAGAGACGCTCCATGACAAAAGTAAAATGATTATCGGGGAAAGGCAGGGGCTGCAAGCGCACATCCAAACAATACAAGTCGAGGTTGTCGAACAGCGAGCGGGTGGTAAAAGGGGGTGAGGTGGAGGCTGAAGAAGAGGAGGTGGAGGAGATCATCGAGGCCATGGACGACTGGGTGGTGATGGAAGAGGTGGCCTGAGGATACGAGGCATGGGATGCAACGGATGATACAGATGAAGAATGCAAAGAGTGGGCCGAAGATGGAGGTGCCAGTTTCTGGGCATTGATGGCATGTGTGGAAGGGGAGTGTTGATGGAGATGGGGGTGGAGAGGTGAAAAGCGGCGGTAAGAGCTGAGGGAGGATGGCTGCTGCAGCAGAGAAGGCGGCGACTGGCCGTCGGGTGGATGCACGAACGTTTGGGGTACAGGGGTAGGTTGGTCCGAAGGCTCTTGGAGCAGGGTGATAAGATCACGCTGGGGTAGCAAATCGGCCACGTCCACCGCAACAAACTGGCTGGCAGGATAATCCAGGGCATAATCAATCACTAAATGGCCCAGCTTGAAGGAAACGGTTAGGCTTGAACGATGGACGCTTTTCTCTTATACCCATTTACCCATATACCAGGCCCACAACTGAGCAATAAAATAAAAACGAGGAGGATTGTGCAACGTTAGTATATCAAATTCAAAGAGATGGAGGGCTTTGAACTTTTTTTTGTTTGGCAGGACGTCAAAAAAAAAAAAAAAAAAAAAAGGACGACGGGAGAATGTCACTTACGCAAGATTCAATACGTTTGTACCTTGTGCCAACTCTGGTTTGACAGGCGCCAGAATGTCACTGGGAAACAATAAAAAAGAAAGTTCAGTATCACCCAAGCCGTGCAAGGGCTTGTATTTTTGTCACGGAGGATTTTTTTTTTCTATTTCCAACCACGCTTACCCTTGAAAGGCCCAGCGCAGGATATAATTCAGGACGCGAAGACGATCCAATTCAGGTTGATCCACGGGCAACAGCATCCCAGTCTAAATGCAGACAACGAAAAGAGGGTAAATTTTAATATTTTGTGTCACCGGGAACAATAAAAAGTAAGCAGGGCATCTATGCTGGTCACACCAGCGCCTGTTTCAATTGGCGATCCCTCTCTAAGCAGGCCTTACTTGGTTGGTAAAACGGCGGCCTTGGAACCAAGCATATGCATCCTTGGGACCAGCATCGTTAGGTAACTGTTGTGCATAAAGCTGCTGGATAGATGTCATAGGAGAGAACAAAGATGGTTTGCGTTGACGTGTGGAAGGCGGAGGAGGGACGACGCTTGAAGTTCGAGCCGGCAAAGGAGAAGGCGCTTGGTGATCCAGCACAAAGTCGTTCTTGTTTGGGTCGAACAGAAAGGCGGGTGTAGGACTGTCGGTTGGAGGATGCGGAATGGCTACGCCGATTTCATCTGGATGAGGCATTTGTTCGCTAAACTGTTGTTGAAGCTGTATCTGGTCCCGGAATTGTTGCTTTTCTTTCTTGGACGCCTTTCCAGGACGCAGATGTTTGGGTATCGTATTTTTATCGTTTGAACGTGTAGACGAGGATAAGGACGAGGATGAGCCAAAGGTAGAGGTAGATAAACGGTTGCCCATGTTGCAAGAATCCCAGACGCTGTGTTCAGCTTTTCGAGTGAGGTAAAAGAAAGACAAAAAGAAAGAAAGATGAGATCGGGCGAGGAGAGAAAAAAGGGAAAAAAAGCAAAAGAAAAAAAAAAAAAGCGGTTTAATAACACAAGGTTCAGCTACAACTTGGACAGTGGGGGGGAGGGGTGAAAAACGCATGCCAAAAAATAAGGTTTCTTTACTGGTTTCTTGGTTTTTTTTCGGGGGTGCGGGATATTCATGTGGTCTGTTGCTGAGGATGTTCTTGGTGTTGGGTATCGTTGCGAGGCAGGCCAGGTTCGTCCAATGACTCTTGTTCATCCAATGGCTCCTGTCCATCCAATGGCTCCTGTTCGTGATCATCAATTTCTACTTGGTCATGTGTATGATACCCTTCGACCAACCATTTCCTAGAATGAATGGGGTTGAATCGGCTGAAATGCCAAAAAAAGGACGAGGCTGAAAAAAAACTTACAACCATCGAGGTGTAGCCAACCAGTGTCGCCCACCACTTGCAGCATCTCTTGGCCACACGTCTTCGAAAAAGTAATAGATGTGACCCACCACAATCCCCAATATGTCGCCAATGGGGAGATGACCGCCAAGCACAAGAGAGAAACAGAGCAAGGCCCAGGGCAAATAAGGCGCGTTGAACACCATCATGCCAAGGAAATTCAAACGGACATATGGATTGCGCCGAGCCCAAATATAGACAATTGTGAATGATAAAGGAGGGCCTAAGAATGGCATGTATGCAAATGGTAACACGATCTATAAGAGACACATGGAAAAAAAAAAAAAAAAATACGTGCACAAAAGGCGTCAGCGTCTTTCTTGTTCCAATCTTTGCTTCTTACCGAAAAGAAAATTAACAGAGTGGAAGAAAATACCAATAGCCATAGGTAATCCGCAGGCTTGCTTCTATAAAACCCTTCTTCCATCATCCGACTATATCGAGCCCTATTGTCCAATGAACACGTGGCACAATCAAAAAAGAAAGAATAAAAAAAAAGGGGGGGGGGCAAGGTCAGTGCTCTCTTCTTTTTAATCGAACAACATGAATAAAAAGACTTACAAAAAGAACATGTGGAAGAAAAAGTCGATGGAAAGAGGTCCAAAATACAAAAAGTTTGTTACCAGTCGCCACCACTATCGGACGGTTGCGCGAGAGTGAGAGAGAAACGAGTGAATTCATCTCTTGACATTTTCTACCTGGTTGCTCTCATCCTTTTCACCCTCGATCATTACCTGACCGCTTCTGATGCTACTGTAGTTTAACCATAGGTGAAGCGGATGTACAAGGCCAAGTTGCTACATGGAAAGTTCATCAGAATAAATCAAGCGTCAGGCACAAAATAAAAAGATGGCTTACAATCCCCACACTCGTTAGACATGCAGCTGTAATAAACACTCGAGTTATTGGAGGAATATCAAAAAACCAATCGAGAGGCGTTGGCATGGCAAAAAATAAAAAATGGCAATGGCAAAAGAGAAAGAAAAGAAAAGAAACCAGACGAAAAAGAAAAAAGTAGCAAAGCGCTTAAAAAAATGGCTGGCTGGTCGTGTTTTTTTAGCGTGGCACTTTTGCAACCCCCTTTCACATTCTCCTTGGCAGGATGGGTTTTCTTACCTTGTATTCTACTCTCATGACTTTGCTAGACCACCGTCCAATGTCAAAATCATCAACGAAAAAAAGCACGGGACTTTTTGTTGGTGACACAGATGGAATTTCGTATGGCAAAACGTCGCAAGACCTTTTTTTTGGTCTCTTTTTTACTCTTTTTTTTTTCCTCGTTTGTCTTGTTTTCCGTCTCATGTCTGATATTGATACCGAAGTACAATTGGAACAGTCATCCAATTCCCTTATTAACAGTAAATGACCCTTGTCTCCTACCAATGACAACGTTGTACCGCCACTGACCTTTTTTCATGAACAGGTATTATTGAAGACTTGTTCTGTTACAATGCCGTACGAAGGAAACGAGTCTTGGACTATTATTTTTTCTCTGATGCCATCCTCACCTCTCCTGTCATGAGCACCGAAGGCGTACTAAACATTCAATAGTAAGCGTCCATCCTCATTTGTTTGAACCCAAAAGAAAGGTGGCACCTGTCAGGTGTACCTCATAGGCCATGTTTTATTTACCCATTTTTTTTTATTTATCCCCTTCTCCTTAGTGTTTACACTGTGTGGCAAGCATTAAACCGTGAAGAACCGAAAATTACAAACATTGTATTTGATGGGTAAGTAGAAAAGGGCCTGGGGCCAAGGCAAACATCCTTTTTCACATGCTTTTTTTTTTTATTTCTGCTCGATAAAAAATATTAATTAAGAAATACAGCGGTGGTACATATGATCCAGACCCTGTCACCACGCATCTTCCCTTCCTTTGTTCGACTACACGTGCCTTCCATCACCACCTTACATTTTAGAGAAACCGAACAAGACAGTGGTTTGCTCAAGATCTATCGGCAGGAAGACAGCTGGACCTTGGAAGGCTTGATTCAATCTGTGCCGTTGATCTCGTTTTGGTACAACCATGTACTGCGAGTCATGATGGGCAAGCTTGTCACCACCACTGGCGACTTGCTGGATGCCGCCATTCAACACGCTCACAAAATGTCCTTGCGAGGCCGCGAAATCCAACGACTCGGTCGTGATCTCGCCATCGAAAACATGGAAAAACTCGAGGAATACCGCTCCAATCTGCACGAAAACTACCTCGAAGGCATCCGCGGCTGGCGTGAAAATTACATTGAGGACGACGAACTCGACCACCACTATGCAAAGGAAACCCAAACCATCATGGATGGTGGTGGTATGATGCTACTCCGCGACTAGGATGTTCTGTTCTATTTTTTTACCCCTCCCCTTGTGCTCCTTCCGTTTCATACCATACATTCGTTTTTTTTTTTTAATCTTTTGTCATATTTATCAAGCATATATAATAATCAAATGAACACTAACAAACAAAAACAAAACGGGAGAAGGTGCCTTTTTTTACTTGGTGCGGCAGTTATATGGAGGAGCTGAAGCATCCTTGGGCATCCAACCTTGCTCGTAACCCAAAAGATAATCCCAATGAGGATTGACATGGTCTTCTGTCTTGTAGGTCCAGAAGAACCAGCCATAGGTCCGTTCAAAGGCATCCATCTGGCGCTGAGCAAACTTGGCCAGGAAAAGCTTGGTGTCCTTGTCAAATTTGTGCCAATCCTCGGTGGGGCAGGTGCAGTTCTTACATACTGCCTTTTGCAATTCTCCGTTGATGCTCAACGTACCTTCATACCGAGTACCGAGGCCAACGCCATTCAAAAACTTGCCACAGTCATTGGTCGCCACCGAGAATTCGCCCACCATGATAGGACCGGTCTCGTTCATCGATTTGGAGAGATCAGGGAGCCAGCCAGTGCAAGGGAACAAGGCTTGTTCATCTTTAGGCTTGGACACCAATGTTGCATCAAAGATCAAATACGTGTGTGTTTCTACCAAAAAAAAAAAAACCGATAAGCAACCTGGTGGGCGCGCTTGGCATTCACTTACCGACAATCACACGATCATAGTGTTTTTGGGGATCATTGAAGAAACCTTTCCAGGGGCCTAAGCCCAAGAAGCCTTCATGGTAGGTTAGCCAAGGACCAGAGGGGTTGTCCTTGCGTAGGGTCTTGTAGCTGGCTTCATACCAATCACGAGCGAGTTCCTTGTGGTCCAGTCGGTAGATGGCTGGCTCGTTGAGCACGCCAAACAAGGGAGCAGCAGGTGCCCATTCAGGAGCACTGAAGAAGTCCACCAATTCCTCAATGATCTTGAGCGTTTGATCAGCATGTTCTCGACCCATGGTGCCATTCAAAAAGCCAACGGTACCCGTGCGACCCGAGTGATTCCAACCGTTTTGCGAGCCAGGCGCAGTATGCAATTCCACCATGACCCGGAGACCGTACTTTCGAGCCCACTGGACGCCACGGAGCAAGTACTTGAAACTGACATAGGGCACAAAAGGCTCCCCTTCAAATACCCGCACAGCCCAATGACCCAAAGGAATACGCACATGGTTCAGACCCATCGAGGCAATCTTCTTAAAGTCCTCTTCTTTGACAAACGAGTCATAGTGCTTCTCCAGGCGCTCCTTGGCTTTTTCGGGGCCCAGCTTGGCGCACAGTGACCATTCATCAATCACGTTGTCGGACAGCGGGAATTCTTCAAACAGCTTGGGGGTGATAAAGGGCTCGGTCACCAGCCAGCCGCCAAGATTGACCCCACGGATCTTGGTCTTGCCGCCATAGTCAAAGGGTTTATCTAAAGGCAGGGTCTTGTCGTTCACGCGTGCACCGTTGTCAAAAAGCTTTTCCGAGAAGATGGTTTGGTCGTCAAGGAAGCGTTTGGTCAAGGGCATATAGCCAGTGGCAGCAGGGTCGTTGTAGATGAATCGATTGTCTTCGCCCACCATTGGCCGTTGCCCACCTCCACCACTGCGCTTGACGCTCTCCGCAATCATGGTGGGCACCACAATGACCACGATCAAAATCAGCGTACACAGCGTGGTAATCAGCAACATCGTACGTCGTTTTAGCCCACAGATCCGACGATCCACCTTGCTGACCTTTTCGATCTGTTCAGCTCGTTTTGCATGTTCGATCGCCGATTTCACACTGTCAATATCACGCGCAGTGCTCACTATGCCAATAAAAGGTCAGTTGCTTCTCTTTTTTATTTTTGTGTGTCCAGCGGTCACTCACTCTTTCACAGCTTGTTTATAAAAAGAGGCACACAATAGAAATAAAAAACAAGGAAGAAAACAAAGAGAAAAGAAAAGGATTTGGTACGAAATAAAAAGGTAAAAAAAAAAAAAAAAAAAAAAAGGCCCGTGTCTTTGAAAGGCTGTTTCATGCGGAAGGTTTTTGTTTGTTGATTCACCGCGCCTCTGCGCTTTATTTCTTTTTCTTC
The DNA here is from genome assembly GCA_002104935.1 of Hesseltinella vesiculosa. NCBI lineage: Eukaryota > Fungi > Mucoromycota > Mucoromycetes > Mucorales > Cunninghamellaceae > Hesseltinella > Hesseltinella vesiculosa. Next base: position 58,576 of record MCGT01000024.1, on the reverse strand, counting down.
TCGTGTTTCAAGTTTCACAGTCTCTTTTACGTCGATGGCAGTGCCTCACTCAAACCACCCAGCCACCTTTTCACACACCTCGCCCATTACTTCCTGACCAAGACAAACGCAAAATCAGTCAGTTTCACCAGCATGTAAAACTTGGCCGCCGCCCCTTTTATCGTCATGGACATGTTGCTCTCTAGGTGAACCAAACAGGAACCGTGCCAATGAGCCCCGCGTTTTACCATTAGGGCTGTTCTCTGTGAAGAAGTCCTTCCTCTTGTCTTTTTTTATTGACTTGGGTCGCGTCTTGTGGAAACAAGGCGCAAAGTGGCCGGCTTAGCCGAGCTAAACTGAAGATAAAATCGCTTTCGATGCAGCCTGACCACGTTGAGTTCAACAAGTGTTTGAAAAAAAGAATAAAAACCACACCTTGGAATCTTTCGTCACGTACAAGTTCTGCACCTAGCCATCTTGGCGGCTTCCCTCTCTATGCAAAGGTTGGTGGTTTCGATGATTCTATTGGTCAGATCTGTCCATCGGTGAAAAGCTGGATGTTTGGAAAAGCGACCAATGAACCGCCAGCTAAATTCGATCGCCGCGGCTTCGCTCCAAGGCTGCGTGAAACTTTTGCACGACGAGCATGCGGGTGAGGGGGGGGGGGAACGTGAGAGATGCCAAACTTTGTAAAAATAGAATCAATGACAAAAACTATAGATAGTCCAAAATACAGTGCACTTGGATGCGATGCAACTGAGCTGGGCCTCTAAGTCTTTGGCTAAAAATGGCTGGCCAGCCATATCCAAAAATCGGAAAAAAAAAAAAAAAGCGCGTCCGGGCAGTAGACAAAAAAGGAAAAGAGAAAAGGGCCGAACAGCTGCCAGTTGCTGATGATGGGCAAAACCCTGAGCATGGGTTACGGGTGGATGATCTTTTATTTCATTTTCGTCGGCCATTTGTCAGGGTCTGGCCTCCTTTTTTATACGGATTCCGTCGGTCACTTTGGGAAATCTTTAGGTGACAATTATTTTGGGGAAATCAATGAGGTGCCCCCTGACCTGGCACGTATCCCTCTCTGTCCGGTGTCCATCAAAAAGTGGCTCCATTGGAACACGCAGAAAAAGAGCGGATGAGCAAAGGACATGTACCAAGGTTGCCAAATTCTAAAGACGGCATTGGTAAGTACAAGGAAAAGAGAGAGAGAGCTGGTTTATTACAGTTACGTAGAGAGCGAGGAGAGAAACAAAGAAGAGAGAAAAAAAAAAAAAGGATCATTGAACGCTTAGAGACAAAATGTGGGGAGACCAAAAGTGATAAAAAAAAAGGGGGGAGTGGGAATAAACGAAAAAAAAATAAAATAAAATAAAATAACTACACACACAAAAAAAAAAAAAAAAAAAAAGTGGGATGATTTGTTTATGAACTTGGAGCATCTTCAGATTTGGAGGGCGTGTCCTGGACTTCGCCTTCTTCGGTATCCTCGTGGTCTTTCATGGAAACGTCGTCCGACATGGGGGGTTCATCGTCACGGACTTCACCTTCTTCCTCTTCATCGTCTTGCTCCATGGTGTCGGTGGGAGTGGCGGGGCCAGGAGGAGGGACGGCGTCGATGTTTGCCGCTGATTCGGGCTCTTCTTGATCTTGTTCCATGGGAACAGCAGAAACTTGGGCGGGGGGTGATGAAGGCTGATCTTCTTCCATGGGTTTGGATGGATCGTCGGCGGAGTCGGTGGTGTCCATGGCTTCGGATGTGGATGGAGGGGGCGTGGCTGTGGGAGAGGCAGGAGCAGGTGAAGCTTGGGCTGGCTCGGCGACGGTGGAAGAGGGATGAGCAGGAGGAGGAGACGACGAGGCGGGCGCAGCGACAGTTGAAGGAGGGGGAGTGGGAGAACGACGCAAGGGGGCGGTGGCCTCGGAGGGAGAGATGGCGGGGCTGGTCTTGGGTGACACCGGGCGGTCGGGCTCTTGTGGGGGAGGAGTGGAGGAGGAAGGAGGGAGATCATTGTTGGGGCGCAGGCGTTTGACTTCGTCCAAAGGTGGATGGTCGTCAGGAGGGAAGGTGCGCTTGTCACCACGAGATTGACCGATGCTCAGCAACATGTCGGCAGCACTGGCGTCATGATCTTCCTCCTTGGCGGGCGAAGCGGTGGCAGAAGGACGGGCTTGGTAGGGTTTGGCGTCTTCTTCTGGGGGAGCTGGCAGGCTGGTAGGGCGAGCACGTTCAAAGGAGCCCCGGGACGCAGAAGAAGGAGGGCCATAAGGAGAAGGCAAGGGTGGGTGAGGAGCATGAGATGGTTGTTGTTCGCGCTGGTAGGTGGTGGGTGAGGGAGAATGGAGTTCTTGACGATGAGCAGGAGGGAAGTCACGACGGTCATAGTCAGGACGATGTGGCTCGTAGCCATGGTGAGGGGGATGGTGTTGTTCGGATGGCGCCATGGCGGGCGAGCGGTGGCTGGGAGGGGGGGCCGAGTGGGGAGGGATGGCGTGGCTGGAGGGATGGCCAGGATGCATGTTTTGGTGTTCGTATTGTTTGGGCGAAGCATGAGAAGATTTAGCATGAGGGCTATGCATCATGGGATTGCTACCAGGCGATCGCAAACCTTCTTGGGGTGATTTGTTGTAGGGAGCAGGAGGGCCTTGCGGGCCAGAGGGTGAGGGGCGGGTGGGTTCCGACATGATGGGGTTCATTTGCGATCGGTCAGAGGGGGTAGGTGCGCGGCCGCCGCCGTTGCCGATGTCGGGGATGCGCACGTCGTCCCGGTTGTTACTGAAAGGATAAGGGCCGGGCGAACGACGGCTTTGGGCGGTGGGAGAGGGCTGAGGAGGGCCGCTGGGCAAGGGCAGGTCGCGGCCACCGGCTGTATCATGATGGGGGAGGGTCATGGGTAGAGGAGGAGGACCACGATCTTCAACACGCTGACCAGCGGGGTTGGTGGATGTATGGTAGGCATTCATGGCATTGGGTGGGCCGCTGGGAGCAGATCCCTATGGAAGAAAGGGGTCAGTGGCAGCCCTTTGCCCGACCGGTTTCTATTACCTGGCCATAAGCGCCATTCAATGGTTGAGCGTTGGCATTGGGTTGGTATTGGCTAGGGTTGCTGACATCTTGGGGGGGAGGGGCGTTTCCAGGGCCTTGAGGCGCATGCGACTGGGACTTGCGCAACAATTCCAACCGTTGCTTGATATGAGGGTTGGAAGGATCCAGTTCGGCAGCGCGTTGATAAGCATCCAAAGCATCTTGGATTTGGTTATTGCAGGATTCATACAAGGTACCCAAATCGTACCAGACTTCACTGATGTAAGGATTCAAGCGGATGGCGCGACTGTAGGCATCCAGGGCATCACGGTACTAGGACGAAAACATCAGGGACATGCTCCCTCCGCTCCTTTTTTTTTTTTTTACCTGATTGATTTGATAGTACAAGACGCCGATGGAGCACCAGAAGGTAGGGTTGCGGGCATCACGGTAAACGGCTTGTTGATAGGCTTCATAGGCTTTGTTGTAGTTTTGCTCAGCCATGTAGCAGCGACCGAGCAAATACCAGGATTGGGCATCGGCGCTGTCTGATTTGAGTGATCGCGTCAGGTAATTGATGGCGGCGGATTGGTTGCAGAAGGATGTGTTTTGCTGGTGGTACAACCAGCCCAGTTGCTGAAGCACCTTTGCATGGTCAGGATTTTCGGCCAAGACACGTTCGTAAGCTTCTTTGGCTTGCTCATACTGGAAAGAAAAAGTCAGAGGTGGACCGGCCGTCGTCCTTTTCGATTTACCTCTTTCTGTTGTTCATAGACGTGACCTGTTTGGAACCAAATATCAGACTCGGTCAAAGGGCGAGGGGGTGAGTGCAAGATGTAACGGAAGCACTAGAGAAAGAAGAAACATGAGGGGAGGAAAGGCGGCGAGGTGTTCCTTTTTACCGAGAGTGACAAGTCGAATTTTTGTTGCTGTTTATAGATGATGCCAAGTCGGAAGTAGATCTCATTGGCTTTTTCAAACTTGGGGTCCATTTTCATGACGGCCGAAAAGGCTTCTTCAGCATGCTCGAGAGAGCCATAACGATCGTAGAGGATGCCGATGCCATACCAGAGCTTGGGGTCTTTGGGGTTGGACAGGTGGTAAAGGGCTTGTTGGTAAGCATGGTAAGCATCTTGTAGGTTGTCCATCATAAGGTAACAATGGCCCAAGGCCGCCCAAGTGTCACCGCTGTTTTCTTGAATGGACAGGATACGCTTAAAGTACTCGACGGCTCGAGCAAACTGTTCTCGACCGCGGCATAACGATGCAATCTGCGTCAATGCTTCAATAGAATAAGGATTATGGCGTAGAGCTGCTTCATAGCAGTTCATGGACTTTTCATAATCGGTCATCATTTCGGCAAGGTTTCCTAAAAAAAAAAGATGAAAAAATGTTGGATTTGAATCAAAGGTCTGGAACGCCTTTCAAACAAAAAAAGATGGTTCTTTACCCATGGTCAACCATGTTCTTTCATTGATGTTTGCCAACTTTTGTACTGTCGTCACTGGCTGTTGTGATCCATTGGCTGCCATACTATATTAAAATCTAAACAGTGGGAAAAAAAAAAAAAAAAGGATGAAAAATAAAAAAAGAGGTCAAAGCTGTGTCTTGTTTTTTTTTCAATAACGTCACAGGCAAACTTGTTCTTTTTTCTATTGGCTCCCCCCATTAAGAGAGTGGATAACTCCCTCCTGCACACCGCCTCCTGTCTCCCCCCAAAATAATATACCTTTTGATGAATCCCATCCCCCTAAAATATCCCACCCATTCCCTTTTCTCCTTCCTTGAATATCCTTCCCCCAAAATAACACTCTCTTTTTGCCCTACACGTCCCGATACAACTCACAAAACAACAAATAATTCACAGGTTCCAGCTCTTCCTGTTTACCTTTCAAAATGTAATCAATAACAAAAAGTGAAGCAACGATGCTGTTCTGTCGTAAAGAGGTGTAGAAGGACGTGTCGATAAATAGTAAAAAGTTCGTAGACGATGGCGAAAAACAAAAAAAAAAAAAGAAAGAAAGAAAAAGAAGGAAAAGAACAAGAAAAGGAAGAAGAAAAGGAAGTTGTTCGCTTCATTGAAAATATTTTTTTTTTCTGAACATGAGGCAAGTGATGGGTGGGATTGTGGGGGGGGAGCAAACAAAAAGCACAGCTCGGAAGTGTGACAAAACAAAAAAAAAAAAGCTTTGAACTTTAAAAAAAACACTGACCCGGGTCAATTTTTTTTTAGGGTTTGGCTCATCATCATGCTAAACTGTTTTTAGCAGATCCCAAATTTTTGCTCCTCTTGACGAGATGTATAAAAAGTCAATCCCATTTGTGTCACACCATGCTCCAAACCTTAAAAAAAAGGGTGAGCCTTTTTTTCCTCTCCTTTTACACAAATTGCATATTGGGACACAACACAAAAAAGCCACATGAAAAACCTTGCAAGGCCTTTCCCCCCCTCGCTTCCCTTTGTTTTTGACTGTTTTGCCAAATTTTAATGACTTCGCTACATTGCCTTTTTTGTCGATTCCATGGAAAACCTCATCATTGGCCCCATTGGCTTTCCGCAAAAAGGAAACGTGGCTTTTTTGTTTGTTCGCTCCCCCATGATCACTGCCATTGGTACCAAACGGTAAACAGGAAGTTATTTGTTGGATGCCTCAACATCTGTAAGAAAAACGCAAGAAGCAGACCATCCTCGTCCTCGAGGTTGCCAAGACAACCAGGCGAAGCCGTCTCATTGGCCAGTCGGAACCTCCGACGTCCGCAAGCCTTTTTTCGGAAGGCACCGTCCTTTTTTTTTTTTTTTTTCCCTCTTCCTGCCTAAAAAAAACATGGAAGACAAGAAAACAACGTCTTCCGCTCTTGATGTTAACACTGAATCCGGCTCCACCTTTGGATCAAGACTGCTGAAGGATGAACAAGCCGTCTTTAATCACAATGCCTGGTAGGCAGTGCGTCATGAGAAAATAAGAAAAGCATGCTCACCTTTTTTGTAGGGATCATGTTGAATGGGATGAAGAGCAAGAACAATATGCCAAAAGTCAGATTGAAAAGCACATGGCAAGCCCTGTTCCTGAAGATCAACAACGTAAAGACATTGTAAAAAAACCAATGGCTCATCATTTCCGTAGAACAATACTATGACGATCCTGCTTCGTACTGGCACAGCTTTTACAACAAGAACGAAAATCGATTCTTCAAGGATCGTCACTGGCTCAAGCTAGAATTCCCTGAATTGTTCGACTGTGCAAAAGCTGGGGTAAGACATCCACATGGAAACGCAATGGCTCACATCCATCGCTAGGCTGGCCCCAAGCGGGTGTTTGAGGTGGGCTGTGGCGCGGGCAACACCTTGTTTCCGCTGCTGGAGCAAAGCCAGAACCCCGAGCTGTTTGTGTATGGTGCGGATTATGCTGCGTCGGCCGTGCAAGTGGTCCAGAACAGCCCTTTTTATGATACCAGCAAGTGCCAAGCGTTTGTGTGGGACCTGGCCAGTCCCGACTTGCCTGAAGCCATTGCCCCAGGCTCATTGGATATGGTGGTGATGATCTTTGTCTTCTCTGCCTTGGCACCTGATCAATGGCAGCAAGCCCTGGACAACATCCATCGCCTGCTGAAACCCGGTGGCCTGGTGCTTTTCCGTGATTATGGCCGCCATGACCTGGCCCAACTTCGATTCAAACAACATCGCCTGCTCAAGGAAAACTTTTATATTCGAGGCGACGGCACCCGTGTCTACTTTTTCACGCCCGAGGAACTGCACCAACTCTTTACCCATGATACCAACCAACCTCGCTTTGCGATTGAACAAAACGCCGTTGACCGCCGTCTGCTGGTCAACCGCAGTCGCAAACTGAAAATGTATCGCGTGTGGCTCCAAGGCAAATATAGACGTTTAGAATAAGCATCTCCCTTTTTTTCGTGTGCTGATAAAAAGATGGGCCAAAGGAGTCACCATGAATGTTAAGGAGGTGCGGCCAAAGGGGGTGATGAAAAAAAAAAAAAAAAAAGGATCAGCGAACCATTTTGCGCGAGGCGGCGAAAAAAAAAAAAAAAAATATCGGACCCACATGTCCAACGTGAGTTTGGTGTGTACGAGAGGGAGGCCCAAACGTGACAGGTCTTTCAAAGATTGGCATTGGGGAGGTAGGAGGAGGAAAGTGGCCTTCAGGTCGGGCATCTCCTTTCACAGCCGCTTCGTTTTCGTATCAAAATGCATGTTTGGACTAAATAGGAATTGAATGTTGCACCATTTCATTGACTTCTTGCCATATTATCCCCAGCAAGCAGGAACCTCCATCCTAAATTTTATCAAGACGCCATGTCGCATAAAGCATGCCACAAGACGAAAAAAGGGAGGACAAAAAGCATGTAAATAATGATCGATCACCAAGCCTTCCTTTTTCTGAAAGAACTTGGCAACAGACCTCTATGACAGGGGATCGACCGCGGGGACGTCTCCTTTTTTTTTTTATTAAGGCGTCGGAGTCATTGTTCATTGCATCATTTTTGAACGAAACAGAAAAAAAAAAAAAAAATCCCATGCATTGAAACACAAACTCGACTAAAAATGGACACCCTCTCGAGCCTTGACTGCATGAAAAGAAGTGGTCCCGCCTGACCCTTACTGCTAAAGAAAATGGCTCTGCTCTAAAGGATGGCCTTTTTGTCATCTAGACATGCTAATGGCTACACGACGAACGATCAGTCATCCTTTCCTCGGCTTTTTTTTTTCTTTGCGGAAAAACAAGACAAAAAAGGCAACGTCCTTCCCAGGATGGCTTACCCATGTTTTTTTTCTGAAACGCTGACTGGCTACTTCTCGCACCGAAAAAATAATAACCATCGACTGTTGACAGCTTGCGAGTCATTAAATCTTGCCCTTGCAGAAGAAAAGGAGACTCTTTTTTTTGTTCCTGAATGAAATATCAGATTCCTTCTTTTTGACCCTTATTTAAAAATAAACATAACCTTTTTTTTTAGCAGTGAATTCATGCATCATCATCATTGTCCAAGGTGACACAGACGTGTCCTTGGCATTTCTTTTTTTTTCCGACTGCAACCGTTTACGTCGCGGCCGAAAAAAAGTGACTTTTTATCAGAAGAACAGAGCCAATAACCAAAGACGTGTAGTTGACCCACGTTCTGAAAAAAAAAAAAAAAAAAAAAAAAAACAGAGAAAGCATCAGCGATCCGAAAGGGGTCGGCGAGAACAAGGCAAGAAAACGACCCTTTTTGTTTACACCTGCAAGCTAGTGTGTGAAAATAAAGAACCAAAAGCGAGAGGCTCATGAGGATGGACCGCAAAAGGCTAGAAAAAATCGTCACTGGAACAAAGCTACTATGAATTTCTTTCTCTTTTGTTTGTTTCACGGTGCTCCAAATCAGAGAAAAACCTCGAGATCGCTCTTCTTATAACTTTCAGCTCCTTTTTTTTTTTTTCTTTCTTTTCTTTCTTCATTCTTTTTCACTCACCTACCGATTTCAATATGATCAAATCCATTGTTGCTATTGCCGCCTTGGCTGCCTCGGCTGTTGTGAATGCGGACGGCATTCTCAGCGTCACAGCCCCCCTCACTGGTGCCTCTTACCAAGCTGGAAGCACAGCCATTGTCTCCTGGTAAAAGCAACCATTAAAAAATGGGAGGTTTTAAACTAAAAACACGCGATTTTGTTCATTAGGGTGAACCCATCTGTGACCACAATCACTCAAATTGTCTTGGCTCAAGGACAGTCCACTGCCCTTCAACCCGTCAAAGCCATTGCCACCAATGTCACTGCCAGCTCTGGCTCTTACACTTGGAACATCCCCTCTGACACTCCCCCCGGCACCAACTGTAAGCCGTGAAAAAAAAATGCAAATGAAACTGACCCTTTCTTTTCAGATGCACTTGAATTTGGCACATCTCCCAACATGTCCTTCAGTGGCCAATTCTCCATCACCGCCGGCTCCGGCGGTTCCTCCAATTCCTCCTCAAATAGCTCGTCCAGTGCCTCTGGTGCCGGTTCAACAAGCACAGCTGCTGGCGCCAAGTCTTCCTCCTCCACCTCATCCGCTGGCAAGCTTGCCCCTGTGGCTGTGGCTGTGGCCGCTGTCGGTGCTGCTGCTTGGGCCTTGTGCTAAAAGGGACACTTAAAAGTGGCTACTCTCCCCCTCTTGAACATTGTAATAAATATATCGACGTTTTTTTTTTCTCTATGTTGCTGTCCCAGGAATTATTTGATGGTGATGCCCAGATAAGAGGGTGACGACATGCCAAATCAATTTTTACCAATCTGCATGACCATGGTCACACAGACCCCTACCCTACCCAACGCAGAAAATAAGCATGGTCAGTAGCACAAACGGTTTTTATTCGAAAAACTGCAGACAAAAAAAAAAGGGGAGGCTATATCTCAAGTTTACCCAACGAGCTATCGCCATTGCTCACTTCCGGCACCAAGCCCCAGCTAGTCAAAAAAAAAAGAGGAGTCAGCAAACGGCTCAAGGCCCACTCCCAACTTACATTCGAATGGTATGATCATCACTGGCAGAAGCAAACATGGCGGTCTCACCAGGGTACCAGCAAACACAATTGACTCGACCTTGATGGCCAGGGAACACATCCAGCAAGGTTTGATAATCCCGACTCCAGATATATACACCATGACCTTCACTACCGCTGAGGATATACCGTTCTTGATAGCCAGCAAACGTCGATCGCAGCACAAACTCGCCCTGCTCATGACCAACGTAGGTCCGCACGATGCATCGACGGTCAAGGTCCCACAAGTGAATTTCGTCGGGGGATTGTACATTGGTCAACAAATATCGCCCATCGCGTGTCAGGGAGATCGATTGGCTCTTCTCCGGGAATTGTCTATTAAAAAATCCAATCAGATCTCCTTTTGTTTCCTCGCTCATTCATTTCTCCATACCCAACAAGCTTCAATTGCAAATGGTCAACTTGATACATCGATACGAAACTGGCTTTGTCTATCGTCACCAAACGCGAACCATCTTCCGAGAGCTTCATATCAACCAAGCGCTTGACATCCGTTTTGGAAACAACGCTGCCATTCACATTCTTCAGCGAAGATTAAAAAAAAAAAAAAAGTTTGAGCTTCTATTGCCATCCTCCACCGTTGCTGTCCTTGCTTTACCCATAAAATCAACGACATGTCAAAGGCACCAGAGAAAAAATGAGCACCATCAGGCAACCAAGCACAACAGGTCACTTGGTCTTCATGCTGTTCAAACACAGATATCAAACTGCCGGACTAAAGAAAGAAAAGCCAGGTGAATACATGTCACTTTCCATGCAAGGCTCTTACCCCCGTATCATAGAGTCGTAAGGAATGCTCAATCCCACAAACCAATAGCATTGTGTCGTCTGGAGACCATGCACCAAAAGTGATGGATTGCTCAGATCTAAGGGTATGAATCTTGGTAAAGCTCTGGGGAATGTCGTCAGTTCCATCCTGGTATTTCTCGCGTCCCTCTTTCTCCGTTACCTTTGTGTCCCAAATAATGCAAGTATTGTCCTTGGATATGGATGCCATGCGTGTGCCATCATTGGAAAAGGATATATGCCAAACTTCGTCGTCATGTTCGGTGAGGATTTGAATGGTGTGATTTGGAAAATGGCGCCTAAAAAAAGTGTCAGCCCTATGTTTCCTTGCAGCGGTGACCTACTTGCTACAGATATGATCATAAAACAGTGAAAAGTCGGTGTTGTTGGAGATGTGATAGGTGCATTCATGACGTTGCCATTCACGCGCTTGTTGCAGTAACGTGTTGAGCCTAGCCTTGGGAATCATCACGGCCGGGTCCACATACACCTCCAGCTTCTCTAATAGCTTTGCTCGTGACGATCCTTGGCTACCATCCCATCCAATTTGCTCTTTGATCTCCTCAGGTGTGGAGCACAAGATCAGGCTAATAAAAGAGATGTCAAAACCATCAAGGCTGCCACTCGCCCCTGTCATGTATTACCTCGAGAGTTGATGCAACCTTTGGACATCTTGACCCAGGGGCGTCATTTCCTGGCGCAGGACCTGTAACGCCTTGATCGTTTGCTTGGCTTCTAACAGCTCCAAAAATCGCTGTTCTCGGATCAAGAAATAGGCTTGGTCCAGACCGCCATCTTTGTGTCTTAACGGTAATGTGTTGATCAGGGTCTCGGCCAGTGTGAAATTGCCTTGTAGAATCGACTGTCGGAAATCGTGTACAGACCCAGGCTCCAAATCAATCCCAGTGTCTTGCTGAAGGGTATCAACAACATGACTAGTATAAAAATAAAAATAGAAGTCAGCCCGGCCGGTCACCTGGTGAATGGGCACCCATTGCTCTTTTCTTCTCGGTGTGACCCCATCCTCCTACTTACTCATAACCGAGGTCCTGAAGAGATTGCATAATGAGGCGCAAGAGTTCATCTTTTCGAAAGGTTTCTGGAGGGGAAGATGGCAAGTGACCATTGCTGGATTCACCAGGAGGAAGATCTTCGTCTAAAGGCTGCATAGAAAGCATGGTGGAGGGTGGTTGGATGCGTCGACGTTTGGTGCTACGAGAATTGGATAAATCAGCAACGTCTGCTGAGCAAGTGCTTTGACTCGGACTGGACAGTATGTTTAAATTACTAGGCTGTGATAAGTTGTAAAAAAAAAAAAAAAAAACGAGATTCCACTTTGGTTTCTTTAATGTGGGTGATAAAGACGTCCAAGGGCAGGAAGAAGAAATCGCTCGGCCAAGAGACTATCAATCACGAGGTAGGTTTAGGTCAAGAGTTGTAGGATGAGCAATTACAATAATGTAATGGATACAAAAGACAAGAAAACGAAAAAGAACAAAAAAATGACGACAACGTGCAGAAAAATGAATCTCACGCTTTTTCGCACTGCAAGGCCATGGGCCTGGCCAGCCAATCAAATGCTGCTCGCTGCAGGCCCAGCTATTTTTTTATTTTTTTTTTTTTAATTCCCTCTTGATTTCTCTTTGTCTTATTCATTGATCAATCGTCCATCCATGCGACGTTGCACGCTTCGCTTGACTTCTAGGCTATGCTCCACCTCATTTAAACCGATCCTACAAAGATCAGCCCCATCGGCTGCTCCTCTAGCTCGATCGTTCGTCCTTACCCGCCCAAACTTCAAACAGACCACCCCTTCCTTGACTCTCCTCGCCCAAGACCCCGATCTCAAGCTTTCTTCCGAAGAACAAGCTCTTGCTGAATTCACGCTTCCCACCTTGCGTGTTGGTGATTATGTCGTTGGATTCAGGTAAGCAAAGCCGACCGTTGCTTGACTTCAAAAACGCTCACCCCCACATGCGTTTAGACGGGGCGAATTCAGTGGGATGGTGGTGGAACAGCATAGCATTGCTGGTCGACAACAACGATTGACAGTGCTGATGCGCAATGGCCGCACCAAAACATGCCGATCCAGCGACATTGCGTTTGTGGCAACCGACTTTGCACGCTCAAACCACATCACCAGCTTTCAGGAGCCGTTGCAGATCGATCGCCGAGCGAACGCCATGCCTTTGCCTGAACGCTTAGACAGCCTTCAACGAGCCATCCAGAACTACCAGCGCACCATCCGCATGACCAAAGGCGCGGCCATCTTGCCGCTGGAACAACTGTACCCAGCCTTGACGAAACACAGCAAGGGCCAATCGGTACTGGCCACTCTGGACGACTTGACTGCCCAGGCTTTTCCTGGCCAGCCCGTCACGGATGACCTCCGTCACTCCACCTTCACCTACCTCGTTGCCAACCCAATCCACTTTGTGCCCAAAGGACACCCACTCACGGGCCTGTGGGAACTGCGACCCCAATCGCAAGTGGACACCATGACCCAAGTGGTGGACGCCGTACGCAACGGGTCGCCAGCCTATCGCGGCTTCCTGAACCGTGCCGCGGAACGTGTCCAGTACGCTCAGGCACACATGCACCCCCAGCTCGGCACCCTCACCGCAGACGAAAGCGCCCATATCCGGGCCAGCATGCCTTGGCAGCCCGAAGACACAGTGTTCCTCAACTTCTTGCTGGACTGGGTCAAGCTGCCGCAGGTGATCACCGACTCGCCCCACCAGCTGTTTGGCCCTACCCTGCTCAAGAACCTGCGCTGCTACGAAAACCTGTTTGTCGATCGTGCGCTGGCCACCCAGTGCCTGCGCCACCTCGGCATCTTTCGTCCCTGGGACAACACTTCCCTTTTCGACAACCTGCCGGTTGTCCGCCCGTTTTTCTGGTCTGACGATGCCCAGCAGCACCGGCACACCATGGAACGGCTGGTGCGCAACGTCCAAAAACACCAACGCAACAAGGAAGAGGCGCAAACTTGGCGTCAGGCCGTCGGCTTCTATGACAAGGACCCCTGCGACCATCTCCGGCACGACTTTGGATCGCTGCCAGTCTATACCATTGATGACCCAAACGCCAAGGAAATCGACGACGGCATCAGTATCGAAACCACGCAAGACGGCACGACGTGGCTGCACGTCCACATCGCCGATCCCACCACCTATGTGCCACCGACCCACCCACTCGCCGCGATCATGACCGACCGCGCCCAAACCCTGTACCTGCCTGAAGCCCATTACCCCTTACTGCCCAACGCCTTGGCTTCCCAGACGTTCAGTCTTGGCACCGCCGGCGCCGACCGTCTGGACGGCGGTGCCCAGTATGCCTTGACCTTTAGCGCCACCGTGTCCCCCGATGGCCAGATCGACCGCTACCACGTCCGCCCGAGCCTTGTGCGTCATGTCGTGCGACTGTCCTATGACCAAGTCGATGCGCTGGCCTTTCCGCAACAACGTCAGAAACTGGAAACCGAGCAATTCGGCCCACTCCTGCACCTGCCGCCCGTAGCCCATCCAGCCGGCCCCGACCAGTCCCAGCCATCAAAAAGCACCCACTTGCCGCTCACCGGCGCAACTTCGGCCGACCTGGCTGCTCTCTCGGCTTTGATGCGCCGCCACTGGCGCCAGCGCATCGACCAAGGCTCCTTTGACGTTGTCCGACCACGCGCCCATGTCGACCTGGCCCCCAGCCCATTGCCGTTGCCAGCTTTTTCGGTGCCATCCAACCCCAACGACTGCCACCTGTACGGCACCGCCCTGCCGACGATCTCGGTGTCACTCGACCGAGCCTCGGTCTCGCCTGCACGTAAACTTGTGGCCGAAGCCATGATCATCGCTGGCCGCGTGGCCAGCCGCTTTGCGCAAGACCATGGCATCCCCATGCCCTTCCGTGCTCAGAACTGGCGCCCAGGGGACGAGGCGACGCGGGACGCGCTGCTGGCCTGTCGTGACCTTGACTCGGGCTACCTGCGTTTCCAAGACTTGCTTGCCCACGTGTCGAAGCTGCCACCAGCCTCCCTGACGACCCAGCATGGCCAGCCGCATGTGTTGATGGGCATCCCCGATGGCTACTGCAAAACCACGTCGCCGCTCCGCCGATATACTGACATGATGGCCCACTGGCAGATCAAGGCCCACCTGCTGCGGGACCGGTTCCCTTTTGATGTCCAGACCTTGCAAGACCTGGGCCCTCGTCTCGAACTCAAGGAAAAACAGATGGGCATGGTGCAGCAACAGGCCGAGCAGTACTGGGTGCTGCAGCTGCTGCAACGACTTCAGCCCGACAACCGTGTATGGCAATGTATCGTGCACGAGCCCAATCGCCTGACCCGCACCAATTTGGGTGGCTTCATGGAAGCCACCTCGGCCACCCTTCTGGATCTCGGCATCACTGTCCGCATCGAGCATCTCAAGTCGGCTGTCCATACGGGTGATCAAGTCGCCGTCCGACTTTCCTCCATCGACCCCAGTGCCGACCGCGTCAATGTTGTCCAAGCCCTGTAGCCGATCCCATTCCCTGTCCATTATTTCACACTACCCCTCTCCCATTCCATGCATCTTTAGAATAAACCCATCTTTTTTTTTATCATCAGCCTGTCATTCCACTTTTTTGATATTCAAATTTGTCATGCCACTTTTTTTTTTGATCCCAGCTGTGCCTTGGTTGAAAGGCAGCGTTGTTCTTTTTCTCCTCTTCTGTTCTTTCTGTACCTTGGCTACGACAAACACGATGGCCTACCGTTTGGACATTTACCAACAAGATCAAACCATGGTGAGAAGGACAGCATGGCGGGGAAAAAAAAAAACTGACTTGTCCACATTCATTTGAAATAGAGAGCTAAAGGTTCGACTGACTTGGATTGGCCGATGCGACTACGAATGGAGCAGTACGTCAAGGATCTACAACAACGCATTGTCAAGGCAATGGAGCAGATCGATGGGCCCTTTGAACAGCACCATTGGGAGCGGCCAAACCAGGGCGGCGAAGGATGGACGTGCGTGTTGCAGGACGGCCACGTGATGGAAAAGGCCGGCGTGGCGGTGTCTGTGGTGTACAGTGAACTGTCGTCAGCTGCAGCTGTGCAGATGCGACCGAGGTATGGCGATCAATTCACAGAGGACCTGGCTGGCAAACCTTTTTTTGTCACGGGGATCTCTCTAGTGATGCATGGCAAGAACCCGCATGTACCGACGGTCCACATGAACTATCGCTATTTCGAAGTGTTTGACGACCAAGGCCAACCTTTGGTGTGGTGGTTTGGTGGTGGCGCGGACCTGACGCCTTGCTACCTGTATGAAGACGACGCGATCCATTTTCACCAGCTGCACAAGGACGGCTGCGACGCCATTGACGGATCAGGAGCGCTCTATGACCAATGCAAGCTGGCCTGTGACACCTATTTTTACAATAGCCACCGGCAAGAAGCGCGTGGGATTGGCGGTGTGTTTTATGACAACCTACACCATCTTGCCCCTGACTGCCTGTTTGACTTGACACAGGCCCTTGGCGATCGGTTCTTACCAGCGTACCTGCCGATCCTGACCAGACGGAAAGACACCTATTTTACGGCTGACGAGGTTCATTGGCAACAAATCCGCCGGGGCCGGTATGTGGAATTCAACCTGCTCCATGATCGAGGGACCAAGTTTGGCCTGCAGACGCCATGCGCCCAGATCGAGGCCATCTTCATGACCATGCCTCTGCTTGCTCGATGGGAATATAATTATTATCCGCACCATGCCTCCCCTGAGGCTGCCATGGAACATGTTTTGAAAAAACCACGAGACTGGCTTGGCTTGGAACAAGAGAAAAGTGTCTCAAAATAAAGGAGAGCAAAGAACCCGCATCCATCGCTTGGCTGCTGCTTTTCTGAAAGGGGGGAGAGGGAATGAAATTCTTTGTTTGTTTTGCCATGTTCATAAATAGTGACACAATGTTATTTACGTACCAAAGGAAAAAAAGGTGAAAGGAATTAAAACAAGGTCTCGTGTTTCTCTTTGCCCCAAAAAAAAAAAAAAAAAAACTTCCAGATGCAATGCAGGAAAGAAAAAAAAAACGAGGCATGCTGCTGAGAAAAAAAAAAAAAAAAAGCCCATCAGCATCTTGTGCCACCCTTCAATGAAGATCTCCCACATGGCCCAGACGTCGTACATGCATCTCATCAAAACAAATCCTACCGGCGATCCCTGCTTGTCAAAAATTTCTTTGTTTCCATGGAAACAAAGCTTCAAAAAAACGTGGATATCCTTATTTTATTATTGAATAGAGAGAACTGAAATTACTAAATTAGGAGGGGGCAAACACATTAACAGCAACTTTTTTTTTTCATTCATTTTGACTTTAGCAACGAGCAGCCTTTTCGAGTATGGCCATACTAGAGAGAATCAGCATGAGCTACCGACTTCAGAACCGGCCTTTTTTTTTTTTTTTTACCTTTCCACAGTGATCACTACGAAACAGATGAAAATGTCAAAACCCAGTGTGGATGAACCTTTTTTTAAAAAAAAAAAAAAACCTACCACTGAGGCCCTGACAGGTTGGCAGGTCTGACGGCGTTGACAAGGGAGGGTTGGTCCAAAGAGAAAAAAGCCATGCTTGATTTTTTACTTTTGATCGGGGTTGGGAGGGAACGATGAAAGGGAAAGAAAGAAACAGAAAATGTTTTGAGCGTGCCGTTTGCTTTTTTATACGATTTGATTGTCCGCGCTGGAAGTGTGGGGAAAGGTCTGCAGCATGCAGCATGGTTCCCTTTTTCTTGTCAAACAAAATGGAAAATATGTAAAGCTTGTTTCTTTACACGTTTTATTTCCTCCCCAACATCTTGGCCATATCAACAAACACATACACAAAAAAAAAAATTAAACAAGTTCAAGGTATCGCTCCAGTTCATAGCTGGTGACAGCCTGTTGCCACATCTGCCATTCATGTCGTCGTGTCTTTGTGAAATGGTCAATGAATTCATTGCCGAGGACTTGTCGAGCCAGAGAGTCTTTTTGTTCCATGGCGACAATGGCTTCTTGCAAAGTGCGAGCCAGAGGTTGGCCATGGTTGTCACGATTTTTCAAATCCATGGCTGCCACCGGTAGCGTTTGGTTTGTTTTGATGCCCCAATAGCCACATTTCAAGACGGCTGCCAAAGCCAAATGAGGGTTCACATCTGCACCCGAAACCCTCTATCAAGTAAACAAAAAAAAAAAAATAAGCTGCGTGATCTTCTTACCTGCAAGCCTTGATGATTTCATAAATGTTTCATGTTTCCCTTTACTACCCCGCATTTTTTTATATTACCATTTCCAAACGAGACGAGGATTTGGATGCTGTTGGGGGGACAATGACACGAACAGCACCCAGGCGATTTTCAATACCCCAAGAGACGGTGACCGGAGCCCAGAAGTTGCCACATAATCGTTTGTAACTGGAAAACAAGACAGGGTGAGCAAGACCCTGCGTCCTTTTGCTTGTCTTACCTGTTGATGGTGGGTGCGAGGATGGCAAGGATGCTTGGCAAAGCACGTAGGACACCAGCCAAAAAGGCAACCATGGTCTTGCTCATGTGTGGCACATCACTGGCGTCGGCGTCGTCCCAGATGGCAAAGGCGTTCCTGCCTTGGCTGTCCTTGAGCGAGAAATGCATATGGCCCGAGCAGCCGGGCAGTTGTTGATAAGGTTTGGCCATGAAGGAGGCCATGAAACCATGCTTGAGGGCGATTTGTTTCATGGCGGTCTTGAACAGCGTGGCTCGATCGCCAGCTTCCATGGCTTCTTGATAACCAATGGCAGCTTCAAACACCCCTGGACCAGTTTCGGTATGCCAGCTTTCCATGTCCACTCGGAATTCCTTTAGCCAGTCAAAAGCATGGTCATAAAAGTCCTGATTCTGGCTTGGCCGTAAGAGCGAATACCCACACATCCCCACGGTCAACGGAGCTAATTTGGCATGAGCCTTTTCTACCACCGACGTGGCATTTTCTAAACAAAACAGGGCAATACGCGATTAGGTTTCTTTTTTTTTCCCTCCCACTCTTTCCTACCTTTGAAGCAAAAGAATTCAAACTCAACGCCAGAGTAGGCCGTGTAGCCCAATTCCGCTAGGTCCGTCACGGCTTGCTTTAGGCATCCTCGAGGACAGGCATAAAGAGGTGCACGGGTTTCGGGGTGTTCCAACGACACCAGGAAGAACGCCAGGTTGTTTTCCCATGGGATGCGCCGAAAACTAGACAAGTCCACCTTGGCCACCATGTCAGGGTATTGGCATTCGTCTCCTCCAAATTCAACGTCGGTCGTATAAACGACGTCTTGGATATCCCAACCAAAAATCACCGAGCAAAAGCCTTTGGAGAAATCATGACTATCGCGCCTCATTCTCAACTCTACAAGCTCTCTTTCTTACCAAACCCATCTTGGATGATTTGTAAAAACTTGTCCTTGTGCATCACCTTGCCACGGAGGACGCCATCGATATCAACGGCAGCCACTTTGACTTTAGAATCGAGGGCCAAAACGTTGGCAATGTTATCCTTGGTGAGATGCATGTCGGAGGGAAGTGTCATTCTTATTAGAGTCAGCCAGGAGTTGTCAATGAGGAGATGATACCAGTAGATTGAATGTAAATAATAACAATAATAATGAAAAGAGAGAGCGTTGAAATAAAAGAAGGAAAGGAAAAGAAAAAAAGCGTACCAAAAAAAACGCACACGGTCCTTTTTTGGGTGGTGTGATCAAATCCAGCCAATCACGCCTGCTGGCTTGTGCTCCTTCCCTGACAATCTCACTTGTTTGTGCAGAATGGTCACCCTGATAGCATTATCTTTTATTGTAGTTCCTTTCCCACACATCATTTTGGCTCCAAGTGTTACACTTGCCCTGATGACACGGAAGCCACCTGCTCAGACCCACCTCCCTGCCATCCTGCAAAGCACCCGTTTTTACCCCCACGGCTTGCCGCCATATGACTTTGGGGATGCTCAGCGTTGGATCGCTTGAAAAAAAAAAAAAAAAAATAGAACTTCATACTCTGAGAATGTGGCGGTCGTTTTTTGTGCTTTTGGTCACCGTCTTTCTTCAGGGCCATAATAGCCGGGTCAGACGATTGGCTCGGCACCCTCGGCCCCTTTTAGGCAACCGTGGGCAAGCTGTCTTTCCGCCTGTTGTTGTTTTTTTCTTTCTTTCTTCTCTTTTCTTCTTTATCTTTTTTTACATTCCTCTTTACTCTCCCCTACTCTTATCATCATGTCCAAAGTTTACTCTTTTGAAGACGTCAAGGCCCACCAAACCAAGGGCGATTTGTGGGTTGTGATCCACAACAAGGTCTACGACATTACCGAATTCGTCTTGGAAGTAAGTTTGCTCTCAAGAGAAACGTGCTAAGCATCCTGGACGGTTGTATAACGTTACTTTATGTTACTTAGCACCCTGGTGGTGAAGAAGTCTTGTTGGATGAAGCCGGTAAGTGTTTATGAGATGATCCCCATCCACCCCATCTGCCCGGCTAAACCATTTTTATGATACGCAGGCAAGGACGCCACCGAATCTTTTGAAGATATCGGTCACTCTGACGAAGCTCGTGATATCTTGGAAAAGTACATTATTGGTCAATTGGACGAAGGTGTAAGTTTACTGTCAAGAAAAAAAAAAAAAAAAAAAAACGTGGGACGAGCTTTTGCGTCGGAGAGAGGGGTGGAGGAGATGACAGACAAGTGGAGATGCTCGCAGCTGACAAATGGTTAATTCCCCTCATTTAGTCCCGTGTTGACAACCACAAGTTTGATCCCATCCGTGCTGGTGAACTTCCTCAAGAATCCTCTGGCTCGTAAGTTGATCCCTCTCAGATAGAACATCAGTGAGAGGCTCACATGCATATTTAGTGCTCTCCGTGTCATCATCCCCACTTTGGCTGTGGTTGGTTTCTTGGCCTACAAGTTTGTTCTCTCCAAGAACTAAGCATCTTTCACCCTCCCTGTTTAGAATCCCCTCCATGTACTTGGCAATAAACCTCTTACTAAAAAAAAATAATAATTATAATAAAAATACGGCCTCGGCAACAATGGCAACCAGCGGAGAAGCCTTTTTTTCAGATGAAAGGCGTGTCACCTCGCACCTCCCCATTTTTTTTTTTTTTTTCAAACAGCGTGATTGTGACGGCAATCCCTACTGAAGGCTCCTATTTTTTTTTTTCTCATCTTCTTCATGCTCGACCTCTTCTACAGTTGTTCGATCCTTTTCATTTTGGTTCATTTAAAAAGACTGTGGGGGACAATGTCAAGTGGATTGGAGACCTTGGACAAACTGCCCAAGCCTCAAATGAGACTTGATTGCAAAAGGTACTATGATAACTTGTCATTCTACTTTTGCAATTGAAGAACGATAGGAACCAGGGCAAAGTCAAGAAGGCAGTAGAAAAACTCTCCGCCAACAACTACATACGGGCAATTTTGGCTACGAAACCGCCGCACGTCCCCTCCTTTACAATGACCGTCCACAGCAAAAGGGTGAAGGGTAAGAGTACTTCTTCAGCATACGTTTCCTTTTGAAACGGAGAACGGCATGCCAGAGTTGTGGTTTGCAACAGAGACGACCAAACAAGACCAAAAAAAAAAAAAAAAATTTCAGCTGCCAAGCAAAACAACCCATGGGTTTGCTCACTGCAACGAGACCCCATCTAGGACAAAACAATCTCATGTTTCAAACACGAATGTGGTCTTTTTCTTGGGCATGACCTCTTCTTTTTTATTTTTTCTTCACTCTTCTCCTCCACGGAAGCAACTTTGTAAGCAACTTCTGGCCAGCCAATCGGAAGCCCGGCCTCAATGTGGAAGCATGCGGGCATGCGGAATGAACGGCCATGAGAAAAAAAAAAAAAACCGCCCTTTTTTTTTTTGTTCCTCTTGTTTGTTCTCACTCGCTTTCCTTTATTTCGATAGTCGATCAACCACACATTATGTATTCTACAGGTAACAGCCTCGTACTGTTTGAAACTTGGACATGATCTAACAACCCTGGCCACATAGTTACAACAAGCGATGCCATGAACCTGAAAAAACTGACGGCTGGCCTGGCTGGCCTCTCCACTCAATTCGATACGAATGAATCTCTGCATGAATCAGTCGACAATGAAGACAGCACAACAATGACAAGCCATGGACGATCCCTTAGTGAGATCATGGACGATGTCGCAAGCCAGCACCAAAAGAGCCACCGAGTCGACGATCCTCTGTTTTCTCCTCGCTCTCCCCTGGTGACACAGCATTTTGATTCCGTGGAAGCCGACCCCACCATTTCCCCAAGTCGCAACATCTATTTCATGGACGGCGCCAATCGCTTCATCTCGGTAAGATGCCCCACATTGACAGGAACCCCCACTCACCCCCTCCTTCGCTGTAGCTGCCAATTCAAGCCGGCACTTCCAGATCGTCCCATGTGGCTCGCACCTTTGAACAGTGGCTGCAGGACAAGCTTGGCTATCAGCAGTACCGGATGACTGACCATCTACCCATTGTCGAGGACAGCGTCGACCTTCTTGCCGAAGACATCATGAACCGGATCAAGTCAAGGACCTGTGTGCGTGGCTTGACAGGCATTCGCAGCCTGATGATCAAAATCCGAGCTGGCCATGTCTACTCCCTCGACCAACTCGACCCCATCCCTTCCTTGTCCTCAGACATGATGGATTTCTTTCAGCAGTTCCCTCTGTTCATCGAAATCACCATTCTTGTTGCCACGCCCGATTCGCTCCTTCCTGGCTCGCCTTTGTCGCCCCGATCGCCTGCTATGGACTACACCATTCCTGTTTTGATCTCACTAGAAAACATCAGTGCCAACCCTGCCGACCCTTCCGACCCTTACTATCTTTTTGAAGATGTATCCCTCATTGTATAGACCCCTTCCCTTGAAAAAGAAAAAAATTGCATAGTATATCATTGTCACTTATTCCCCCCCACTCTCCACCAGCTCACTCTTTCGATTAAACTCATGGAAAAAAAAATTTCTTGCTCAGCAATCTAGCAAAAAGAAGGCTGAAACATGCCCCTAGCGCTAAAGAGACAGGTGTGATAGCCTGGCGGGTTTTGCCGATCCCAACACCCCAGGCTATAATGAATTGCCCGATGGAGAGAACGGGTTGAATTTTTTTTTTATTCGCTGTCATCAGAGTCGGAATAGTTGACAAGGAGGGCTTTGGTATCCTTGGCCTGGGTATCGCTTTGGGAGGTGGACAGGGTCTTTGGCTTTTTGGAAACCACGAGCGCAGGTGATGCTTGCTGATCCAGGCACCGTTTCTTGCTGTCGATCGATGATCGCTGTAGAAAGGGATCTGTCTTCAGCCTAGTGTTCAGCAGGGCCCGCTCTTGAAGTGACATGGCCGCTTGATGAGACGGCAATGGTGTAAACAATGTGGCTGTTGCAACTTGGCGTTTCCTGTCATCCAGCTTGGAATGCTGTTCACCTGAGTTAAAAAAAGGAAGTGAGCAATCGGGTGGCCCCACAAGCAAAAGAGGTGAGAGCAGCCTACCAGAAAAATCGATCGCCTCAGCAACCTGTGAGTCTTGTTCTGAGGCCGGCACAAGGTCAATCTGGAGCGAGTGCTTGTCTTTGAGTTTATTGGTGTCGTTCTGGGCTTGCTGAAGCTGTTTCTTTTCATCTCGGAACTTGCGGCGGAGACGTTGCGATTGTGTGTAAGGGTCGCTCCATTGCGATTCGTTCAGCTGCTGTAGCTGGGTCAACACTGGCAAGTGCGACTTGCCCGCAGCCTGGTCCATGATGCCATACTCCAAGCGGAAGAATGGGTCCTCCGCCATCTTTTCTTTGACACTTTCGTCCGTAAACTGCACCAGTCCATCATCCTTGTCCGGTGTCCAGTGCTCAACCTTGCGCTTGGCCCCACTAACCACCACGTACTCTGTGTTCTTGGGATCTGTGTGGATCTCAATCCATTGGTTGCATAGGTGACACTTCATGCGGAATTGATAGATCGCTGTGCTGTAGTATTTACCGATCTGCTTCTTTTCTGCATTGTATCGCACACCTACAAAAGCAAAAGATAGACACAGTCCAATTTGCAACTTTTCATTGAGGCTCTCCTTTTTTTTTTTTTTTACCTCTCCCAATGTGCTTGTCACAGCCTTCACACCAAATGTTGAACGGCATCTCGAAGCTAAAAAAGAAAAAAAAAAAAAAAAGTACGTTCAGTGTCAATGAGCTGCAAGGAAACATGGTTCTTGACGAGAATTTCATTCTGACAGAGTGACATACCGAACAATCAGAATCCCTTGATCAAGTTTCCTAGCTCGATCACCCAACGGATGCTTGCCGACAAACTTGTTCACGGAGCCCTTAAAAAAACGACCACAAAAACGAAGGAGAACATGAACTTCCAAGTAATTAAACGGTGCCTTGGCATCTAATCTTTCTTTACCTTTTCAGGTGTCCAATCAGGCGGATAGTATTTATTGAACGGCTGCATTACTTCAATCAAATCCAAGAAGCAAAGAAAAAAAAATAGCAAGAGAAGGAAAAAAAGGCATCAGGCTGCGGTTTCTCAATTTTCTGAGCTCTTGCCCAAAACGGAAACTGCTGATGCTGTGGCCCCATCACAGGATGTGTCATTTTGCGCCAAAGCAAACCGTCTATGGCGGCTCTTTTTTTTTTTTTTACTGTCGTGCATTTGATATATCCGGTCAACAACGCTGAAAAGGGGTTGAGCAATACTGAGAGTCTCTTCACGCAGGCACTTTTCTTACCCCGTTATCAAGCCGTGAATGTTGATAGCTCTCCCTTTGTCATTTTCACTCCCTTCCGTTTTCCACGTCTGTTAGTTGGGTCAATGCTAGTTGGGATACACCAGAATCCAAATAAAAAGTTGAAATAAACACAAGGAATCAAGTTACAGGATATGTCATTCACTAGCATCGCTTCTCCTGTGAAAGTGAGTTACTAGCTTACCACACTCAGCACTCAACATGCCAACAACAAACGTGCTTCATTATACTCATCCCCACCGTCTTAAACATTGACTCTTTTTCCAATTCAAAGGTTTGTTGTGATAAGTAAAAGAAAAGGAAGAAGAGAAAAAAAAAAAAAAAAAGAACTGGACAAGGTCAGGGTGGCGACGGCGTTTATTATCACCCCACGTCGGCTCTGCATAGCTGACCAAAAAAAAAAAAAAGAAGGTGGAGTTTCAGCCTTCGTTGCCTCCTATACCACAAAAACTGGCTCAACATAAATTTTCATGCTCAATAGCATTCTGACATTCCTTGTATTTTATTCTAATACATTACCATTTAGCCAATGTAAAGGTTTGCTGAGATTAGCAAAAAAAAAAAGGTGCACGAACCTCTGATTGGCCGGAACTGCGGAGTCTAAAACAACTCCACATTGGCGCTGAGATTAGCAAGAAAAACGTACATCGAGCGTCTGATTGGCCGCAATGGCGTCGGAATACCATATATTCTATCTCCGCACAGTGCATCTGGCCAAAAAAGGTAATTTCGAGCTTTCACAGTCATTTCCACCGCGAAAAACCATCCTCAGTACAAATTTCCATGCTCCAGGAATTATACCTGCCTTACTCTTTACTCTGGCACCAACAATAGCTCGAAAACTAGCCAAAAATTTTCATAATCAAGATGTGAATGTGTTGCTGCTTTGAACACCATCAAATGGTTCTATGGTGTAGTTGGTTATCACACCTGTCTAACACACAGGAGGGCGCCGGATCGAGCCCGGCTGGAATCATCTTTTTTGTCTTTTCTGGCTGATTTTTTTTTCAAACAGAGATTGAGGATGCTTTCTCTTTCTCTGACTTTTTTTTTTTTTTTTTTCTTTGCCACTCGAAGAATGGTGGGGGCATTGGGTCTTGTGGTTCTGGCTATTAGCCAATGAAGCAGTAGACAATGAGCAAGTTTGTGGGGCTCACGCTTAACGATTTTAGGAGTGACGCTCAGCATTTCTGAAGGATGAACAGCCAGGCTATTGAGTCCAGTGGCTGCAGTGCAGAAAAAAAAAATGGAAACGATGGCCGAGCCGGCGCGGACACCGGGTGGCGGAACTGCCGGCGGAATCCGACACGCTCCACTCTTGATTTTTTCAGCCTCCCCAGCCAGTGGGTTTGACACGCCTTCTTTGGCCGCCGCATTTTTTTTTCTCCTCATTCCTCCCAAATGTCCTTTTTACATACGTTTCCATTTATTGCGCCTGCTGATGAAAAAGGGCTGATCTATCGTGGGTTTGTCGACATCAATGTAAATGAATCCCCTCTTTCTTGCCAATTACCAAGCAAAGACTCCATTTATATTTTATATTTTATTTGTAGGGTCAAGAACAGTATATTGAAGTGCAACTGGCGTCCAGACATCAGCCTCTGGCCATCTATGGAAGCCCAGAGTTGAAAGCATTACTGCTGCCTTACCTTGATACTCTACAAGCCAAGCTAGAGCATTGCCATGACATTACCTGGTGCTTGAATGATTTGAAAGCTGTCTTGGTAAAGACCTTTTTTTTTTTTTTGCAGAGATCTTGCCTGGCTCACTTCATTCACTTTCTCTATCAAGGAAAACAAGAGTCAACTCCTTGCGTATTCGAAACCAAGCTCAGCAGATCGATGGTCTTTGCTTTACAAAGAGCTAGATCAGCTTGGCTTTGACAAGATCAGTGAGCTGTCGGATGCACTGGACAGCTTTACGTTTGTGTACAGCGACACTGGTCATCGCGCCCACCGGATCCAGGTGAAACTCCCTGCCGCCTACCCTCTCCAGTCACCCACCATCATTGCAGACTTGCCTGCAAAAGAAACCACCCATGGTGCCGATTTGCTCCTTACGCAGCAGCTGTCGTCGACGACAGCCTTATCGCTTTCCATGGTCGACCGTTTGCAGCAGGCGCAGCACGATATTGAGCTTTACCAAACGCTTTTCGACGCCATGGATGAGCTTGACCAACAAGCCCGGGTGCTTGCGCCCTCCCCTGTCAAGCGGGCAGACACCTGGCGCCGCCTGGCCCTTGGCAACCATTGCTCGGTGCAAGTCACGGTGGACCCTTGGCGGCCGAATCAGCAGCGGCCGCTCGTGCAGTTTTTTGGCCGTGAAGAGATGCTCGAAGGCTTTCAGCAAGCTTGGGCCAACTATGCCGCGTCTTGGCAACCTGGTGCCTCGCTCCTGACCAACCTGGCCACAGCTCTACCCACCATCACGACCAAATCCGTCGAAGCCCAGGACGACCAGGACGAGATGGCCTGTGCGATCTGCTATGCTTACACCTTGGCCCAGACCCAGCAAGAAACACCTTCCATCATTTGCGCCAACCTTCACTGCAACAGAGGCTTCCATACTTCATGTATTATTGAGGTATGACGAATGCCGCTGGCTCTTTCTGTTTGGCTTGCTCATTCTTTTTTTTTTTTTTTTTTAGTGGCTTCAATCAAACCCAAGTACCACACGAAGCTTCAACATCCTGTTTGGCCAGTGCCCTTATTGCAACGAAGTAAGGGCTTTTTGTGAAGAAATTGTAAAGGACATATGTTTTATTGACGTACAATTTTTTTTTTTTTTTTACTGTAATAGAAAATCACGGTGAAGGTGACAGTCTAGAAGCAGCCGACCTGTTCATATAAAGGCAACGCAGGCAGTGAGGTGGATCGATGGCGGTGGTCGGCATGAACTTGGTAGCTAGGCAGACCTGTGATCAAGTCGTCCTTGCCCATGGTATGTAGCAGATCAAAGGGGCATTCAAACGTCAGCATGCGCCGGGTATTTTTGGTGGCGTTGCCGCGTTGTTCTGGGAAATGGATGACGACATGAATCAGCAGCGCGTGGTCCACTTGAATGGGGCCGTTGTCACTTTTGAAGGATGGGACTAGCCATTTGGACGGAACCTTGGGTGCTTTTTTTTGATCGGGGTCGCCATTGATTAGCAAGTCCAGCAGCTCGGAGTCGGTCATGGTCTCTTCGCCATCGTTGGGCCATCCAAACTGCATTTCAGCTTCCCACGGCACGCCGCCTTGGTGGGCTGCTGACAAGTAGTGACGGGTCTGTGCTCGACAAGGCAGCCGCACTTTTCGATACGACGCTTGGTTGTTGAAGATGCACCGCTGGTTGAGCTCGACAGCGACCTTGGACACCTTGAGCCGCTCGCACTGCGGGGCGGTGCGAACGTGGACCGTCAGCGGCACCCCGATGGGTGCCATTCGGCGATCAACCAGGACATGGAATTGACACCACTCTGTATTTTGCTTTTGGGAATCCACCACAGCCATCATAC
Source organism: Hesseltinella vesiculosa (assembly GCA_002104935.1). Taxonomy (NCBI): domain Eukaryota; kingdom Fungi; phylum Mucoromycota; class Mucoromycetes; order Mucorales; family Cunninghamellaceae; genus Hesseltinella; species Hesseltinella vesiculosa. The sequence continues at coordinate 30,994 of MCGT01000024.1, read as the reverse complement.
TGTCGATCCAGAAGTCATCATAGGACGGCAGCTGGACGAGATGCACTTGTTTTTTGGCGGTAGTCAACGTTGTCGGTGTGCCTGTGCCCAGTCTGTGCTGATAGTCAAGACCGGCTTGGAGATCATAGGTGATGTCTACCTGCTGGCTACAGACGGTCGATGGCAAGGCAGTAGTAGCCAAAGGCATGTCGAATGAAAATGTGTGTGGACCAGGTGGCAAGGTCAAGGGTGCTGAGCCGCTATCATGGCAGTCAAACAAGCGCTGGTGCTGCCGGCCAAAATCCTGGTGCTCGTCGGTCCCGTCGGTGCCTCGAAAGATGACGTGGCCGAGAAAGATGACAAACAGCCTCCGGATCGCTATGGCTGTATCAAAGTGAAGGGTGACGGTGCCTCGAAGGACGGCTGGAGCCGGGTGGTAGATCGACAGCATCGGTTCTAGAAATCTGACCTCGATATTTTGTGCTGGGCCTTTTTTGTTGCTGCCAGTGGCCAGCAAAGACCATGACCGTTTCGTTCTTGAAAACACCATCTGCCATGTACTGGGGGGAGGGATATCAGTAATAAATAAAAGAAGAGAGCCTTTTTTTTAATTCGAACTTGGTATATGGAGGGTGTAGTGGATGAGGAAGACAAAAAAAAAAAAAAAAAAAAAAAAGAAAGATGGAGGGAATTGTTTGTGGAGTTAGCGTTTTTCCAGGCCCTTCATTAGTGCTGAACCAACCAAAACGCATGAATTTTTTAACCGACAAAAAAAGTCGCAAAAGGATCGGGTGGTCATTAGATTTTGAGTTGTCGAGCGGCCTTCAGTTGTTCTTCAAGCTTGCCAGAGTCGTTGAGTTGCTGGAGCTCAGACATGCCCCCAAGGGAAGTGCCATTCAAGAAAATGTTTGGGAAGGTGCCTCGGTCGGAAATCTCTGTCAAGGCTTGCTTGACCAAGGCAGCATCAGCTAGTTTAGAAAAAAAAAAAAAAAGGGTGGGTACGAAAGACTAGAAACCTACGCCTTCGGAGATATGAAATTCTTACGTCGTTGGTCAACTTCAACCACCTTGTAAGGCTGAATCAAGGTAAATCGGTCCAGGAGGGCCTTGGCATTCTTTGAATGTCTGGGTAAAAAAAAAAAAAAGGGAGAGTCAAATTTTCACCCAGCATGGAATCGGCGCCTTTTTTTTTTTTATGGTATTAGCTTGCTTACGGGCAATAGGATTTAGAGAAAATGATCAGTGGATGATCATGGATCAAATCTTGAACTTGCTGATGGGTGGTTGCATACTCGCTTAGATCATTGGCCGTGGTGTCGGCGAGCATTGTCATCAGTGGCGTGGCGCTTTTAATGGAAGGGAAGACGTAGGCTTGGACGCACCAGGTGCCTACAAGGAATGCGCACAGCCACATAAAATACTGGGCATAGCGTTTGCTAAGCGGCGCTTTGTGTTTTTCTTGCGTGGTATTGTTCGTGAGAGGCAACAGCATTTTCAGTAGGGCAAAGGCTAAAGAAGAAAAAAAAAAAAGAGAAATGTCGAAAAAGGGAAGCGACGGGAACACAAGAAGAATCAGCGGAATGTTGCTTCTGCCTGGTATGTGAAAAATAAAAAAAAAAAAACTCACTCACTTTATGAACGGGAAATTCTTTAGCAGTATGGTTCTGTCTTTACTGAATAAGATGGCAGGTGTAGGGCATTTATATAAATATCGAAGGAGAGGCATTCAGATGTCTGTCATCAGGATGGTCGAGGAGGTCATGTCAGGATGCTCGATGTGTTTCCTGCCTTGGATCAGCCGCAGCTCGCAGGCATGGACATTGTTAGGGTCGGCAGGTTTCCCAGAAATGGCGCGGCGGGTATTTTTTCGCTGGTGTTCCCAGGTGAGGCGCGTAATGGCATTGACGGTACAGACGACTTTATAAATGGCATGGGCAAGTGAGTGCGGGTAATCTTGCAGGCGAGCCACTGTCATGGCCGAGAACAGGTCACCGGTACCAGTGAAGTAACCTTCAAATGTGGGGAACGAAATCAGGTGCTGGAGGATACTGCCATCATCCGACACTTGGCTGGTCATGCAATACAGTGGTTGCGGCTGATCCAAGGTCGCTTTTCCATTGTCGCTTCGTACAGCAGTTGGGACTTGGTCCGATGGCAGGGTCAAGGTCGTGATCACTATGCGCTTAGCACCTCCTTCTTCGTGTAATTTCATAGCCGCAAGTTTTGCAGACGCCAAGTCGGTAATCTTGATACCAGAAAGCGTCCTGAACCGAAAAAAAAAGGATGAATCGTCTTGTCACTCTTCCACGGCGCGTTTCTCCAATTACTCGGTTTCGAATTGATTTGGTGTGATGACATCAGCCACGGTCAGGATTTCACGATACAATGGTACAATTTCTGGTGATACATAGAGACGACCATTGTCACCCATCACCGGGTCGCATACTGTAGGGGTCAAAAAAAAAAAAAAGCCCAAGTAAGAACAAGAAAACGTTCCCCGCCCGCTTACCAAATATCAAATTGGGCCGCTTCTCCTTCAATTTCTTGACTTGATTTTCAATGGTTTTCAAAATATCTACGTTCCCAATGTATCCTACACAAAAAGCGGCAACGGTGAACCACCACAGGTTGCCGATTTTTCCCTTTTTATTTTACCCGTCAGTACGTGGGTGTATTCTTTGTCCAGGCCGTTGGTTTCTAGGCCGTCAAATAGCTGCTGGACTTTAGCAGCATCAAGCCGTTCTCCTGTCCACGATGGGTAGCCTAATGGGAAGTAATAAGGTTAGTTATAGACTGTTCAAAAGGAATCTCGTGTGTCTCGGCTACAGGAAGAGCGAGAAAGGATTTGCCTGTGTGGTTTGAGAATTGGACAGTGTTGAGCACATCAACATCATAACCAAGGGTCTGGAGAGGGAATGTAGCTGCTTTGTTCCCTGCAACAACAATAAAGATCAGGATGAACATTCAATGCTGCGACGAAGCCAGAGCATGCCTTACCACAGTAGCCTGACACCTACAAGATAAGACCCGAGTCAGCGACCAAATGCAGCTTATGTGATGCGCTCTCATTGCTTACCATGTGGGATTGGATGCTTAATACACGGTACTGTTCGGGCGCCAAGTCGGTCATGGTAAGGCAGAGTGAAAAGGGAAAGAATTTAGCAACACGCCGAACGGCAGGGTTTTTTTTTTTATTTTATTTTTTCCATTTCCCGCAGGCGCAGGGAGCGTAGATTTCAGAGCTTTGTTGACTAGTAAGTTTGGTCTGCTGTCAGGATATGATCCAATTGCTGATCGGTGGGCTCTAAAGGAATGGTACCGATGTCGACCATCTGTTCTCGTAACGCCAGAGCCACTACCGAGAAAGAACAAGGGTCAGGCTGTCATTCGGGCCAGCTGCACGAAAATCTCTTTTTCCTGTACCTGTCTTGACTTTGGGCTTTCCGTGCTGTTGTGCCCAGTCGTTGTATTTGCGAAGGTAGCGATCGTAGTAGCCCTTGCCATGACCGATCCGATTTTTTTCTGCATCAAACGCCACGCCTACAAGCAAAGTATAAGCGTCCGACGAACGAAAGACCTGATATATCTTACCTGGGACGAGCATCAATTCTAGGCCCTCCCCATCAAGCGCTACAAGGGCCAAAAAAGGGGTCAGAACAGTCATTTTTAAGAGGTATTTTTTTTTTTTTTTTTACCGTTTTCGCGAGGCTGGTCCAATGGAGGTTCAGGAATGTCCCAGGCGTTACGAGGCAAGGTGGTAAAGTCTTCCCAAGACGTAAGCCTGACCATATCCATGGTATCTTTGGTGCAGCGCGGGATATAGCAGTTTTTGCCTACGCAAGGAAAACGGAAACGTTTCTAGACTGCCTGCGTGAATGAGGGAGAGGGTCTTGCCTTGTTCGAGGATATGTTGAATCATGTTTCGTGTGTCGATTTCTTGTGTTGGCATGCTGATATAGATGCTGACGGTTTTGCATTGTTGGAATTCAGGCAGCTTGACAAGACGCTGAAACACCTGGTCAGCTAGGAGAAAAAAAAAAGAAACGTCAGGGCAATTCTTATTTGTAGAAACAAAGCAAGTGATTTACATTGCACTTGAATGTTTGTCACAGCCTTCAGCTTGTTGGCCATGTCCTTTCTCAAGGTTCGTTTCAAAAGTTTGATATTGGAAGCCATGTCGCGTTATAATAAAGAGGAAATCAGGAAAGAAGAGAACACGAAAAAAAAAAAAAGAAAAAAGCCGGGTGCCTTTTTCAGCATCAACGCTGAGAGCGTGCACATCCAAGTTTGTATTGTATCTATGCCTTTACAAAATCCTTGCTTACAAATCGACCAGTCTCACCCGTAAGCATATTATCTATCTCGCTGCCCTTGGTGATTGTGTTGTATCGAGTGCCTACACGCAATGTGCAGGCTAAACGAGCTTCCCCCCCCCCGGCTCGGATTTTTAAACGAGGAATTGGAGGGGGGTCAAAACGAAACATACTAGCCTAATGTTTTTGCTATGGTCATGATTCATCTATACAAATTCCAGCTCGATCCATTTGACTCAAAAGTGCTGTGCAGCACTGGAAAAAAAAAAACAGGTGCAAAATTACCCAGCATCGATCTTGCCCAGCGCTTACTGCAGGCCCGGATTTTTTTTAAAATCAAAGGACTAAATCATTTTACTCTTGTTTTCAATGGATGCACGTCACAAAAAGGCTACAACTACATGGGACTCTGTCAGGAACATGAGGACGCGGTCCAAGATCAATTGCACGCCAAGAATATCGGAATCATGACCGGCGGTGACGTCGATGAGGGTCTGCTGTTCATGCAGTCGAAGGTCAGGGTGGTGGTAGTAGACGTAGGCATTGCGACTGCTTTCAACAATAACAGCAAACTGCAAGCCAGGGTCGTGAAAGGTAAATCGTTGGTCTCGTTTGGATGCTTGGATATAGCCGAGAGCATGAAAAGTCGCGATATGGTTGAGGTGGTCACCATGCCAGCCATAGACGGGGCCGTCCACGTCAACCTTGGTTGTGATGGAGGCCAGGAGCTCGCCATTACTGTTGTCGCTTGTCAGGCAAGGGAAGCGCTGCAAGTCAAAGGCGCGACCAAGCCACTGCTGTCCGCTTTGGATCGCGTGCGTGCAGTGGCCGTTGGCATCAATAAGGTCCACTTGCATCGGTGTGCCGTCCTCATCAATGTCCTCATCCATGTCAGTGGCAGCTGGATGCATAGCCATGTCGCTTGCTTCGGCAAGGCGGTCCAGCTGCTTTGAGATGCGTTCGAGCTGTTCCTTGTCCAAGGTTTCCAGAACATTGTCGTCGATGTCAAACACATGGGGCCAGCGTGTATGCTCGTCTTGTTTGACAAGGCACAACGACAGCATGCCTGAGGGCTCCAAGAACCAAGTGCTCTCGTCAGACTTGATGGAGGACCACCATTTGCGGAATGGGTAAACAAGCTCTTGATCGAGGGCATGGGCAAACAGCGTTAGGTGGTCTTTGGTCAGTTGGCAGCGGACGGCGGATTTGGGCGTTCCTGCGGGCAGCTGGAATTGCAGGGTGAAGTCGGCGCCTTCTTGCGTCCATTGGTAAGGTGGAGGAGGTGCAGGAGCAGGGGTGGCTGGTAAAGGGTCAGCAGAGGAAGGAAAAGTGCCGATGGGATCGGTGTCTTTGTCTGTCACTTCTGGCAGCACGCAGGTCAGCGGCTCTTCTCTTGTCAAGACGGTCGTTTGGCCATCGGGAGTGAGGTCGCAGTAGACAGGCACCTCCGATCCCTGCTGAATATGGCGGATAGTCAGGGCGTCGTGCTGATCCACGTTTTTGCCGGCGAGAGTGAAAACCAGCTCGACGGTGGCGATGTTGAAACCTGATTTTTTCGTGGGGGTTTGGCTGTAGGCGACCAGGACAATCTTGTTGCTGGCGATGCGCCGGGCAGCAAGTAGAACACAGGGCACGGGTGATACGCCTTCATTGCCCAATCCTGGATAGGCATAAGAAGCCACAACTGTACCACTGCAAGCGCCTTGCGTACGTGCTAGCTGAACCAGGTCGATATGACCATACCCGTTGGCAGCCAGGATCAATTCGTGATCCAGGCTGACAATGGAGGGATATTCTGTTTGCAGAGGAGTCGTATCAGATGGTTGGGTATAATTTGGGATCGCTTCCATGGGTTTTGAAAGTTCGATCACCTTATCAAAAGCAGTGCTTCTGGTGTCCTAAAGCCAGGATGTCAGAGGCTGCAGTAAGAGCTGAGAGGCATTTTTTTTTTTTTTTTTTTTTTTACCGCGTTGAAGGTGACAGCAATGACATTGTAATCAGAGTCGACAAAGTAGCAAGTTGCTTTTGCATCGCTGTAGGGAGCAGCCATGGTCAAATGGTTGAAACGGACACGAGCTTGAAGTTCACGAAAGCCTAAGCGGCTGCTATGTAATTGGCCTTGTCGAGTCACCTGGAGACGACCAAATGGGAGGGTTGATCGAATGAGCTGTTTGTCCTCAGGAAAAGTTTCGAGTTTATAGCCTTCAAACTTTGCATTGAGCAACTGTGGTTGAATCGTTAGCCTTGAATGGATCGTCATTGTTTGGAAGAGAGAAAAAAAAAATGCATAAAAAACTCAGCGAACCCCTTCCCTTTCTTTCATTCTCTGCTCTTCCACGCCCTCCTTTCATCTTTTTTTTTTTTTTTTTTTTTTACAATGGATGCGGTTGTCACTTATATCAATCAGCAGCTGGATGGAAAGTCTATCGACACAGCTACCCTAGAAGCTTTGCTGCAGACAGAGACACTAGCCTATAATGCTGCAAAGAAGAAGGTATTGGGAGTCCCTTTCGTTTATCACCAGCGCTCATTCGTCTTTTTGCTTCCATCCTTGTTCTTAGCACGATGCCGATGCGAAAAGAATCCAGCAAAACCTGCAGCATGCTCTTCAAAAGACCCTCTCCGACAAGTCGCAACTCGATCAGCTGTACATTGAGCTAACAGGCACGAAGCATGAACTAACGGAAATGCGCCAGGAACATCACCTTGACCCAGCCCAGCCTCAGGCCTATGCCCGACTTATTCATTCCCTACATGACCTAGACAGCCGTCTCAGCGTCATCGACAGCGCCATCTCGTACATCAAAGCATTGTTGGTTGCCATGCATCTTTGGTAAACTCTGCCCTCTTCTGGAGCTGGCCGGCTCACGCCTTTTATATTCGTTTTTTAAAAAAAATAGGGAGCAGTCCATGGAGACAGTCAAAAGTCAACCACTGGAGGCAGTGCAAAGGTATTTACAACTAGTGAAGTTTGTACAATTGGTGACAGAGCAAGAAGTGGTGCAGCACTCGTGGCGAGATCTAGGTGACTATCTGAGGCAATGCCAACAACAACTTTGGACAAACCTAGACCTGATTCTTCGCGAGTAAGTTTCATGAGGCTCAACTTTCGCAGGATGAACAGCTCCCCCCCTTTTTTTTTCACTGTAGAAATTTTGAGGCCAAGCTGGGCGATTTGAAATGGCCTGTGCCATTGCAACCGCCCTATGGGCCCGACATCAAAGCCAAAGTCGATGCCTTTGAGTATTGCTTCAACGCACTGTTGCTTCTTGGCGCGTAGGTTTTCTGTAAAGTGGCTATCCATTGACTTACCCATGCCTTTTCTACGAATAGTTCCGACACAAAGGAGGAAGGTACATTGACCGTGACGCCTCTTCAAATCATGCTTGCAGCCATCGCCTTGCGATTTCGATTTCATTTTGAAGGATCCAAGCCTACCAATCGCCTGGACAAGGTAACAGAATCTCCAATCCCCCCCCCCTTTTTTTTTTTTTTTTTTTAGAATAACGAATATCTATTTCTCCCCCTCGTTTACAGCCTGAGTGGTACCTCAAGCATATCAAGACTCAAATCGAATCACACCTTCCCTTTTTGATGACGACGGTGCAGCCAATCATGCAACGGGCCGGCCTCTCGATCTCGGCCAAGGACTATTTTATCGATGGCCTACTGAAGAATGTGAAGCGTAAAGTGCTGCGGACGATCCCCAAGATGCTGGAACATCCTCAATGGTTCAGTCACACGGTGCACGAGTTGCTCCAGTTTGATCACGATCTCCAGGAAGACTATGGCTTCCAGCTCCAACTCCCCGATGGCACCTCCAAAGCCGACCTTGTCTCTGACCTTGTGATGGAGCACGAAGATTGGTTTGATGCCTGGTTTTCTTCTGAACGCAATTGTAAGCAAGAAGAGGCCAAGGCAATGCCGTTCTAACCTGACTTATTTCTTCCTGGATAGTTGTTCAAATGCGCTACGATGCTATGATGGCCGATGCCAACGCGTTTGAGCTGTGCGAAGATGATGACCAGACGATGGAGATCTCGGTCACCACTTATTCGGCATTGCATTTGGTCCAGTTGCTGGAAGGCGTCCTCGGTAACAAAAAAGAAAGCCTTGGCTGGGCATCGATTTAGCTCATTCTTCTTCCATTCTAGATACATATAAACTGATACCTCACATCCAACAGCAGCTACACTTTTTTGTTCGTGTCCAGCTTGGGTTGCTCAGCTTTTACCATGATCGTATCGAATCTGCACTGGGATCTTTTGAAGCTCGGAGCCTGATTCGGTCTGTACCAGTGCCAGGAGCGTTGCCTGATGCTGTGACAGGGGTGGTGACGGCCAGTGAAACGGGCGGCCCGCTGGGTGTCCTACCGAAGCTGTTTCGATGGTGGTCAAGTGCGAAGCGTGTCCATGATTTTATAAAGACATGGGAAGACAAGACTGTAAGTGTGAAGAGACAGCGCAAGAAAAGAAATGGCTGACAATCTGCCTTTAGTTCTTTTTAACATTGCAGGCCTCTCTGGAAGAATCACCTCTGGTGTTATCCAGTCTACAGCACAAGGTGCCTGCTTCGGTGGATCTCTCATTATTGCCCAATGGGCTATTTACCGGTGTGATCCAGGATTATGCATCCCTCATGGACCAAACTCAGCAGATCTGCACCACCATTCTCATTAAGGATTGGGTCCATAACACCCGGGTTTATACCAAAAGGTAAAAAAAAAAAAAAAAAAAAAAAAGGCTGGGAGCATCCGTGGGCTTACTCGATTCTTCCTTCTGAAGCGACCAATGGTGGCAAGCGTTTGATGCGTCCGAAAAAGAAGTGTCGTCGTCCCTTTATCCTGCCCTACAAGAGCTCTGGCTGGGCCTCAAGTATTTACATCAGCAATACCCAGCCCATTCCTTTTTGCAAATGTTCAAGGCAGTTTCGGCGGGCATTGAAGACCATTTTTGGCGCAATGTGATGACAAAGAACCAGTTCTCTGCGGACGGAATCCAGCAGCTGGCAACCGACATCCAGCTCGGCTTGTGGAAAGTGGGGCAGCGTGTTGTTAAGCGACCCGAGAATTATGCTCGAAGGTAACTTTCGGAGATTGGGCCACGAGAGAAATCTCACGCCATTTTTTCTTTTAGGCTCAAGGAAGCCCTACAGTTACTGACACTGTCGAAAGAGGAATGTAGAGAAGCAATGGATAGGCTGACAAGCAAGACGACAACGCTGGACCAATTGGGAATCGACACACTGACCACAAATGAAGTCAGGGATGTGATACGAAGAAGAAATGACATGTTGACCTAGTGAGAATAAAAAAAAGAAAGGCATGGCCCGACAGTTCCACACAGCTATTCTTGACATGTGGAAAAAAAAAAAAAAAAAAAAAAAGGTTTGGCAATGGCTGCAAGTGACACAAAAGCGGTTGAGGCGTTGCTCTCGGTTTACGTTTTTTTTTTTTTTTCCTTCTCTTTATTTATTTCTGTTTGTTTGTGTGTCTTCTTCTTACATCTTGTTTGAAATCGACTTGTCCCATTCCTATTGCTGGGCGAGACTACTGCATTCTTTTTTTTATATTTTATTTATTTCGGTTTTTGCACATCGACTTCCGATCTTCCAGTGATTTCCAGCCATCCAACGTTCGACAAACCTTTTTGATTCTGCACATCACTTCGTTTTCTGTCCTACCTTTCTTCTGATCCGTCCTGGGTTTAACTATTGGAAAGGTAAGTTGAATTGGATCCCACGTCTTGTGTGACGGATGTCTGTGATGGCACTTATTTACTCAATCAAACACGCGTTGACGGTTTCTTTTTCATTTTAGCTTTGTCATGTCTGTCTATAATCACCGGCCAATGATGCCTGCTCCATCAAGTCGATTCCTCGAGATCTTGGATAACATTCGCAACGAGTTTGAACAATTGAACCAAGAAGCCTATGCATGCAAATCTCAGCGCGATGAACTGGAGCACAAAAGTAAGGTTTAAGAGCCAAGACGCACGGCCTGGTTACAGTAACCTTTTTTTTTTTTTTTTGGGTGACTCACGCTTTGTTGTTTAGTGAACGCACAAATTCAAGAAATGACTGCCTTTCAGCAAAACCTCACCGAGTTGGAACGTACCCAGCAAAGCTTGAAGAAACAGTAAGTCACGATGGACCGAAAGACGTGAGATTAATCCAAGGATTGGGCAGTTATGAAGAAGAAATTGCTCATCTTCGACAACAACTGGAACATGCCCAAAGCCGCACTGGCTCGGCCCCAGCTGTGGCCACACCTACCACGCCATTGTCATCCAACCCCCTCAACATCTCCCACCACTCCACTCCGCCCACCATCAGCCCTGGATCCAATTACTTTGGAAGTGTCATCAGCAACCCTGGACAAACCTCCCATGGGCTGGCTGCCCCTCCCCACATGGCCGATCACCCAGCTGCCCCTCCTCCTGGCCCTCACGGCTCAGTCCCTCCTCCTGGCCCTCACGGCTCAGTCCCTCCTCCTATCGCAGCTGCCGGCCTTCCTTCTCCTTATGGTGCTCCACCCCCTCCTGCTTATGCGAGCGGTTCGCCATCCTCCGCCCATGGCCCTCCTTCGGGTAACGCAGCGGTTTTTTTTTTTTTTTTTTAAACCAGCCTTTTTTGATTCTCGGTTTTTATTTTAAATGTAGGTTATCCTTATGCACCTTTAGCTCGAGGTTCATCAACCCCGACATCCATCTCATCTGCTGATGTGAAACGAAAATCGTCGGGGCCACCCTCTGCTCAGCCCTATCCAGCCAATCGCGCTCCCGCTGCCAGCAAGAGCCCCATTGTTAGCAATGCCTTGGCTGACATTGATCCTGAAATGGTGCCTTCCAATATGAAAATCGAAGGTCAAGATTGGTTTGTCCTGTATGCTCGTCCACCTGAAAAAAAAAAAAAAAGAAAGCTGCTGGTATTGACGGGTCCTCCTTTTCTTTCTTATTGCAGGTTCAATCCCAAATCCAGCCGTCAGTTGAATGTCAATCTGGTTCAAACGTTAGACCACACCAGCGTGGTATGCTGTGTCAAATTTAGTCAAGATGGTCGTTATTTGGCCACTGGGTGTAACCGTGTGACATACATCTATGAAGTGATGAGTGGCAAACCTGTTTGGTAAGAGCCAGAGGAAAACGTGGGTCGGGGACATCGGCCGCTCATTTTCTTCGCTTGCTTATTAGCATGCTGCGCGATGAAAATGCCGGTAAGGATGGCGATTTGTATATCCGTTCGGTATGCTTCAGTCCCGATGGCAAATATCTTGCAACAGGTGCCGAAGACAAGATGATTCGCGTAAGGAAATGAAGTGATCATCAAAAAAGGATGAATATGAACACACCCATTTTTTTTTTTTTTGGGGGGGGGTGTAGATTTGGGATATTGAAAAGCAACGCATCCGCTTCAAATTGACCGGCCATGAACAGGACATTTATTCGTTGGATTTCAGCCGAGATGGACGCATTGTGGTGTCTGGCTCAGGTGACCGAACAGCTCGCATCTGGAGCATGGCTGATGGCAAGCTGTTGCACAAACTGGAAATCATCGACAATGAACAAAAGGACCCTGGAGTCACCAGCGTGGCCATTTCGCCCGATTGTCGATTGGTTGCAGCTGGTAGCCTGGACAAGATGGTGCGTGTGTGGGACGCGTACGATGGCCGCCTGCTGGATAAATTGGAAGGACACAAGGACAGCGTGTACTCGGTCGCCTTTATGCCCGATGGCGCCATGTTGGTCAGCGGCAGTTTGGACAAGACCCTCAAGTTATGGCAGCTGGGTAACAACAAGGACCGTGACACCCGCAATCACTGTAAGGTCACCTTCTCCGGCCACAAGGACTTTGTTCTCTCGGTTGCCTGCACTCCCGATGGCAAATGGGTTGTCTCGGGCTCCAAGGATCGCGGTGTCCAATTCTGGGATCCCCGCACCGGCCAAACTCAATTCATGCTGCAAGGACATAAAAATTCAGGTACGCAGTTCTTCTTTGGGGAAAAAAAAAACATGCCTGACTATTTTTTGTAGTCATCTCGGTGGCTGTCAGCCCTACCGGCCGACCCTTGTTTGCTACTGGCTCAGGTGACAACCGTGCCCGCATTTGGAGTTATGACCCTCTGTAGCCGATTTGATTCCGCATCCTTCCTTTCTACTCTTTTTTTTTTTACCTTGACCCGTCCAGTGCATACTCTCTTGTCTCTCTCCCATTTATACATATTTTTTTTCTCCCCCGTGTTTTTTTCCCTTATACATAGTTTTTACTGGCCCTGACCTCTTTCATGCAACCATTTGAATTACCCCGCTTTCGCATTAAAAAAAATATTCGGATTCTTTACACTATGCATCGCCGACGGCGTCGATGATTCAGTTTTCCGTATGGACACGCATCCGTGATTCACCAGGTTTCTTTGCCACAAAAACGACGGGAGCGGCGAAGGTGCTCTGCGAAGGCCATGTTGACCCGACGCCACACAACTGCAATGGCGGCCGGGGCCGTTGCGCCGATGGGTAAAGAATGGCATTCGTCACTTCTCGTAATTAAGGAAAACATATTTATTTTAGCTTTTGTACTTTGCTTTATAATAACGATAGATATTGTAAAAAAAAAATGGGAGAGGGGGTTACGCTACACGAAGAGAAAAAACAGGAGGAGGGATTTTGTTGTTTAGAAGGAGCCTGAGCCAACCTATAGGACATACAAGAAACGTTAATGCCAGTAGGATGCGAATCCCGCCACGAATGAACAGCCCAACTTACCCGATCCTTGATGAATTGCAAGAATTGTTGATAGCTCATGACGTTTTCGGTGCGATCTTCTATCAAGTGAGACAAGAACCAGATCTTCAGGTAAGGGTCGCCATCCTCCTTCACCAAGTACAGCGTAGGGTAGTAGTCACCGCGACGCATTTCTCGAATCTTGCCAATCAGCAGGTTGACCTTTCTATTCAAAGGTGTGTCCAACACCGGTAAGGTATACTACACGGAGGAAAAAAAAACAAGACGAGGGCGTAAATGAGCTGTGAAAAAAAAATGAAAAAGTCTTTTCTACCTTGCCGCCACGCAAAGCTTCATAGTTGGCAGCATCAAAGAGATCCATGCATAGCTGAGGAACGACACCGCGACCAACCCACAGGTAAATATGCTGGCCGTTTTCTAGCAAGTAACATCCGTGGGCCTCAATACGTTCGGCGGTCAGGTTCAGCACAGGAGGGAACACCAGACCCTGTTCAGTTAATTCACCGGCCTCGGGTGGCATGTTGTGCAGAGAGTAAAAGTTGGCGTGAAGATAGGGAATCAGCAGCTGCAGAGGCATGGTGCGCAGCAAATTCATGGCATTGGCACGCATGTCGGTGGGAATTTGCGAGCTTTGACGAAGACCGTCCTGTCAGGAAAAAAGCGATGAGGATCCATTGGCCGTCTTGGTCTCTTTTTCTTTTATCGGCCTACGTGTTTGATCAAGGCAAGGGCCAACAAGGGTAGCAGCTTTAGATTTTCAGGGATGGTCAGTTGGGGAGTGGAGCCCTGGGCCGAGCCAAGAACGTGTGCTTTGTACACTCCCAACAGATCGACCAATTTGTTGACCACAGCATCGCGTGCATCGTCCAGTTTCGACGAAAGTGCTCGTTCGACGGCTGGGAGGTGAATTAAGAGAAGCAGTGAGTAACAAAAGGGTAGGTCATTCCATGGTGTGCCTAGGGGTACCTTTGTTTGCCAGATAAGAAATCATAGCCTTGGGGTTGATGTTGGCGTACAATTCAGGAATCGAGTTGCTGACGGGCAAGCAAAGGGTGACCACACGAATACGGCGTTCGCCGGTGCAGGAAGTATGCAGCAGGGCTGTTTGGAAGCATACCGTGGGGGTCTTGAGATCATCTTCAATGACGACTTCGACACAGTAGTTTTGATCCCGAGGTACATTGGGAAGGGCCAGTAGATCGGTGGACCGGATGAAGAAATTGCCATGGAAAGCATTCATACGCAGGCCGCGAGATGCACGGATACGGATCACAGCTTCCAGACCGATTTGTTCAGACAGCAATTCCGAGAACTCGTGAGCAAACTTGAGAGCATCTTCTGTTCGGCTGGCGTTGAATCCTGGGTAATAGTACGTTTGACCACCGGTATAATGAGGGAGGCAGCCTGACGAAAAAAAAAAAAACGATGAGGTGAAGGAGGTTGGCTAGTTTGGGAGATACTTACTGAGCGTGGCGACATCGGCATATTGACCTCCAAAGATGAGCATGTCACAGGCAATTTGCGAGCGAGAGCAGTCAACGGCAAATGATTTGTAGAAGGGCGAGGCAGGGTTCAACAAGGTGCTTTCCTATTGAATAAATAAAAAACAAACCAAAAATGACACAGTTGTCAGACACCCGTAGACTTTTTTGTATCCTGTCTGTTCAACCTACCTTTGGTGTACCAAGCAACTTTACATCTTCACGAGATTTGAGAGCACCGGTGCCAATGTTGGGTAACGTCGATTGCAAACAGATGATCTTGCCACCATAAGGAGCCTATTAAAATCGAGGGCCAGGAGAGATGAGGATACTTCATGCATGGTGTCGCGTTTGCCAAGCGCATTGAGTGTATTTTTTTTTTTTTTTACCAGCATTTTGTGGGCGGCTTGGAGGGCAGGGCCAAGGGCATTGTTGACATTGGTGGTATCACGGAACATGTCAGGGAGCTTTTCCAGCAAAACCTTGACAGCATCGATCTTTTGGGTGAGGTTGGTGAACAGGTTGGTGGGTTGGGCAAGAAGACATCTTCAACGTCGGCGACCACAAGCATTTGAGGGTCTTCAAGGCTGTCATCAAAGTTGTAAAAGTGCAGGGCGCTGTCGACAGTGATGATGCCAATGCTGGTGCGGTTTTCGTCGTTGGGGATACGTTCCAGAGTGTCCAGTAAAGTGCGGGCAGCAGTGGCCAGCATGCCTGATTGCACGGCTGAGTAGGAGACATCCAGCACAAACACAAACGCAGGAGCCTGGGGCGGACGTACCATGTATTCCGTTGGAGCCACAAATTCCACAGTACCGTAATTCAATTCCGGGCGTTTCCAGCGGTCGGTTTGCTTTTGGGAATGGGCGTCGTAGTCAAAGGCGGCAGGGACTAGATGATGAGGAAAAAAAAAAGAAATAAGAAAGTGCGATGCGACAGCAGCAAAACAAAGGGAAGACGCTTACCGTCATTCAACAAGAAACACATGTTACACTTCCAGCGTTGGCCGCCTTCGACAAAGGTGACAAAGGGATTAATGTAGGTGCGGCAGCGACGGCAGCGGGAGATGACGCTGTCAGACACAACAGGCACAGGCTCTTCATTGTCGTCCAAACTGCGATAGGGGGCCAGCACCAGGGCGAAAGGAAGACGCGATTTCTTGAGCAAGGCTTCAGTGTTGGGGATGGCATTCACCGTACAGCACTTGTAGGATTCATCACAATTGGCAAAGGGCGAGTTGGTGATGGACACATTTTGAGGCAAGCGAATGGGTGGGCAAAGGTTCACCAATTCATTTACGGGGGGTGGGGCGCCCATGAGAGAAACCGAGGGCATGGGCTGCAAGATATTAAACCAAAATAAATACCATGCTACAACAACTACCTACTTTTTTTTTTTTTTTTTTACCTGAGCAGGAGCGCCGCCAAGGTTCATTTGGCCCATTTGGTTGGTCATGGACTGGATCGCTTGAGGATGAGCAGCTGGCTGCTGAGCAGGTTGTTGCGACCCAGGATAAGTGGGGGCAGCACCCATGGGCGACATGAACTGGGGTTGCTGGGGCTGTTGAGGTTGTTGAAGCTGCTGAGGTTGTTGCATTTGAGGATAGGCAGGGGTTGCGGCAGCAGACACAGGTGCAGCAAAGTTGCCCGAGGCGTTTGTGTCTTCCATAAAAACTTGCTTGGGATACATGCGTTTTCTTCTTTGCTGATGAGCCTGGTCGCCCTGTTGCTGCTGTTGATCAGGTTGTTGCTGTTCAGGCGTGGTGGCTTGGTTAGCAGAAGCAATGGGGGTTTGCTGTTGAACCAGAGGTTGCTGTTGACCGGGTTGCTGGAGTCCAGGCTGGGGTTGAACGGGGTTTTGCTGTTGCTGCTGTTGCTGCTGTTGCTGGGGTTGCTGCATTGGTGAAGGTTGGGGTGGTTGCTGCATAGGAGGAAGGCCAGCAGCTTGAGGAGATGGCTGGATGCCTTGGGGCGAAGGTGCCATGCCGGGAGTAGGAAGAGGCCCGGCTTGCTGGTAACCCATGGGTGGACGCATGGGCGAAGGGGGTTGTCCAGGGCCAGCCAAGGGACGAGGAGGCATCGTGTTGGTCATAGGGCTCTGAGGGGGCCGCTGCTGTTGTGGTTGCTGTTGGAAAGGAGTACCGTTGATAGGCTGTGGTGCAGGAGGACGAGCACCTGGTGGGACCATGCCAGGACGAGGGGCGAACGCCTGAGGAGGGAGCTGTTGAGGGCGTTGAGCAGGCGAAAACGCAGGTCTAGGTAGAGGTTGTTGATGCATCATGGTGGGTGAGGGGCGATAGCCGGGTTGTTGCTGTTGATGCATAGGCTGCTGATAGCCAGGACGGAATCCAGGAAAAGGTTGTTGTTGTTGTTGCTGGAAAGGAGGGCGGCCATACCCGTTCATCATGGACCCTGGAGACGTTGGGGGCCTTTGTAAAGGCGACTGAGATGGTTGCATGTATCAAAAAGTGATGTGAGTAAAAAGAGACACTAAGCTATTAAATAAAAAAAAAAGTGAGCTCGTAGTCGTCTTTTCCTAAATCCAATGGCATCCATCTTGATTTCGAAAAAAAAAGTAACAGGAAAAGAGTCCTTTTCCGTTTCATCCGGCCCATCATCTCTTTGACAATGGATCTATAAACTACCATTGATGTTCCCAAGCAGCTGATTCATTTACCTTTATACTGTGCTAGAAAGAACAAAGCAATAGTAATAGCGGCCAAGGAACAAAAAAAAAAAAAAAGAAGGGGAAGAACAAGAAAAAAAAAAAAAAAACGTGTGCCAGCACACCCGCTTTTTTTTTTTTTTTGCACTGGGCGGGTTGTCATTGGCCGACACAGAAACTCCGACGCTTATGAGGTCTTCAGCCAACTACCGGTATGACCGAAATGTCAAAGAGAGCTACTCTAGAAGAGACTACTTAATCATGATTTAATGATGAAATATAGCAGTTGAAGAGAACTATCTGACAAGCTACTCGCTTTAGGGCAGGGGAGCGTTATCAACGTGTTTCTTTCTCCACTTACTCCGTGGCAGGTCAGGAGATCACGTCTCTTTTTTTTTTTTCAATGTACAGATGTTTTTGTTAGTTGCTAGTTTTGCTCGTTGCTCCTGACCGAGACAATTGAGGTCATACGAATAAATGATGAGAGGGCGAGAGTTTTTTTAAATTGGGTGTAGACAGCCCATAGACCAGACTGACACGTTGCTGACGTAATTTTATTCCGTCAGGATCCAAAGCAAAGTAGACTTGGTGCACGTGTCGGCAGGTTGCAGGGGCAAAAGCCATCCTTTTTTGATTTTCTGCAGTTCTACCGATTAGAAAAGCGACGCAATGTCACTGCTGGGGACCTACGAGGTCGAGATTGGGATCAACACACGCCACCCTGGAAAAATGAAAAAAAAAATGGCGCTGCATGAATTTGTTTCTGCGTGTTGCTTTTTTGTTCAATGGTTCTAGGTAACCAAGCTATTTGTTAATGGACGAGGGTATGTTCACTATTCGAGTTATGGATGATCAAGTCCACCGCATCGTCTCGCTTGTGAAACAATGCACAAGGGTTTCAGTTTCGGCATTTACCGATTTACATGTTTGAACCCGCCTCTTTTTATTTGTTTCCCCGTTCTCACCACCCTCTTTTCACTTTTTTTTTATATTTTATTTCACACCAAATACAAACACAATGTCAGATATCGATTCGTTGTCCGTTAACACTATTCGTACCCTGGCTGCGGATGTCGTTCGCCAGGCCAACTCTGGCCATCCTGGCGCTCCCATGGGCTGCGCGCCCATGGCACACGTCCTGTTCAAGAACTTCATGATCGCCACTGGTAATGACTCGCATTTTCCCAACCGTGACCGATTTGTCCTGTCCAATGGCCATGCCTGTGCACTACAATATATTCTGCTCCACCTTATGGGTTATAAACTCACCATGGACGACCTGAAGCATTTCCGCCAAGTGGGTAGTTTGTAAGACCAAGGCATTTTCGTACGACAGTTTCTTTACTTTTCAAATTTAGGACGCCTGGCCACCCTGAAACCAAGCATACAGACGGTATCGAAGTCACTACCGGTCCCCTGGGTCAAGGTATCTCGTCAGCTGTGGGTCTGGCTATTGCTCAAAAACACATGGGGGCAACCTTTAACAAGCCTGGTTTTGATCTCTTCACCAACCACACCTATGTCATCTTGGGCGATGGCTGTCTGCAAGAAGGCGTTCAAGCTGAAGCGTGCTCTCTCGCTGGGTAAACCTTGCCTACCCATATCATACAGCACCCGTCTTACATTTGTGGTTATTCTAGTCATCTCCAACTTGGCAACTTGATTGCTCTCTATGACGACAACCATATCACCATCGATGGTGATACTGAAGTGTCCTTCACAGAAGACGTGCTCAAGCGCTTTGAAGCCTATGGCTGGCACACCTTGGTCGTCTCTGACGGGGACCACGATCTGAAAAGCATCCAACAAGCCATCGAACAAGCCAGACAAGTCACTGACAAGCCCTCCTTGATCAAGATCCGAACCACCATTGGTATGATCTCCTTTTTCCGCACGACGTCGTCGCTCACACTCATCCTTTTTAATTAGGGTTTGGCTCGTTAAATCAGGGCCAGGAAAAGGTCCATGGCTCACCCTTGACCGACGATGACATTGTTCAAGTCAAACAAAAATTCGGCTTTGACCCTTCACAAAAGTTTGTGGTGCCTCAGCAAGTCTACGACGAATATCACGCCATCACTGCTCGAGGTGACAAAGCCAAACAAGCCTGGATGGCCCTCTTGGAACAATACTGCGCCAAGTATCCCGATCTTGGCGCTGAGGTCAAGCGCCGAATCCAAGGCAAACTGCCCACTGGCTGGCACGCTGCCCTCCCTCGTTACACCCCCAACGACAAGGCCGATGCCACTCGCAAACTTTCCGAAGCCACCATCAACAAGCTGGCCGAAGTCATCCCTGAACTCATCGGCGGGTCTGCTGATTTGACAGGCTCCAACAACACAAGATGGAAGACAGCTGTGGATTTCCAGCCTCCTTCTACTGGGCTTGGCGACTGGTCTGGTCGCTATATGCGCTATGGTGTGCGTGAGCACGGCATGAGTGCCATCATGAACGGCCTTGCTGCTTATCAAGGCGTCATTCCTTTTGGTGGCACCTTTTTGAACTTTTTGACGTAATACAGGAGAGAAGGCTTGGGAGTGCACGCTGACTCTTTTTTTTTTTTTTAGCTATGCCTGGGGTGCTGCTCGCCTTAGTGCCTTGTCTAAACTCCGAGTGATTTACGTCATGACCCACGATTCTATTGGTCTTGGTGAAGATGGCCCCACCCATCAACCTATTGGTAAGCCCCTGATAAAAGATAAATATCAACGTGAACAGGGTTCTCATTTTGCTTTGTAGAAATCTTGGCACTGACCCGCGCCACACCCAACATGCTGACACTACGACCAGCCGATGGCAACGAAACCTCGGGTGCCTACTTTGTCGCTTTGGAAAGGGATGACCGTCCTGCAGTGCTTGCCTTGACCCGACAGAATTTGCCCCAGTTGGACGGCTCGTCCATTGAAGGCGTGTGCAAAGGTGGCTATGTATTGGAACCCATGTCAGATCCCCAGCCTCAAGTGACGTTGGTCGGCACTGGGTCTGAAGTCAGCATCGCTGTCGAGGCGGCCGCTCAACTCCGCGCCAAAGGCATCAAGGTGCGACTCGTGTCGATGCCATGTACAGAATTATTTGATGAGCAGTCCCACTCGTACCGTCAATCCGTCTTCTTGCCCGGCGTGCCTGTCGTCTCCGTGGAGGCGCTCTCAACCTTTGGCTGGCAGAAATATTCCCATGCCCAAGTAGGCATGACCACATTTGGTGCATCGGGTCCTTACAAGGATGTCTACGCTTACTTCAAGATTACTCCTGAGCACACTGCCGAGGTCGCTCGTGGCCTGATCGAATATTTCAAGCAAATCGGCCACGTCCCTGACTTGTCATCTCAATTCACCCTTGTCTAGGTTTATCTTCGTTTTTTTCGCTTTGAGTTTTTAAGGATTGTCAAAAAAAAATAATAAAATAAAATTCTCGGGCTGGCCGCTCGCCTGTCTTTGTTTGTTGGATTTTCGTATATCTTCTTACCTTGAATTTCTTATGCCTAAAGGTTGTGCAAGCTAATGGTATCAAGGAAGCTTGGTGAGGAGAGCGACACGAAATAGGAAGTGCAGTTTGTTTTTTAGGGTCGAAGCGGCTGATGCTCTGTTGATCATTGATAAGTGGGAAAATAGGAAAGGTGGCAAAGCGCTGTTTCGTGTTTGTTTTTTTCTTCGTCCTTTTTTTTATTATTTTTTTTACAGCATATGCCACCACGATTGACGAACCCAACAACTGCAACAAATGCAATAAACCACTGCACCAGGTGATGGTGACTGGCGATCACCTCCAAGATAAAAGCGACGCGGATCTTTTCAATCTCTTAAAACTCCACGTGAAACCTGGTGGTCTTCTCCACGTAGCTAAAAGGTCATTTCAACGGTATGTCTTCCTTCCTACTTTGGCACAGAAGGCTAATTATTTCTATGTCTATATTTAATGCATTAGCTGTGGTTTTCTTCATTTCGATACCCATGAGAGTGCATCTGTTTTTTTCAATCGCTACAGGGTCGTTGCAGCCTCTCTGGGAAGCTTTGCCATTCAAGTTCGACCAGCCAAGCAGCTTTCTGGCAGAAATGTTGTATACAGCCAGCAGGAACTCTCTTTCAGTGCAATGACAGCACCAGCATCTGCCTTGCCATCACCAGCACCTACCTTGCCATCACCAGCACCTACCTTGCCATCACCAGCTCCTGCCTTGCCATCACCAGCGGCACCTGCCTTGCCATCACCAGCTCCTGCCTTGCCATCACCAGCACCTGCCTTGCCATCACCAGCATCTGCCTTGCCATCACCAGCACCTACCTTGCCATCACCAGCACCTACCTTGCCATCACCACCAACTCCTGCCTTGCCATCACCAGCTCCTGCCTTGCCATCACCAGCTCCTGCAACCCCAAGCTGGAAAAGGTACCTGGTTATACTGTACCTAGGATATCTTCTAATAGCTTTTTTTCATTTTTTTTTTAGAAAGCAAGAGGAATCCCTTCTTTTGCTGGCTAATGAAATTCAGAAAAAAAAGGCAAAGATTTATGACTTGCAAGAAGAACTTGCAACATTGGAAGAACAGGAAGCTCTCATGAAGAAAATTCTTGGCCTCTAGCCAGCAGCTTGTCGTCAACATCAATAATTGTTCTCATTTCCCGAAATTAACAAAACATCTTTCTCCTTGGTTGTTCAAACTTTTTCATTTTCATTTAAAAAAAAGTTCGTTAAGTAAAGCGAGAAGATTCGCTAAAGAAAGCGAGAAGATTATCAACAATTGTTCTCATTTCCCGAAATTAACAAAACATCATTCTCCTTGGTTTTTCAAACTTTTTCATTTTCATTTAAAAAAAAGTTCGCTAAAGAAAGCGAGAAAAGTTCGCTAAAGAAAGCGAGAAGATTCGCTAAAGAAAGCGAGAAGATTCGCTAAAGAAAGCGAGAAGATTCGCTAAAGAAAGCGAGAAGTGAAGAAAAGAAAAAAGAAAAGAAAAGAAACAAAAAAAAAATTTTTTTTTATTAAAATAAAATTCAAACTCCGAGACATACCACACAAAGAAACAAAAAAAAAATTTTTTTTTAAGAAACCTTCTACGCCACGAATGGCTATTGGCCAGGTGTGACTGGAATGTAAAAAAGGAGCTTTGCCAAGGCGGGCAGCCCTGGCGGTATAGCAACGTTTGCTATGCTCGGTGCAACCGAGATATCACTGTTGAGCACAGAGGGACATGTGATACATGAGTTCAAGGCATATGATGTTTGAACGTTGATTTGTTATTGAACTACCGTAATCGCTGATGCTGACAATGGTAAGTCAAGAGCTGGAGTGATCACAAAAAAATCATAAGCTCAGACAGATTGGCTCAACCTCTACAGTCTGCAACAAGCTTGTAAAAAAAGAATGGGTTAGTGGGTGCCAAAACGAACCTGATCAAACAACCAGCCTGGCTAACCTTCACCAATCGCTCTGGTTTTTTCAATATTGCCACCATTCATGAATTTACGCATTCGTTTTATTTTTTTTCAGAAAAAAAAGCCAACCACAGCACAGCAATTTTGAGTCATTGGATCGATGTGAAATGTTGGGCGAATGCACAAATGCATGAATGATGATAATGCTGAAAAAATCAGGCCAATGTTTGATCCATTTCGTTTTGACGCCTCTGATTCCTCAGCTAAAAATAAAAGGAAAGTCGGCCATTTTCGCCAGGGGATCGATTCCCAGGCTTCGGATCAAAAAACCATAATTATTGTCATTCAAACTCCCAAAGTTTGATGACTATTGGTGAAATGAAAAATGAACTTGTAGCTTATTGTCAACGTGTGGATAACCGTTTCTCGGCCTATACTCATTTACTAATCCACTTTTTTCTTTTCTGCGCCTGGGTAAGAGCAAAAAGCCTTGAGGGCAGCCAGTTGAACAGTAGGCAGTTGAGTAGATCAGAACATGCTTGCCAACGTTACAAGGACAGCAAAAAGAAATCATTCCTTTTTTGACTCTGCAGAAGAAGGTGCGCCGTAGTTGGCTGGGGTTTTTTTGTATGGTGTGCAGTAGAGGAGGGGAGAAGGTCGGTAGTGGCAAGCGTTATTGTGACTCACTCTGCAAACCTATGCCATTGTCGCGATCCTCCATCAGTAAACTTAAGCTGTCTCCGGACCTTTCCTTTTCCACCAGCACACTAACCCCCCCCCCACAAAGCTCGCTGTATTTGTAAGCTTGGCTCCCCACACTCAAAAAAAGGAAATAGGCACCTTTTTTCTCTTATCCCTTCTTCTCGTCTTTTTCTTTCTATTTTTTTTTTTCAAAGACTCTCACGCCATTAGAATGCTCACATCAGTATCCTTTTTGCGTTTCCGTTATGCGGCACCCATCACACGCCATGTCTCGTTTTGTCGCACGTTTGTCAGTGATACACCTTCTGCCCCACTGACAGGCGTGCGTGTACTCGATTTAACTCGAGTGCTGGCCGGTCCCTACTGCACAATGATGCTGGGCGACCTCGGGTAAATGCTCTCGTGCGACTGTTTCTTGTCACCAAGGCATTCAAAAGCTCTTACTCATGCATGTTCTCTTCGCTTCCATTGCACAGGGCCGAGGTGATCAAGGTGGAGCATCCCAAGGGTGGCGACGATACCCGGGCTTGGGGTCCTCCATTTGCCGAGAACCAAGACCATGCTGATACCACTGCCGGCGAGTCTGCCTACTTTCTCTGTGTCAATCGCAACAAAAAGTCAGTGACCGTGAATATGAAGTCCAAAGGCGGCCGCGAACTGCTGCACGATCTTGTACGACAATCCGATGTCCTCGTCGAGAACTACCTGCCTGGCAAACTCGCTTCTATGGGGATGGGTTATGAAGAGCTTTCCAAAATCAATCCTCGACTGGTATATGCCTCCATCACCGGTAAGCTCCCCGTTTTTATTTTTCGCTACTGTTTCTCAACGGCTTTTCAAATCTCGCTTTAGGCTATGGTCAGGACGGACCTTATGCAGATCGACCTGGTTACGATGTGATTATCGAGGCTGAAGCTGGATTGATGCATATCACGGGTGAACCGGATGGTGTGCCTGTCAAGGTAGGCGTGGCCATTACAGGTAATAAAATAAAAATACCGCTTGTCGTCAATGTCAACTCAATGTCCACCCCTTTTTTTTTGATGGTGGATAGATCTGACGACAGGGTTGTACGCCAAGGGTGCTATATTGGCAGCTTTGATTCAACGTGGAATGACCGGTAAAGGGCAGCACATTGATTGCTCGCTGCTGGAATCACAGGTGGCATCGCTGGCCAACATTGCATCCAACTACCTGGTAGGCGGCCGAGAAGCTAAGCGAATGGGCACCGCGCATCCCTCAATAGTTCCTTACCAAGTCTTCCCAACCAAGGACTCCTTTATGATGATTGGTGCCGGAAATGATGGCCAGTTTGCCAAATTCTGCCAGCGCGTGGGTTTGCAGGATTTGGTGGACGATGCGCGCTTCAAGACCAACGCCGATCGAGTCCAGCACCGCCAAGAACTAATCCAGCTGATCGAGGACGAGCTAACGCAGCAAGGCACGCAGTACTGGCTCGATCAGCTGCAAGGCGCTGGGTTCCCCTTTGCACCCATCAACAACATCGCCCAGACCTTTGATCACCCGCAAATCAAAGCCCGTGGCCTAGTGCATGAAGTCGATCATCCTCGTGCTGGCAAGATCAAGATGGTTGGCCCTCCTACCAAATTCAGCGGATTCAAGCCATCTGTGCGTCTTCCTCCTCCCACCTTGGGTGCCCATACGAATGAGGTGCTTGAAACCGTCCTGGGCTATGACAAGCAGCACATAGAATCTCTTCGATCCGATGGCGCCATTGGCAAATAGACGGTTCCCTCTGTACACTTGCGCACATTACAGAAGAATAAAAAAAAAACGTATACCGACAGTGTTTAATATTGGATCATGAAACTACCGTAACAAAAAAAAAAATCCACCCCAGACCCCGCAACTTTGTTACAAAGTGGGATCAGCCTCGAACATACTTGACTTTTTGCTTTTTAGGCACCGCCCGTGGAGCAGTTGCTTGCTGAGCTTCAGCTTGGGCTTTCATGTCTGCTAGCGTGGGTAAACCTTGAGCTCGGCGTTGTTCATCAGCAAGAGCTTCGACTTCGGCCAATGGGGTGATAGGGGAAATGATGCCCTTGGGAATGTCGTTGGTCTTTTGCACCTGGGGTAATCTGGCAGCAATAGCGTTATACAGTTGTTTTCCTAGCAAAGAAAAATGATCGGTGAGCCCCATCCAGCCTGTCATTTTCTTCTGCTTACGGGAAGTGATTTCTTGGTTTCTGAAGAATTTATTGGGTCCCATCAGCTCTACACGTACCCGCCCAGGGTTAGCCCAATCGCGAGGGTGTCGTTTGGACTATGGGACATAAAGGGTGAGGGAGATGCAGATCCAGGTCAGAGTATTCTTTTTACCTCGTAGACAACGTTCAGGCCAAGTTGCTGGACAGCCACAGCCATATGATAAGCATGAGGGTTGTTTACTGCCATTGCCTTCCCAATCTTGCGACCCTGGGAATTTGTTTTTGCAGCATCGATGTAACAAGGATACACCATCACCCAACTGATGCAAGCAGCAACACCAACAACAACAAAAAATAAGAAAGTTAGTTGAGATGGGTGATGCATTTGTTTGCTTACTTTTTATATTCAGAAGGATTTAGACGTCGCACGCCTTGTGGACCCGAAGCTACAGCCACATGCGTGGGCTCGGTGGTCATCTGCTGCATCCTTCGTTGCAAGTCGTTGATTGATTGCTCGTGTGACGACGATGATGTTGGAAGGTCGCTGGGCAACTCGAAATCCATATTGTCAACATCGTCATCTTCGTCCATAAACACAGGATTCACCGCTGTCTCCTTTAACTTATTGAGCATCGACATTTTTTGATTAAATGAAAAGGCTGAGAGGGAATCAAAAAAAAAAAAAAAATAACGTATTTTCAGTGATGATTGGCGCGCAGGAAAGAAATTTTAGCAGGCAAAGGAGAACCAATTCACAGGCAAAATAAAAATTGATTGCACGCAAACCAGGTCTGATTTGCACGCAAAGCATTTCCAGTGCACGTGAATCTGGTTCTCCAGCCACGCAAACCAGACCCCCGACTCCCGCAAACCTGATCTCCACCTCACGCAAACAGATCTCCACTTCACGCAAACCTGATCTCCACCTCACGCAAACCAGATGTCCGACTCCCGCAAACTTGATTTCGAAGTGCGTGAAGGCATGAGTAGTAGGAATACTGTAAATCAATTTATTTATTTACAGAGGTAGGAGACCAACCAGGGAAGGATTAAATTGCAAAATCAAATCCACTGGAGGATTTCGCTGGTACTCCTTGGCGTAATTGTGACAAGCGCCACGGGATGCACCGGTCACATTCACGATATCAGAATACTTCATTTTGTGAATGTACCTGCATTCCCAAATCTTGTAGCGTACGCATGGGCTTAGTCTTTTGTCAGCCGAATGACTAACGCTGATCGCTTCTTCGACAGCTGGCACCATTACAAAGCTGTTTGGATCCATAGAAGTTGGTTGATGGGCTTCCTTGCCAAGGCTGTCCAAGATCCTGAAGGTAACAGGGCTGGTATAATCGCATGGGTAAGGTTCGAAGGGCATGATTGTATGAAATCAAAGTAGTAATTTACGAAGTCGAAAATCACGAAGGTATTTATTGCTCGAGCAACAGCCCACTCTTGCAAACTTCCGTGCGACCCAAAAAAGGACACAAAAACAAATGCCCGGAAGTCAAGCAGAGTTTATTTGTTTATTTTTAAATTTACGAAATCCAAACTCAGTTCATCGCATGGTTCTTCCCTAAGCCCCATTTTCTCCAAGCTTCTTCATCAGATGTTCAATGTTGATATTTTCTACTCTTGATCCAGAGCTAGAAACTGATGGTTGTTCCTCGTTTCGCGTATTAAAGGTGAACATCATTGTTTCCATGTCTGGAGCATTGCGTTTGATCTTCACGGGGCGGAGGAGGGGAATCTGTTTCAATTCGTTAAACCAGCGCTGCGCTACGCGCTGATGCACACTGTGCCGACGGGCAATCTTTGCAATCGAGACATTGGGATTTTGGATGGTTTCAAAAAGGGTGTCGTGCTTTACCTTATTTGAATATCGCTGATATTGCCTTTTTTTCTGAGTTGGAGGTCGCACGGGTTTTGCCGTCCTGCCGTTTTCTTGTACAAATTGCATTGTCGTGTATTTCCTGATTTGTGTAAATGTCCAATGCTTTTATACGTTCAAGATGTCATCCAGATGGGTTGCCCGCCGCCCAGCCTTTTTTTCTTGTCGCACTTACGTTCAAGGTGTCATCCAGATGGGTTGCCCGCCGCCAACCTTTTTTTCTTGTCGCACTTACGTTCAAGGTGTCATCCAGGTGAGTTGCCCGCCGCCCAACCTTTTTTTCTTGTCGCACTTACGTTCAAGATGTCATCCAGATGGGTTGCACCGGCCGCCCAACCTTTTTTTCTTGTCGCACTTACGTTCAAGGTGTCATCCAGGTGAGTTGCCCGCCGCCCAACTTTTTTTTTTTTTTGCACGCCGGAAGACAGGCATATAAATTACGGGCAAGGATTATTTCTGTTCCTTTCTAACTTATCATAATCAAATGGCAACAAACGATATTTGGAATATCCGTTCGACAGACGAGATCAGCGACTCCGAAACCATAGAAACTGCCTCAAGTTTGTCAATGGAAGATGAACTTAGCTTACTCGCGGGCACCTATCAAACGTTTGATGGCTGCCGTCCAACCAAAAGCAAGCATTCGGCACCAGCTGGTGAACTGCAAGTAGCAATGGAATTCAGGCCAGGTGATGATAGTCTGGAGCTTGGACGCGGTCAATTGATAACATTCAAAACATATCAAGCTTTATACAAGCGTCAAATCGCACCAATGGATTTGGATGGTCCCTCGGATGTCGTCTTACCAAAAAAGGAACCGCTCACTTCAAAACGCGGCGCATACCGTGTGTATACTGCTGCTCAAGTAGAAGAACTGATAGATATGGTGGCTACAAAGGTAAGCAATTATTATTTGATGTGAATGGTATGAACTGATTTTTATTACTGCTTTTTTTTTGCCCGTTTCATTATGTTTTAGGTTACACGGCTGCAGGAGCAGGTAGAGTCGTTGGGATCAAGGAGCGCACCGCACAAGGATACATGGCCCTGTTTTGGAAAGATGAGCAACAGCGCGTGCCTATACCTGGTGTGAAGCACAAAAATGGTGGAAATAGAAAGCTGTTTCAGGAACACACAGATTTTCTTGTAGCGTTTTTTGATGATGACCCTACACATACTTTGGCTGAAGCGAAATTTGCTTTGGAAGAGCAGTTTACCCCTATGACAATCTCTGCATCTGGTTTACGGAATCATTTGCGCTCACACTGCATGCTGACACTCAAAAAGGTACAAATTATCTCTGATGCAAGAAATTCCCCAAGAACCAGGCAGCTTCGTCGTGAAAAAATTTTGGAATGGAATGCACTCCCAGATTTTAACTTCCTCAGCAGC
This sequence comes from Hesseltinella vesiculosa, assembly GCA_002104935.1. Lineage (NCBI taxonomy): Eukaryota > Fungi > Mucoromycota > Mucoromycetes > Mucorales > Cunninghamellaceae > Hesseltinella > Hesseltinella vesiculosa. The sequence goes on along the minus strand of MCGT01000024.1, from coordinate 2,296 downwards.
TGTGTCTTTTTGGATGAAGCCGGTTTCAACCTTCATCTCCGCCGTGGTTTTGGTTGGGCTACTCGTGGGAAGACACCCAAGGTGAAAGTGCCAGCATCAAAAGGACCAAATATCACCATCCTTGGAGCCATTTGCGAGCTTGGTATTATCAATCTGACTTTGCGTAAGCCAACAACGACTATGACCTCTGACAAGAATGGAAAAAAATGAGGGCAAAAGCTGGGACAAGACCGAAGACTTCCTGGCATTCGTCGATGATGTCTTAAGTTGCCTGGAAAATGATGGTATAAGTGGAAGGTATATCATTATGGACAACTGTAGAATCCACACCGGTGACAGCGTCAAGGCCGTGATCAAGAACCGTGGCTTTAAGCCAATGTTTTTGCCACCCTACAGCCCATTCCTCAATCCCATTGAGGAATGTTGGGCCAAAATCAAGGCAGGTGTGCGCAGATCTCCCTTGGATGATCAAGACTCTCTGGCGCCCAGAATCCGTGAGGCTGCGCTTACCGTGACGCCAAGCGATTGCCAAGGGTGGATCCGGCACTCCCTCACCTTTTATGACCGTTGTTTGAGCATGGAGGAGATGCTCTAGATCCCCCCTTTTTTTTTACAATAAACAAAGTTTTTTTTTTTTTTTAAAAAAAAAATGCGACTTTGCGTGCACTTGAGATCTGGTTTGCGTGGGGTGGAGATCAGGTTTGCGGGAGTCGGAGATCTGGTTTGCGTGGCTGGAGAACCAGATTCACGTGCACTGGAAATGCTTTGCGTGCAAATCAGACCTGGTTTGCGTGCACTCAAATTTATTTTGCCTGTGAATTGGTTTTCTTTTGCCTGCTAAAATTTTTATCCTGCGCGCAAACCATCACTAAAAATTCTGTAAGTGGCGGCTCTCCTGGAAGACGGATTGCGGACTTTGGATTTCTGAATGTCGCACGAGCCAAGACAAATTTGGCGCAGCGTTTTTTTTTTTTGTCGTAGATATTTTTTTTTCGTGTCGTAATAGACTTGTCGTGCGACAAGTTGTTTATTAAATACAACTACATAGGAGTCCTATGGAAACAGTCATTGATCCGGGCAGCAGAATAACCGATAAAGCCATGCAGACTCTTGATAGAAACATTATTACACGCCGCCTTGACTCGATGAGACAACAACTCGTCATCTTTCAGCTCGTCACGCCTAACCTTGCTCTTTACGGCCGACCAGAACTGCTCAATCGGATTGAGCTCAGGGGAATAGGGCGGAAGATACATGCATCGATACCCACGGTTCCTGATGAAGGTGTCGATGGCCTTGGATTGATGAATTGGTGCATTGTCCATCACCAAATAGTAGCCCTCAAATTCTGGGTGTTGGTCCATAGTATTCATGACCTCATTCAAGAAGGCGATGTAGTGATGAGTGTTTGTGCCGACTCCAATGTGCTTGTAGATATCTTGATCAAGTTTGCGTTTCTTGTTCCCTGTAGGCGGGCTTCTCATGCTGATTTGAACAACACCAGCAGCACAAATAGCACCAAGGATCGTATGCGTCTTGGATTTCGTGGCGGCTGCTTCCACGACTGTCTTTGATCCGACACGCGACCAGCCTACTGTTCGGCGCAAATTGATGCTAAATGACGCTTCATCGATGAAGACACAGTTCTTTATAAAATCCATGTCTGTTGCAGTCCACTGCACCGCCCATGCGAGTCGCTTGTCGAGCGTTTCATCCGCGTTTCGATTCTCAGCATGCACTCTGGTCCTCTTGAGCGACAATCGGCAGTCATTCACCATATACTTATGTATAGTCGATTTCTTGATAGTCAACCTTGGAATTCATGAATGAGTGCATCCACAACGTCGCATACCGTCGCTGTCGGCTTGTCGTCGATGAAGGAGATGATGAAATCCTTGTGATCATCAAGCAAGATAGTTTTCCGTCCGGCGTTTTTTGTCTTCATGTCTATCGTTCCCTCCTCGTCAAATTGCTTGCACCACCTCTGGGCAGTTCTTGAGTCAACATTGTGCCGACGTCCAGCTTCAGCTGCTGAACAAAGCTTTTCCAACTTGTAGGTGACAACAAGACGCTTGACTTCGTAATCATGTCGCGGCTTTCGCTTCCCAACATTTTTCTTTGGGCTGATTTCTTTGTCGTGGACTCGGATATCACTGCTTCAATCAAATCGGCAGCAGCAATTCCTTCTGACAGATATTGATTGAGGTTGGTCAGTGTTTCAACTTCCATCATCGCGCCTGGATCCAGTTCAATGGTTGGCTCCTCATCAAGGACCATCGCTTGACCGCTGTCATCC